>OU744728.1:50983078-51583078 GCA_916613615.1 Steromphala cineraria
TCACAATCATATGTTAACTGCAATCCCATAGATAATGGTACTGGAGATAATGATCTATCATTCTTTGAAAACTACATAACATAACCTTTTTAATGAGTTATACTGGCCAGAATCAAGTTGTATATTTAACGAGAATTCATTGCCTTATAAACTTATAATTTCATAGGAATGTCTTTGATTGGTCAAGCAAAGACAAAAGCTGCATAGCCAATAGCTCTATTTTCTGTATCTTAAAAATAGGGAGATGGTGCAAAGTATGATGAACAGGGTATCTTAAAATATTTTTTGTATCTATTTCTTTAGGTGCTGGAGAAAATTTGGAAAACACAATGACAGCTTTCAAACAGTGAGTATTTGACAATCATTCAAATTTTCCCCTTCCTTCCTTCCTTTCCCCTTTCTTCCTTCCCCTTCCATTTTAAAATTTAAACAGACAGATTGTTTTTAGAATAACATATGATATCAACAACTTAGACACATCAAAATAAAAAAACGTTTAGCGACCTCTACATTATTTCACTCAAGCTCATTTAGTCCTGTAAATAAGTAAAGGTAACAACCACATGTTTTTTTAAAAAATCTGATGTAATATCAATGTATGATATGTTTTCATAAACAGCAAGTCATGGTATTCAGTGTAAACTGGCTGACTGGGTTATTTGATGACTCAGCAGTTTGTATAGAAATGTGTACAGTTAGCCACTTCTTTGGGAAATGGTATCTGTATTGTACATTCACATTATCACTGAATCGTCACTAAATCATTAAATCAATTTAGAATTTTTTTTTAAAAAGGTGACCGACTTTTCTTTTTTTGATTTAAGTCTTTCTATAGACTTGCTTAGGCTTTTTGTCATACCTTAGGTATGGCTGACAGACTTCATGTACTGGCCAATTTTTCAATTGATGCCATTATGAATTTATTTCCGTTTTTTAAACAATAGTTTATGTTTAGAAAACCAGCCAGACATTGTATTATTACGTCATGTAGATGCAAGAACAAAAATTCAGAGACTCGCATCAAGGTTTTTGATTGCTTATTGCAAGTCACAAATATTGTCACTTAAAGGTTTTGATTAAATGTTAAACATGCACAAATTTGATTAAAAATTGTGTAATTGCCCCATTATAAAATAATGTTCATCTGCAATAACATAACCTTTGACCTCTGTGTCATACACTCCTCTTCAACGCTGGATTGTGTTAGTGCTATCAGTGTTGAATCAGGAAACTAGTCTTATCAGTTAGGCTGATGTAATTGAACTTTGATCGTACACATTTATTATTGTAATCCACAATTGTTGCTTTATCATTGTTGTGTGACAATGCTTAGAGAGAACTTCTTTGAGAGGCATTTTAGAAGTTGGAATGACAATAATGCTGAGGAATATATGGATGACAACTTCTTTGTTCATTGTATGCGACGTTTCGACACAGATTCTTGTGTCGCATACAATGAACTAAGAAGTTGTCGTCCATATATTTCTCAGCATTAATGCTTAGAGAGCATTTTATCTTACATAATACCCAGTTGATCTAATCAAATAGTTTAGATTATCAAGATGTTTTCGTCATTTTGATTTTGGTTTGATAATATTATATTAAAATTTTATCATTACACCATTGCAAGCAGCAAATTATTTTGAAAAATAATTGCAAGTGATATGTTTTTACAATAACCTTGTTGCAATTTCAACAACATCAAATAATTTGTCAGTAATAAGCTCTGTTGTAGTCAGTATGAATTACCGTGGTAGGTAGAAACATTTTTATGCTCAGATGTTTGGTGACTTATCCTTGGAGAAGTTAGGTTTTGAGGAGGAGTGGAAAAACAACATTCTTTATCATACCAATATGAGCTTTCATTTTCCCCAAAATTCACTTAAGTTCAACATGTCAGAAATATGAAAAAATTCAAAAGTTGATAAACAAAATATGAGATGCACACCCTTAGGATACCTATAAGCCACATGTGCATTTTCAATTAAATCCTTTGAACGGTTATTGAGGAGAAGTGGATAAACAACACCCCCTATCACACTACTATGAGCTTTCACTTGCACAAAAATTCACCTAAGTTCAACTTGTCCAAAATTTGAGAAAAATTCAAAAACTGAAAAACAAAATATGAGATGCACACCCTTAGGATGCCTATAAACCATGTGTGCAATTTCAATTAAATCTGTTGAGCGTTTTTTGAGGATAAGTGGATAATTGATACCCTGTAGAGAGTGGTCAAGTACGTATATATTTGTACGGACGGACATACAGACAGACAACGAGGGTAGTCCGATATGTCCCTGCCATAATATGGCGGGAAGTTATTGTATGAGTTTATTCCCTGAATTCCTCATTACATTATTTACAATAACCATTTCAGTGCACTAGATATGACAACCGAGATGTTGGAGCTTGACTGTCATGTGACTAGAGATGGTCAGGTTGTTGTGTCACATGACCAATCTCTGGAGCGTACTTGTGGCTGTGATCTCAAGATCGCATCTGTGGATTACAAGGTTAGAATAATGTATATTAATGATGAATGTCCATACTGGGTAGTGTACATGTGCTTTTCCCAAGCACAAGCAAGTTCAAACTGCGCAAGTTATTTTTATAGAATCACCTTGAAAGAGTATTACATGTACTTTGGAGCAAAAAAGCATTTATGTATGGCCATACTAATATAAGATGTGATCTTGTACTGTTCACCAATTTAGAATGTATTTGATATCTCAATTTCATATCAGTGAAATTCCTTACTGGAGTCAGTGTTTGTCCTTATAAACCTTTTAATTGCTGTGTAATTGCTTTTTTAACCCATTCTCACCCTGTTTATACAGCCTTATTTTAGACATGTTTCCTTGACTTCACCCACCCTGCTTTCTAAAGAAGTTTTTAATATCGAATATCCAAATTTTATCAGCATACTAATCCAGGGTTAAAGGATGCATTTAGATAAAGTTGATGCTTTTTACTATCTCTTATTTGACCAATGATAATCATGACTCTTCATTTTTCAGGATCTTCCTCCAATTAAATCATCACTGAAAGTTGACTTTAGTGGAAGTAAGTTTTAAGTAAATACAACAATGAAAAGTGTAAGCAAAAACCAACAAACCTGACAAATTTGAAGCTGTAATTTCCTAACCTGTATGACACTCACAGTCAGATTTACAAGAGTACCATGACATGATATTATAGATTCAATTTTTTAAAATGCACTTCTTACAAGCATAGTCAAGTCATAGTATGTTTTTGAAATTTTTCTCTGATCTTGACACTTTGTAGTTGTAATTTCCTAACCTGTATGACAGTCACATTTACATCAATACTAAGACATAATTTAATAGATTCAAATTTTTAAAATGCACTTTTTACCAGCATAGTCACACGATTTATTATTTTATTATTTTTCTTTCATCTCCAGGTTATGAGACATTAGGTGGGGATGACCGGCGTATTCCTCTTCTTCGGGATGTTTTTGAAGCTTTCCCAAACACCATCATAAATATTGATATCAAGACAAACGATGATGAACTCATCACAAAGGTACTTATCTTCAGAGTTGGTCTGTTTGTGGAGTCTTATTTTAAGGCTGCATAATAATGATTAAGTGTTACTTGGGCAAAAGCAACAATTGAAGTAAAGCTCTAAATGATCTTATTGATCTACATCCTGCTACATCAGCGTATATGTTTCCGCTAATGCTACAACCTATCCCCTGATATCCTCCTATAGTCTTCTGTCGTATCCCTATATATAGCAAGCCAATCAAATAAATTAAGATGAAATAATGCCCTTTGAGCGATAGCGGCAAACTAGTTTCTTGGCTTCGTTTCGCATGCTCACCTCGTGATTCAAATTAACCAATAGGAGGGCTATTAGATAATAAATCTGATTCTCAGTGCAGTCTCCCGCTAAGCTCCAAATCACGCGCTCTTAGATTTCCATGTGCGACATCACTAGACAACAGTGTATGGAGTTCGAAATAGTTTGACTTAAAACAGACAGGCTATAAATAGTGCTGAGCAACCACCCGTCAAAGATTGACAGAATACTATGGGAGGATATCAGGGGATAGGTTGTAGCATTAGCGGAGACATATACGCTGATGTAGCAGGATGATTGATCTAATTCTTGAGTTTATTAATGTTGTATTCTATGATTCCACATTTACTGTTAAAATGTTTTAGAACTCTCCTTTGGTTTCTTTTTCCTGGAACCTAGAATTAAATTGTTAGATGGCTTTATTTACCATTAGCTTCATTCCCTTATTTCAGGTGTCTGATCTAGTGAAGGAGTTTGATCGAGAGGAGAAGACTGGATGGGGAAATGGAAACGATGTGGTTGCTCAAAAACTTTATAAACAGGTTAGTTATTTTAGATTCTAAAGAAAATGCAATAGAACAATTCTTATTAATAGTAAATATAATAAATTCAATGTCTGATGTTGTTTTTCCCCATTGTTTATCACTCTTTTTTTTTAATTTGTTGAAAGGGTCTGAAAAATGGGTTGCAGATTGCAACATTAGATTGCAGTATTTATTTAGTTGAGGGACTTTTACTATGTTTGACAGCATGTTCTGTTTTTTTAAAACCTCTTTGAATATAAGACCTCTTTGTAACCATATATTTTCAAATGTTGCTTAAAAAATATATGTTTTTGTCGTTTTCTTTTCCAGAATCCAAATATTCCACTCATTTTCTCGTTGAGGCGAGTCCTCATATTAGTGCTATATTTCTACACTGGGTTACTTCCCTTTATACCTCTGAAGGAGTCTCTTCTGGAAACAATGATGCCTAGCATCCTACTTGAGTAAGTACCAGGGCTTTTGATTGGTTCATTTATCTATTCATTATGCATTCTCAAATATAATTGGTCATTTTTGTCAATCAAATTTTTATCATTTTATCAATCCTTTCTCTTCACATATGAAACTGTTTTTCATATACAGTCAGTCTGTATTATTTATCATTGTGTTTTTATTCACATGTGATAAATACATTCCTTTTATCCTCAAATTTGCTTCTCAGGAATTGAAATTAGTAAAGAAGAAAGAAAGAATAAATATATTTCATTAGAGTGTCATGTATTATTTTAAGAGCATTTAAAATCTTTTTTATAAGATTAGTTTTGAAAAACAACATCCAGTCTAACAGGCTTATGACACATGAGTATAATTGAAACATTAACATCTAAACATCCACACGCCCCCAATATGCACACTTTCACACGTACATAAGACACATAAATATCATCTTTTGTGTAACAACATAACAAAGAATTTTTATTGGAGCAAACATGTGAAAGCATATTTATGGGGGCTGACTCGAATGAAAATGATAAAGTTATGAGTAGCCGCGATGGCCTTAAGGTAAATATGAAAACAATATGCCTTGGGGGAGACAGCTTTTAGACTGGGTAAAAGCTGAATGCCCTAGGAAGAATGCAAATAGTGCGAATGGCAGCTGAAGCATAAATGAGTGAGAGTATGTGAAAAGCTGGAAGGAGAGGGTGACAGCACGAATAGCAGCTGTGTTATCAGAGGGATACAGCACAAATGGCAGCTGTGGTGGGAGGTTAACGGCAGGAATGGCAGCTTTGGTTTGAGAGTGACATTGCGAATGGCTGCTATGATAGGAGGGTGACAGCGCGAATGGCAGCTGTTGTGAGAGGGAAACAGTGCGAATGGCTGCTGTGGTGGGAGGGTAACAACTTGAATGGCTGCTGTGGTGGGAGGGTAACAACTTGAATGGCTGCTGTGGTGGGAGGGTAACAACTTGAATGCCTGCTGTGGTGGGAGGGTAACAACTTGAATGGCTGCTGTGGTGGGAGGGTAACAACTTGAATGGCTGCTGTGGTGGGAGAGTAACAACTTGAATGGCTGCTGTGGTGAGAGGGTAACAACTTGAGGCTGCTGTGGTGGGAGGGTGACAACTTGAATGGCTGCTGTGGTGGGAGGGTAACAACTTGAATGGCTGCTGTGGTGAGAGGGTAACAACTTGAAGGCTGCTGTGGTGGGAGGGTGACAACTTGAATGGCTGCTGTGGTGGGAGGGTAACAACTTGAATGGCTGCTGTGGTGGGAGGGTGACAACTTGATTGGCTGCTGTGGTGGGAGAGTAACAACTTGAATGGCTGCTGTGGTGGGAGGTTGACAACTTGATTGGCTGCTGTGGTGAGAGGGTAACAACTTGAAGGCTGCTGTGGTGGGAGGGTAACAACTTGAATGGCTGCTGTGGTGGGAGGGTAACAACTTGAATGGCTGCTGTGGTGGGAGGGTGACAACTTGAATGGCTGCTGTGGTGGGAGAGTAACAACTTGAATGGCTGCTGTGGTGGGAGAGTAACAACTTGAATGGCTGCTGTGGTGGGAGGGTAACAACTTGAATGGCTGCTGTGGTGGGAGGGTGACAACTTGAATGGCTGCTGTGGTGGGAGGGTGACAACTTGAATGGCTGCTGTGGTGGGAGGGTAACAACTTGAATGGCTGCTGTGGTGGGAGGGTAACAACTTGAATGGCTGCTGTGGTGGGAGGGTGACAACTTGAATGGCTGCTGTGGTGGGAGGGTAACAACTTGAATGGCTGCTGTGGTGGGAGGGTGACAACTTGATTGGCTGCTGTGGTGGGAGAGTAACAACTTGAATGGCTGCTGTGGTGGGAGGGTGACAACTTGATTGGCTGCTGTGGTGGGAGGGTAACAACTTGAATGGCTGCTGTGGTGGGAGGGTGACAACTTGATTGGCTGCTGTGGTGGGAGAGTAACAACTTGAATGGCTGCTGTGGTGGGAGGGTGACAACTTGATTGGCTGCTGTGGTGAGAGGGTAACAACTTGAAGGCTGCTGTGGTGGGAGGGTGACAACTTGAATGGCTGCTGTGGTGGGAGAGTAACAACTTGAATGGCTGCTGTGGTGGGAGAGTAACAACTTGAATGGCTGCTGTGGTGGGAGGGTAACAACTTGAATGGCTGCTGTGGTGGGAGGGTGACAACTTGAATGGCTGCTGTGGTGGGAGGGTGACAACTTGAATGGCTGCTGTGGTGGGAGGGTAACAACTTGAATGGCTGCTGTGGTGGGAGGGTGACAACTTGAATGGCTGCTGTGGTGGGAGGGTAACAACTTGAATGGCTGCTGTGGTGGGAGGGTAACAACTTGAATGGCTGCTGTGGTGGGAGGGTGACAACTTGAATGGCTGCTGTGGTGGGAGGGTGACAACTTGAATGGCTGCTGTGGTGGGAGAGTAACAACTTGAATGGCTGCTGTGGTGGGAGGGTAACAACTTGAATGGCTGCTGTGGTGGGAGGGTGACAACTTGAATGGCTGCTGTGGTGGGAGGGTAACAACTTGAATGGCTGCTGTGGTGGGAGGGTGACAACTTGATTGGCTGCTGTGGTGGGAGAGTAACAACTTGAATGGCTGCTGTGGTGGGAGGGTGACAACTTGATTGGCTGCTGTGGTGAGAGGGTAACAACTTGAAGGCTGCTGTGGTGGGAGGGTGACAACTTGAATGGCTGCTGTGGTGGGAGAGTAACAACTTGAATGGCTGCTGTGGTGGGAGAGTAACAACTTGAATGGCTGCTGTGGTGGGAGGGTAACAACTTGAATGGCTGCTGTGGTGGGAGGGTGACAACTTGAATGGCTGCTGTGGTGGGAGGGTGACAACTTGAATGGCTGCTGTGGTGGGAGGGTAACAACTTGAATGGCTGCTGTGGTGGGAGGGTGACAACTTGAATGGCTGCTGTGGTGGGAGGGTAACAACTTGAATGGCTGCTGTGGTGGGAGGGTAACAACTTGAATGGCTGCTGTGGTGGGAGGGTGACAACTTGAATGGCTGCTGTGGTGGGAGGGTGACAACTTGAATGGCTGCTGTGGTGGGAGAGTAACAACTTGAATGGCTGCTGTGGTGGGAGGGTAACAACTTGAATGGCTGCTGTGGTGGGAGGGTGACAACTTGAATGGCTGCTGTGGTGGGAGGGTAACAACTTGAATGGCTGCTGTGGTGGGAGGGTAACAACTTGAATGGCTGCTGTGGTGGGAGGGTAACAACTTGAATGGCTGCTGTGGTGGGAGGGTAACAACTTGAATGGCTGCTGTGGTGGGAGGGTGACAACTTGAATGGCTGCTGTGGTGGGAGGGTGACAACTTGAATGGCTGCTGTGGTGGGAGAGTAACAACTTGAATGGCTGCTGTGGTGGGAGGGTGACAACTTGAATGGCTGCTGTGGTGGGAGGGTGACAACTTGAATGGCTGCTGTGGTGGGTGGGTAACAACTTGAATGGCTGCTGTGGTGGGAGGGTAACAACTTGAATGGCTGCTGTGGTGGGAGAGTAACAACTTGAATGGCTGCTGTGGTGAGAGGGTGACAACTTGAATGGCTGCTGTGGTGGGAGGGTGACAACTTGAATGGCTGCTGTGGTGGGTGGGTAACAACTTGAATGGCTGCTGTGGTGGGAGGGAAACAGTACGAATGGCAGCTATGGTTAAAAAGTGACACTGCAACCGGCTGCTGTGATGTGAGGGTGACAACATGAATGGCAGCTATGGTGGGAGGGTAACAGTGCGAATGGCTGCTGTGATTGGAGAGTGACAGTATGAATAGCAGATGTGATGAAAATTGACAGCAGCAAATAACTTTCAGGGATGGACATGGAAATTGAGAGTCAGCCCGTAAAATTAAAGGAGGGGATGGAGGGTGGGCAGCGATAAACAATGCGTGTAGAGACAATGGGTAAAAACAATAGAAAGAGGCAGAGGTAAAAGGATTGTTACATAAGTAGGCAAATTACTGTAATGTACTTCTCGATACATGTTACATACAAATAGAATAAGGTTAAAGAGAATATCTTAAATGAAGGGTTATGACATATAAAACAAGGATGGAATTAAGACATGACAATAGCATCAAAAACATGACAAAGAGATATAGCATGTAAGCTGTCGTTGCACAAACTAAGATTTATGAATTTACATTAAAGCAAAATACAAAGTTTCAACTATTCAGCATTTTTTTGTTTCCCATTATTCTAGACAAGGGTAGCAAGGAGTTTTATGCAGTGCTTGTTATAAGTTATAAATTGTCTTAATTGGCAGTACTGATGAGTAATATCCTACAAATTAGAGAACTAACCATTCTGCAGCAAAAGTACATGGGAATTGTGAGAGATAACAATACTCAATTGAAATGTATCGTATATTTTTGAAAAAAATAATTGATGTTTACACAGCGATCTTATTAAGTTTGAATTATGTCTAATTACAGTCAATTTATTTTGAACTTATTGCATCCACAGTAAGGACATATTGAATCTCTCAAGGAAGCAGAAATTTCTGATAAGAATCGCTGATATGTAAGTATAAAATCTTTAGAAATTTGTTTCTTGAAAAATATTTTAACATTGGATTAATTGAATTACTCTTTGCAGGACTCAGTAACAAACGCGTTAAAGTATTCCTGAATGATAGACTTGAATGTCTTGTGTTACTGTTCAAGGCATGGTGCTATGTCACTATTGTCGATCTGATTAAAATCGGCCGTGTTTCAAGGAAACAAAGTAAAAATATGTATCAGGGATAACCTCTCCACAACAATCTCAAAAGCACCTAAGCTAGGCGCTCATTCAACACCAGTTTAGCGCAGACAAAATCTAGTAACAAACGGACCAATCGTATTGTCAAATACCGACTTGACGGCGATCATGTAAAAACAGATTTTGTGCACCTAGCTCTGATATCAAAAGCTTTTGCTGCTGTCATTGCGATTGGCTAGATGAACTTACATTAGAACATATAGGAAATAGGGGTGCTTTCAGATTGTGAGGAAGAGGAAAGCTGAGCTTAGTGATGTTCGAACCCCACTACTGACAATATTTTTACATTTTTTTTCCTCGAAGCACAGTCGATTTTTATCAGACTGCCAATGTCATAGGCTCAGTTTGACATTACAAATCTGTATCAAGGCAATCTGAAGAAGAATTTAAAGCAATAATTTCTTAGCTAATCAGCCCAGAAAGATTTGATGGGCTTATGGCATGGTGTCCATCAGTCCGACTATCCATTGTTTCAAATAAAAGGTGTTATTTGGTAGTATGTGAGTGAATATTCATTCATTTTGCAAACCTCTGAGACAATTATTATGAGTGCATGCCAATTATATTAAAATGTGATAAGCATTTCCTTATCTGTTGTATCGCAGGTTGATGATGCGCCCAGCTCTCTTCAAACATCTGGAGAGGAGGGGCATTCAGGTAATCACTTGAATAATAAACTCTACCTGTAGATTTGGTCTGAGGTCTGAGGAAGCCGCCGAAACGTCACAAAATAAATTGCCTAATGTGCCGCCAGAGTTGTGTTATCCATTGGATGGTTACCTCCTTTGATACTTTGCCTAATGGTTTTTCATTAGTCTACCATCCTGCATCCTTTAGTGGGTTCGGGTAACGCACTCTGTATCACCACCACACCCTCATCGTGGAAAGCGCAGTCACGACTGTATCTCTACTCTTAGATTTTTGATTTTGAACAAAAAAGGAAGTTGATTGCTTAATATTAATTTTCCGTTACCAAATGAACTCACAAAATGTAATAAAGAAATGAACACCAAAGAAACCCAATTAACGTCAATTTCCTTTAGTGGATTACAGTGCATATTATACATTATTGTATCGTGTCAGTTCATTGATACATGGTTCTTCAAGCTTAGGCTTGAGATTAGGTTGTGTAGTTTTAATTTACCATATGGATTGAATCCAAGTATATTGAAGCTTGATTCATGTATACATGCAAGTTACTTTTATTCGATTAAAAGCAACCTTTTTGCCTTACTTATTATAACAAGACTTTGGCACATTACCTTTTTGTAAAACTATTTCTTTTCATATATCATCTATTATATATCTAGGAATAACTTTATTCATTATAATAATTACTTTCTTAAAATGGTTTTTCAGACATACCTGTGGGTGCTTAACACAGAAGAAGAATTTGAGCGAGCGTTTAAGCTTGGAGTTCATGGAGTGATGACAGACTTCCCTACCAAGCTGAAAGAGTTTCTTGATACTCATCCCAAGTATAGAGAATAAACAAGATTCATCAACCCCCGTAACATTTTCATGCATGTATAAACTTCACAATGCTCAATTGTCATACATATGATGTCATTTTCTTAAACTTTTGCTATTTTTTTTTGAATGTCATATCTGAGCTGATATGTTAAGTATTTCTGGTCATATTGTTTTGAAGAGCAAGTCCATGGCGCCCCGCTGACAGTTATCCCTCCCCATATATATTAAAAAATGGGGGGGAAAATCTTTCATTTGAGCTAGATGATTATCCTTTTCCAGAAGTTTACATTTTTATTACTCTCTACAGATTGAGGTAGTAAATGGCCTGATAGTTACCTCCCTTTGACTCCATTTGGCTAACTTTGTAGTTATATTTGGGGGAGGTAAATCAAACCTGGGGTAATTCAAATTTTCTTTAACAGATTATAAGGGCAGTGATTAAATTTGGAGGTGAAGCCATGATAAGAAATGTGGAAAACATGTATGTGATGTTTGATATTACATACAACAGTTGCAGTTAATAAGATAATTAAATGTAGGGTTAATCCCCCTGTTTCTATGTAGTAAAGGGAGGGATATCTGAGCTGTGCCCCATGAGCAAGTGATTTTCATGCAATATTGTTTATAATATGTGATGATAGAAATTCAACCTATCACAAATATTCATCTCCATATATCAAAAATATGATTACTACTTGTTTTCTACAATAAACTTGACTTGACTTGACTGTGGAAATCTAAAATATGGCTTATGTATTCAGAGATGCCAAAATCAAACATTTAGATGTATACTGGTAATATTACCTATCAAATCACAATCTTCTCCTAACTGCCATTCTATCTGCTGCAGATAAGTTTTCAAAGTCACGTTTGACTTTTGACATCCGTCGCTGCCCTGTTTACTATCATTGTTGTGACTTAATCCCTTCATACTCTCTCTGTACAAAGCAAATTGAATTATACTTTTCAGCAAGTTGGTACTTCACGATCATTTAACACCACTGTTTAAGATAAAGATAAAGAAGAAGGAAAACAAAAAATATACAAACTGTTAGAGATAGCAATATGGAACAGAATGTCTCTTCAAGATAATATTTAAAGCCTTTAAATGAACAATAGTCTGTCTTCCAGACCCTCAAGCAAAGTATATATATTAAAGTATATATTAAATGATCCTTCTTTAGCTTTAACAATGTTGGCAAGTCTGGATATTAAGAATTGTTCAGGGCTCATTTTTTATTTATTTATCAAATATTTGTTATTAAAATTTTAGTGAAAAAACTATTTTTAGGGACTATATGTTCTAAGTGAACTAGTCAGGTGTGTTTTCACCCTCAAACAGGGTTCCAGGGCCTTTGAGGCCTTATTTGTTGTCCTCATGGCTTAAAGTCATAACATAGTGGGAAAGAGAAATGTTTATTTCAGTAATGGGGCCTAAAAGGTCCATTATGTACTGAATAATAATGTGGATCATTTGAATTTTCAATATTGAAGTTGATATTATGATTCATGTAGTTCTTTAATATTGAATAAGGCCCCTTTTCACATTTGCACATTTGAGATACACCTTTGATGCCTATAGTTGTATTCAAAGACAATGTTTTTAACAGAGTTATTTCAAGCAAAAAGATTTTATTTGATATTTAATTCAAAAACAGATATCTCGTCTTTTATCAAGGCCTATAAGGACTTTATAAAGTTGTTGATGTGAGTTACACAAATACCACTTGACTATTGAGCTAATGCATCCGTAAAACTCTACATATCATGGTCCAGATTGAAATATTGACATATCATCACCCATTGCCTCAACTCTGTCTTTTTATTATTTCTTTGGAGAAGCTGTAGATTTCATGTCAAACTCTTGTCATTTTGGCATTTTGTTGATTGTCTTGCTTTGTTAGAAGAAGTTGAGTAGGTTTCATAAAACTTTCTTAAAAAGATTTTTCATATGTTAAGAGAAGTCAATAACTTGTGTAGTGTTTTTATACAAATTTCTTTAAAGTATGATATGATATGATTAATAACTATTTATTACTTATTTTCCTTATGAGAATAAGTGATCATTTATGTAGATGTTATACAAGTTTCAGTTCCTCTAAGACATGATTAAGTCATTTTTATATGTGGTCATTGAATGTGTTCTTTGTTTATGTAAATACTCTGAAATTACATATCCTGTGAGCGAACTTAGATCTGAAAATATTTCAAAGTTTCATAGTACTTGTATACAGTTTCATCCATTTTTAAAGATTTGTAAATTTTTACTGATCTTAAAACTGCTTTGAACAAATTTGTAAAAAGATTTTATGGCTATGATCAAAATTATTTGTTCAATTCATTTTCTCGATATTAACATTTGATAAAATCAAAACAACTATGTTTGTTAATTTATCGTCTTGTTTTTTTTTCTAATTTATTTATCTATGCTGTGAATATGATCTTGTGATGCTTTTGTTAATGAGTTCATTCTTGTATGAAGAAAACAAATATAACAATATTTTTCCGCAAAATGTAAATAACATATTGCTTTTAAATGGTTGACCTGAAATTGATGGTTTTTCCCATGACTGTTCTCAATATGGTCTAAACTCGCCATTCTCATGTCATGGTTTTCATTTAAATCTTTAATGTTAAAGATAAATATCTTGCATGGCATTCCATATCTTTTTATATTGTTGTTGACACATAGATCTTTGTACATAACTAGATTTCTATTTGTTTGTTAGATGTTGTTAATAGAGTATTTTGACGTATGTATTGTTTATTTATTCATCAGTTTTCATGGTTTTATTTATTTATGCATGTAGCTGTAGATTGTTTTGTGGTCACGTTCCTATGAAATCAATTTTTTTTGTTATCAATATTGTGATTTTATTGGTTGTGATCGTTGCCTCTTTCCTAATGTCAATTTGATCCATTTGGAGAACTTCAACCATTGAAAAAAAAAAATGAAGTAGAAGCTTAATCCTTATGCTGCATTGAGGCAAAGTTTTGATATCAATTTGGACAAATTTGTTACATATAACTAAATTATAAAGAAAATGATTTGTTATATTTATTGGAAAACACACATATAAAAATAGCAATGACCTTTGTCAAATTTGAGTTTCTCACTAATATGAGTGGAAACAGAACAATTAAGTGTTGGGTCGAATCTAGTCAAAGTGATGTTTCATTACAAGGTGAATCACCTTAGCCAATTTGTGAGTATCATTGTCTTTCAATATATATGTAAAATTTTCAAATCAACCAATCAGAACCAAGAATTTGCCGAAGTCATGTCACAGTGTCCAGTCTCAGTGTCTAGTCGCGTCATACCCAAAGGTGGGAGTTGTATAATGAGATTCATTGTTCATAGTAGAAGTGACATGTCTGCTGTTGAGAAATACATTACTCAAAAGAAGTTAGGAACACTCAACAAGTTTATATCATTTGCACCTAGTGTGATGTCAGCCGCTCTAAGCAGATGTTTTTGTTTGAAATTTTGAAATTATTCCTAAAAAAAGGAAGAAGTTACACTAAAATGCTGAAATCGCGTGGACAGGTTTTTTGGATACCAAAATATCATCACAAAAATGTACATTTGGATATGTAACTTTTCAACCTCACCAGTGACATATCTATATTATAGAAACAAGGCCTGATTATTATGTTTGACACTGCTCTGGAAAAGTTGTAAGCAAGTTCAGTATTCTTCTTGCTTATGCTATTAATGTAATGACATGTTAAAAATTTCAAAATGATAAATATGAAATTTCTGTTGTATCAGTTTTATAACATACAGTTATATTGAAAATAAGCCCAAGTAATATATTTTCAATATCAACAAGAAAGTTTTGTTTCTTGGTTTTTTTTTTCAAAATGTAATTTATTAGTATTTTCTATGTTAATTGTCGTGTGAGTTATGTATATGTTACATTATGTTTAAAATAAACAAAATTATACAAAATACTTCTTTATTTTTGGTAAGGTGTCAAGGTTGATTTCATGAAAAATAACAATTTAAATAATTTGCAAAATTACGAAAGAGGTCTTTCGTGGATACGACTGACGAACCCGAAGCATAAGCCAAAACTAATTCTGGTCTTCAATCACTGGTTATATTGTGCTTTCAACGTATTTTGTAACATGAAAGAATTCGGCATACAAGCGATATGCTGTATGAAGGAAGTGTCAAGTTCAACAAACTGAGGGAATGCAAGAAAGCTTACACAATCATTATGGGATTGTCATGGCATATTTTGGGGATTTGTTACATCCTACCTACTGTATATATTGTGATTTTGATGCCCGCGTGACAAAGACAAGATGCGTTCTTGTTCCTTAAATCATTTTAAACAGCTTTATGAATGCACAAATCGAGATCATCAGTCCAAATTAAAAAAAAACCCAACAATAAGTGTTTGAAACTAAAATATCTCCAAATTTCGCAGTATAAACCAATAATGACGATATCAACCCAAAACAACCCTTTGTACAATTCCTAAACCTGTTACTGAATCAAATGTCGTTCTGCCGAAGTTTTGTACACTCCTTAAAAAATTAAATAAACATAAAAGTGTTTGCATCTAAGCAATAATTTCAAACTCAAAATCGATGGGTTCCTGCACTAATGTCCAAATAATTACTCATTTGCAATATCAGATATGTTTTTGGTTCTATTTGCCTTCTTAAGCAATCGGTCTTCTTTCGTTAATTTAGAATCAAACCACGGCTTGTAATTTGGTAGAATAGTCACTGTCTAAGTGTCTTTCAGGAATAAATTTAGTTTTTTATGAAAAATATAACCATTGCAACATCTTTGCTATTATAGAACAATCCATTCCAATTTGTTTCTGCGGCAGATGCATTTAATGAAGTATATTCGCCTTGCCTATAAAATAACACCTGTCTTGTATAAGCAATCTTGGTATTTACTGTTTTAGCCAATGTGATATAAGTACCTTTGTGATCGCTTATAGAATTTACAACTCCACAGTCAACAGCATTCATATCATCATTTACAATAATTGGATCAAGTAAGGAACTACAGTAACTCGTAACCCTTGTTGGACATGTTATAACATTTTTCAAATTTTTGCCACATATAATTGTTAAGTATACTTAATATCAAAAACTTTAGTGATGAACATATACATTTACAATGGAATATTTAAGAATATTTGGTATAATTATCAGTAATACTATACCGGTTTAAAAAAGACTTTGGTTAGTCTTTTGGCATCACTTCTGTGAATCTTTGATTAGTCCTGAAATAAATGAGAAGAGAATTCTGTTGCGTTTTATCTCCATCAGATTATTATACACAAGTCTTGTTACATGGGTCATGAAAGATTCAATACTGTCAAAACAGGCATTCATGAAACATTCAACATTCAATGATACATTAAGGAGTAAGAAAAAGATAATTTTGGCATTCCTTTAAATACGTATAACCGTGATAAAGGCGATTTTACGGCGCATCGTCATTCTGTTAATAACTCTAACAAAACAACTGACATCAATGAGAAGGTGAACTTTTTTTCTGGAATGCTGCAGGTGTGACTAGTAAATTAGCAGATATTGAATTTGTGAATTTTATTAAACAGTTTGATATTGTAGGCCTTACGGAAACATGGACATCTGATGATAATATTGATGATGTGTTTTTAGATTATGTGACTGTCAACAAACCAGCAGAAAAGATATCTACACGTGGGAGGCTCTCTGGTGGGATAGTGGTGATGGTAAAAAAACATTTGGAGAAATATATCTTTTGGTCGAAAATAACAAAAAATTGTGTTTTCCTTAAAATGGATAAGAATCTCTTTAAACTTGACAGTGATTTGTTATACGCGTGTGCCTATATCCACCCAGAGGGATATACGTTTTATAACAAAACTGGTATATTATGTAAAAATGTTATAACTTTGTTTCAAAATAACTTACTTGACTTACTGTCTAATATGCAAGATGTACATATTTTGTGCGGAGGAGATTTTAATGCTCGTACTGGTACAGACCTAGACTTTGTTGAAGATAATATTATTGAATTCACAGAGGGTGGGGAAAGCTCAATGCGGGACTTTCTTTTAGATTATTTTCACAACAAAAGGTTTTCAACTGACAAAATTGTAAATAGTTTTGGAAAGAGTCTTCTTAGTTTGTGTTCGGTATTAAATATTCACATTATGAATGGTCGATGTTGAACAGATGTTGAAGTTGGTGATTTTACATATATTGGGTCTTATGGCACTAGCGTAGTTGACTTTATTATAGCTTCATCATCACGTTTTGAGTCTGTTCGTGACTTCGATATCCCTTCCCGCACAGAATCTGACCATCTACCAACTACTTTATGTTTACGTGCGCATCACTCATGTGAGTTATCACAAGGCAATAGAAGCAAGTCCTTTAAATCTGTATGGGAAAATGACAAAAGGGAAATTTTCAGACAAAATATTCTTTCTGAGAATGTGCAAAAATTACTAGACGAGTCTCTTGATTCAGCGTTTACTGACACAGATAAAAGTATCGAACTAATTACTGAAGCCTTATGCACAGCTGCCAGTACTATGAACAGAAAAAATAACCCTGTTAGAACAAATGAAAATCCTTGGTATGATGCAGATTGTAGATTGAGAAAAAAAGAAAGATGGTCAGCTAGTCTCTCACTATCTAACAAATGTTTTTACAACAAAATGGTTAAAGATTCTATCTATGCAGAACATTACCTCTCGGTCTTATCTATAAGAAAATACAAATCTTCACTGGCAAGACTCCGTTGCTCTCCGCATGATTTAAACATTGAAACTGGGAGATACCAAGGAATCTTAAGAGAAAACAGAATCTGTCAAATGTGTGATCTAAATAAAGTCGAGGATGAATACCATTTTTTATGTGTTTGCTCAGCATACAATTCTTTGAGAATTATGTACATAAAAGAACTATTTTCATAAGCAGTAAGCAGTAATAACTCAAATATTTAATGAAAGTTCGAAAATGCCATTCCTTTTTCTTACAAAAAATTAAGTAAAGGTGTTCTCACACAAAATGGCCGCTAATTGACTAAAAGTGAAATTTTCAAAACCGTGCTACTGTCCTTTTAAAGAGTTTAATTAAATTAATTAAGACTTGATATCATTCTCGTCTAAACTATAACCTAAATTATCCTTATCACTACTTGTGTTAATTGATTTATGTTAAATCCACAATCATCTATGAAATAATCCTCTTTTTACAAGATGTTACTTTCAGATAAATATTCAGAACGAAATAAACATATAATTGATTGATTGAGTGAGCTAATACTTTACACAGCTTGGACAATATTTCAGCCATTAGCGGCGGGTATACATACATGTACAAAGCAACGTGAACATTATTATAGTTTAAAGGGGCAGTAGCACGTTTTTAGGGGAGATTTAAGATGATGTCAGGAAAATGAAAATTAATGGTTCCAATTGAAAGACAATGTATTTAAACTAATTGGAGCAGTAATAATTCAAATATATAACGTAAAGTTTAGCCATGCGATTGCTTTTTCTTACACAAAATGAATTAAAGGTGTTCACACAAAATGGCCGCCAATGGATTTTATGTGATTTTTCATACTTTGTCCTCTGACTACGGATGATTGGCTTGTGTAATGAGATTTTTGACACTGTCAAAATAATACATTTAGCATTTACTTACGATTATCAGTGAAAAATTTGAAATATAAAATTATCAAAAAACGTGCTACTGCCCCTTTAAGTAAACAACTTATTGGTACAAAACTAGACTCAAGACGTTTCATGATACCAGATTTACCAGAATGATTGCTTTGTTGAGTGTATGCATTGTGAATGCCATTTTAAAAACATTTCTGAGTTGTATTTAATAATCCTTGTTCTGATAAAGTATTGATACCACTCAGGACATTTTTCTCACCCAAAACTACTTATAAGTGATATATTTATATAATTTCACATATTCTGTTGGAGCAAAGTCAGATATTTCGTGTTATTTATCTTAGAAATCAGGCATAGCTCATGTTTGTCCGTGACTTGGCCCACGAAGCCAACAAATGAATTCGTCAGATGTCAAAGTATAATCAGTTATCAGATACATCCAAATGCCAAATATTAACGATACAGATGTGTCTTGGGTAAAAACAGAATTCGTCAACACTAATATTGCGTATTTGGTATGCACTCTGAAACGCATTTGATAACCTTTATAATAAACTTCCTTATTCACTGTTCCATGCCCAGAAATATAGATACATTTTAAGGCTTCGAAAAAATCATGAAATAAACGAAAAGCTACATACTTTCTCTTAAAGAGACAGTTATATTGGAGTCTTTGTTGTGGCAACAAAATTTAAGAGTACTCCCCGTTTATACTTATGTATGGTAATTACATGATTGTGTCACACTTATTGTCAAATATGTCTGTCAGGGTAACATTTAAGGTGTTTTGACAAAGAATAAAATGCATCACTGCATCCACTTAAATGTAATTTCACAAAAAATACTCCGTTAAACCTGTCCGTTTAATTTACATATATCCATAAGGTCAAGTAGAGGATAAGCTGTGATTGATCATGTAACACTTTCCAGGACAGTCGGAACTAGGTGTGGATATAAGTAGTACCATTGCTCATCTACAACCCAGAACTAGTGGAAAGCATCCAATCCTTCTCACCAAGAATTCTACACCAGTGTACATCCACTTCATCCAGGTGGGTTAAACCTTTATTTAACTGACTGTGTTACTTCATCCTTTTACAAATTCTTCTCACCATGAGAGCAGAGTATCTACACTTAGAAAAGTTTAGCAACTTCTATGTAAAGGTGTCTGATGACTAAGTAGACAAGGTTTCAGAACAAAATAATTATATTTCATGTTATCTAAAGATTTAACAAGGAAATTCATTTAATTCATTACATTTAACTACTTTGTGATACTTTAAAACATTGGGCCTTGTGGGCATCGGCAACAAGTGGAGTTGTACTGTGAACAATTCCATTCTGGTCACAATTGGTATTGTAATCTGAAAAATGAACTGACCAAACTCTCAGTAAAGACTCATAACATAAAAAGGTTAACAGCAGTGAGAACCCTGAAGATTGCAAATCCTGGGAAAAGATAATTCAGGGACATTTTGCTTTTTGGTCAGTTTTAGCGTCATTGCTCCCAATGCATCAATTAGCAGCGTATAGAATAGCTTTAACGAAACACAATCATTATTCTTTTATTTTAAAAAGGGATTTTCATCTTTATAGTTATTTTGGCACAAAATCAGTACCAACTAAACTTAAGTCATAGTTCCATCACATGGAGAAGTTTTCTTGTGTTGCTTAACTTTCGTTCGTTTGTATTTCATTTGAACATATCTGTATGTTACAGTAAAAGAGCAAAAGGTCCTGAAATTGTTTTGAAAATCATTTTTTAAAGTATACCATTAAATACATGAAAGTGACCCAAAGCATATTATTTCAATCCCCGTAAGTGGACATAACATAATATGACAACGTGCAAAATGAAGAAAACTGTTTGTGTCATTTACATGATGTTTTAATATGTTACATTTTATGTAAAATATTTTGCATATAAGCCTCTTGCCCCATATCAAATGCTGCTAATTATTCCATATTTCTTTTAGAATTTTTTTCCAAGGTTAGATAAATTAGATTGTTAGATTATGAAATATATAAAGAAATCCTAACTACTTACACACAATTCTATATACGCCAGTGGAAAACTATTTTCTATCTCAAACGGATTTTTCTCTGTCCACAGAATGATTGCTCACTTCGCCTTGACTGTTTTTGCGCTCACGTGTCTGCAACAGATTTGGTTCGTCAACGCTCATTTGAGTGAGTTTCAGTAATGTTCAGTTTTCAGGTCTCATGGTTATTCAGACAAGAAGAAGAAATTGTTATATACATGTGTCAAAAATATCTTTACAAAGACAGTACAAAAAATAATGATTTTTATCACATCAAAACAATTTACCCTTTACTTTACCCACATAGGCTAACCTTGAACAATAAGTGTAAACATTGGACGTATATACTTCTTCAAGGGTGTGTCAAGTCAAACTATAACACAAAAAAGCAGCATAGTCATTTGAACGCAAACTTCGGAGGCCGAATATCACCTTTAAGAATAATTATAGAATAGCAAAACAAATTTTCTTATGTTACGTTTTGGCTCAATCTGTAAACGACCAGTTAAGGCTACAGATCGCTCGGGACGGTAGCAAGATACATATTGGCATTGATCTAAATATTTCATAAATTTTATTCATTATTCTACTTATACAAATTTAAATTTATGTTAAACTCAAACCAAAATATATTTTCATAGGATTTATACCAAGCATACAAGTAAAAAGGACGCTCGATTAGAATCCACGCATTCATGTGGATGCTGGTCGTTTTTATTATTGACCATTAATTGTGATATATTTGGCGTTTTATGATGAATGAAGACAGAAATTATGTTTTTACAACATCAATGCCCAAGATAGTATTATCTAAATTACAAAGTTTCTCTTGAATAATTAGCTTATACCATGCTAGAAAATTACGTTGGTGTTGCTGGCATATTGAGCTAACAATGAGGAGGCTTCGAAGTACAGACCTGTGTGAAAAGTGTACTCACTTGAACTTCTAAGTTCATTAGTGTTCATCGTGTTGAACTCAAATTTTGCTCATATGTGACGGATTATTTTGGCTACGACAACATAGTTCCATTTATTACTCGCCCATTGCAGATATCGTTGTTAATGAATCTAACATGTTACTATGCACATGTGTCAAAACATCTCGAGCTGATGATGTGACCTAATAATGACGTCATAGTCACAAAGTATGACATCACAATGTCAGCGGGCCAGCCGCGGTGGTTATGTCAGCGAATTTCCCTATATTTTAGACAATTAATTAAGACGGTTATAAATGAAATCTCAGCCCATTTTAATAACATTTTTTTTATGAAACTCGTAAATGGTATTGGCTCATTAGATACCAAACCATTCGCTCATTTCATAAAAATTTTATTAAACGGGACGTCGATTAGTATTCTTTATTCATAACTTCAATTGGTTATAGGGGTGCCCCAGGTATGCAATCCGGACTCCAACGGTCAGGACTTCAATTTCGGCTCCGACAGCAACGCACACTACTGCAACTGTAAAGTTCTTCGTAAGTACTCCAAAAATGAATTGATTCTACAAATGTATAACATCAACGGCTACTGCAACTGTAAAGTACTCCAATAATGAATTGATTCTTCAAATGTATAACACCCACGACTACTACTGCAACTGTAAAGGAATTCCAATAATGAATTGATTCTTCAAATGTATAACACCCACGGCTACTACTGCAACTGTAAAGTTCTTCGTAAGTACTCCAATAATGAATTGATTCTACAAATGTATAACACCAACGGCTACTGCAACTGTAAAGTACTCCAATAATGAATTGATTCTTCAAATGTATAACAGCAATGACAACTACTGCAACTGTAAAGTACTCCAATAATGAATTGATTCTACAAATGTATAACACCCACTTCTACTGCTGCAACTGTAAAGTTCTTCGTAAGTACTCCAATAATGAATTGATTCTTCAAATGTATAACACCAACGGCTACTACTGCAACTGTAAAGTACTCCAATAATGAATTGATTCTACAAATGTATAACACCAACGGCTACTGCAACTGTAAAGTACTCCAATAATGAATTGATTCTTCAAATGTATAACAGCAATTACTACTACTGCAACTGTAAAGTACTCCAATAATGAATTGATTCTACAAATGTATAACACCCACTTCTACTGCTGCAACTGTAAAGTTCTTCGTAAGTACTCCAATAATGAATTGATTCTACAAATGTATAACACCAACGGCTACTGCAACTGTAAAGTACTCCAATAATGAATTGATTCTTCAAATGTATAACAGCAATGACTACTACTGCAACTGTAAAGTACTCCAATGATGAATTGATTCTACAAATGTATAACACCCACTTCTACTGCTGCAACTGTAAAGTACTCCAATGATGAATTGATTCTACAAATGTATAACACCAACGGCTACTGCAACTGTAATGTACTCCAATAATGAATTGATTCTTCAAATGTATAAGACCCACGACTACTACTGCACCTGTAAAGTACTCCAATAATGAATTGATTCTACAAATGTATAACATCCACGGCTACTACTGCAACTGTAAAGTACTCCAATAATGAATTGATTCTTCAAATGTATAACAGCAATGACTACTACTGCAACTGTAAATTACTCCAATAATGAATTGATTCTACAAAAGTATAACACCAACGGCTACTACTGCAACTGTAAAGTACTCCATTAATGAATTGATTCTACAAATGTATAACAGCAATGATTACTACTGCAACTGTAAAGTACTCCAATAATGAATTGATTCTACAAATGTATAACAACAATGATTACTACTGCAACTGTAAAGTACTCTAATAATGAATTGATTCTATAAATGTATAACACCAACTGCTACTCTACTGTAAAGTTCTTCGTAAGTACTCCAATAATGAATTGATTCTACAAATGTATAACACCAACGGCTACTACTGCAACTGTAAAGTACTCCAATAATGAATTGATTCTACAAATGTATAACACCAACGGTTACTACTGCAACTGTAAAGTACTCCAATAATGAATTGATTCTACAAATGTATAACATCCACGGCTACTACTGCAACTGTAAAGTACTCCAATAATGAATTGATTCTTCAAATGTATAACAGCAATGACTACTACTGCAACTGTAAATTACTCCAATAATGAATTGATTCTACAAAAGTATAATACCAACGGCTACTACTGCAACTGTAAAGTACTCCATTAATGAATTGATTCTACAAATGTATAACAGCAATGATTACTACTGCAACTGTAAAGTACTCCAATAATGAATTGATTCTACAAATGTATAACATCCACGGCTACTACTGCAACTGTAAAGTACTCCAATAATGAATTGATTCTTCAAATGTATAACAGCAATGACTACTACTGCAACTGTAAATTACTCCAATAATGAATTGATTCTACAAATGTATAACACCCACTTCTACTGCTGCAACTGTAAAGTTCTTCGTAAGTACTCCAATAATGAATTGATTCTTCAAATGTATAACACCAACGGCTACTACTGCAACTGTAAAGTACTCCAATAATGAATTGATTCTACAAATGTATAACACCAACGGCTACTGCAACTGTAAAGTACTCCAATAATGAATTGATTCTTCAAATGTATAACAGCAATTACTACTACTGCAACTGTAAAGTACTCCAATAATGAATTGATTCTACAAATGTATAACACCCACTTCTACTGCTGCAACTGTAAAGTTCTTCGTAAGTACTCCAATAATGAATTGATTCTACAAATGTATAACACCAACGGCTACTGCAACTGTAAAGTACTCCAATAATGAATTGATTCTTCAAATGTATAACAGCAATGACTACTACTGCAACTGTAAAGTACTCCAATGATGAATTGATTCTACAAATGTATAACACCCACTTCTACTGCTGCAACTGTAAAGTACTCCAATGATGAATTGATTCTACAAATGTATAACACCAACGGCTACTGCAACTGTAATGTACTCCAATAATGAATTGATTCTTCAAATGTATAAGACCCACGACTACTACTGCACCTGTAAAGTACTCCAATAATGAATTGATTCTACAAATGTATAACATCCACGGCTACTACTGCAACTGTAAAGTACTCCAATAATGAATTGATTCTTCAAATGTATAACAGCAATGACTACTACTGCAACTGTAAATTACTCCAATAATGAATTGATTCTACAAAAGTATAACACCAACGGCTACTACTGCAACTGTAAAGTACTCCATTAATGAATTGATTCTACAAATGTATAACAGCAATGATTACTACTGCAACTGTAAAGTACTCCAATAATGAATTGATTCTACAAATGTATAACAACAATGATTACTACTGCAACTGTAAAGTACTCTAATAATGAATTGATTCTATAAATGTATAACACCAACTGCTACTCTACTGTAAAGTTCTTCGTAAGTACTCCAATAATGAATTGATTCTACAAATGTATAACACCAACGGCTACTACTGCAACTGTAAAGTACTCCAATAATGAATTGATTCTACAAATGTATAACACCAACGGTTACTACTGCAACTGTAAAGTACTCCAATAATGAATTGATTCTACAAATGTATAACATCCACGGCTACTACTGCAACTGTAAAGTACTCCAATAATGAATTGATTCTTCAAATGTATAACAGCAATGACTACTACTGCAACTGTAAATTACTCCAATAATGAATTGATTCTACAAAAGTATAATACCAACGGCTACTACTGCAACTGTAAAGTACTCCATTAATGAATTGATTCTACAAATGTATAACAGCAATGATTACTACTGCAACTGTAAAGTACTCCAATAATGAATTGATTCTACAAATGTATAACATCCACGGCTACTACTGCAACTGTAAAGTACTCCAATAATGAATTGATTCTTCAAATGTATAACAGCAATGACTACTACTGCAACTGTAAATTACTCCAATAATGAATTGATTCTACAAAAGTATAACACCAACGGCTACTACTGCAACTGTAAAGTACTCCATTAATGAATTGATTCTACAAATGTATAACAGCAATGATTACTACTGCAACTGTAAAGTACTCCAATAATGAATTGATTCTACAAATGTATAACATCCACGGCTACTACTGCAACTGTAAAGTACTCCAATAATGAATTGATTCTACAAATGTATAACATCCACGGCTACTACTGCAACTGTAAAGTACTCCAATAATGAATTGATTCTTCAAATGTATAACAGCAATGACTACTACTGCAACTGTAAATTACTCCAATAATGAATTGATTCTACAAAAGTATAACACCAACGGCTACTACTGCAACTGTAAAGTACTCCATTAATGAATTGATTCTACAAATGTATAACAGCAATGATTACTACTGCAACTGTAAAGTACTCCAATAATGAATTGATTCTACAAATGTATAACAACAATGATTACTACTGCAACTGTAAAGTACTCTAATAATGAATTGATTCTATAAATGTATAACACCAACTGCTACTCTACTGTAAAGTTCTTCGTAAGTACTCCAATAATGAATTGATTCTACAAATGTATAACACCAACGGCTACTACTGCAACTGTAAAGTACTCCAATAATGAATTGATTCTACAAATGTATAACACCAACGGTTACTACTGCAACTGTAAAGTACTCCAATAATGAATTGATTCTACAAATGTATAACATCCACGGCTACTACTGCAACTGTAAAGTACTCCAATAATGAATTGATTCTACAAATGTATAACACCAACGACTACTACTGCAACTGTAAAGTACTCCAATAATGAATTGATTCTACAAATGTATAACAGCAATGACTACTACTGCAACTGTAAAGTTCTTTGTAAGTACTCCACTAATGATTAGATACTACAAATATCCATCATCAACGCCCACAAACTTCACATATATATTGGTCATCCGTATATTGGCTTGTATTTCTAAGCCAACTTTTAAATGCCCTTGAAGAATATCGACTGATTTATTGTAATCAACCATTTTAAAGATCATACATGGGGGCGAAGTCAAATACTTCTTGGTCACCAAGGAGTTATAGCTCAGGGACATAGCATTTAATAGATTTTAATCAAATAAATGCACCTGGTTGCAATCAAACCCTTGTAATCTTTTTCAGGAAGGTTTTATATGTGAGGCAGCTCTCTATATTAGTACATCTGAACCTTTAAACGCTTATGAAATAAATGCAGGGTCTGTTTCAAAAAGGAAAATCAATCATGAACGTGAGTCGTGATGTTTTCTTCCTTCTCTGTGTTTGCTTTTTTAATTGACGCAGTAACTGCTATGTTAAAGGCTTTTGCAATGAATGTCTACCATTAGCTTTAAAGAGAATCCAAATAGGCCAGGATATTAACGACAATTTTGATAGATATTTGGTAATCAAAACATGGTTTTGCAAAGAACCATAGCCAAGGCATATGGAGGCCACAAAAGAAGAAACCTAATGAAAACATATTGAATACTATATCCCTAAACATGGCTAGCATCCGCCCAATGCACATTTTCATTTCCTATTATGCAAGACAGCTTGAATGTATACTATGTTAAATATTTGTTTTGTGCGCAGGTATTGTAGGCAACTCGTCTGTGGGTGAGGCATGTTCATCAAGTGGAATGACCACATATCTCCACCTCAACTCGATGCCAATATGCTGCCCCGATCCTTATGTTGCAGAGGAATACGGCGAGGATTCGAAAGGACGCCCTATGGTGGACTGTGGTAGGTTCCATTCACCTAATTGTCCAAGCTGGCAGGCTTTTAAGGCTCGATTGGCACTTTGAAGTTAAATTTATCCAAAAATATATTTAATATATATAATTTATAATATAAGTTTTCGACCGTTCAGCCCTAATCCAGGCCTGATAGTTCCATTTGAAATCTACAGATTGATTTAACATGAAATATTCAGCCCATCATTGTTTTCATTAAAAGAATATTGTTAAATGTAAAGGATAAATTCGACATCATATCATTATCCCACAAAAACATGCATAAGACCGGCTGCTGGCTGCTAAGGCACTAAACAATTTCTGAGGAAAATAGTGTCATTGTTCTTAACAGAAAAATCCATATTTGTTTACATGTTTCATGAATTGAGTTGACACAATAAACAATGAATGTACAACTGCCAAAGTTCCTCACGCTGAGACACTTATTTTCCCAACCGCAGTAAGTCTTTATTCGCTCTCGCTGATGTCTACTGCTGTGACGTCACTTCCATAAAGTCAGTGCGCAGTGATGCCATCTCGAGCATTAATCACTGCTCTGTATCCCCTTAGCGTTGACTGGATTACACGTTGAATCTTGCGATGTGGTATCCTACTCCAAACATCCTGCAATGCAAAACTTGGCTGTTGAAGTGTTTGTGGTTGAGGCTGCCGACGTCATAAGGGTCTGTCAAGGACCTCAAATGCTTGAATTAGGTTGGCCATGGTAGCAGGTTGACGTGGTTGTTAGCAATATAGTTCATGATGGTACGTACAGTACCTTATCCGGCTGTAAATCTCTGTTCTGACGGAAATGGCTGGAAGCAGGTTACATTGAAGTTTTCATCATGGTATTGTTCAGCCGTTAAATGTCTTTGTACTTGCACCACATCTGTTCTGCCATTCTCAGAGATACTCTCTCTATCGAAGCTCGGCTGTCGAGATGAAAAATGCAACATTGAGTGTAGCGGTCATCTCTCCGCCGGTTGACACGAAACCTGCAATACAGCATAAACCTTAACTCAACAGCGAATCATAGTCTGCTCAAGTGCATGAGGGTGAATGGTTTAACGTTTCTGCACCATCCTAGATGAGATCGACGATGGTGACGTAAAAGAACAAAGGTGTATAATGGCCTCATTAGATTTTTCCAAAAGAAACGTAATAGGTAACGTATAGGTATGTCATATAAACGCTACAGAGCTAAAACACTTACCATTCTACCACCTTAAACACAAAGTGAGAGATTTAGGTTGATAGCATCATTGGGCTTGAAATTTTTCTATAATATTTGCCATAATCAATTTTTGGCAAAATCTAATAAGAACCACGAAGGTGAAACAATCACCTCCATGCTCTTAATTTGACAAAAAAAAGAGAAAGGGTTTTTTTATCACTGAATTCATCTTATATCTAGTAAGTTATCATTATAACTTGATTATATCAAACATCAATTATTATTATCAGTTATTTGTGAGTAAAAAACATTATTCATATATCACTGATCCATACGTCTTTTTCTATATCTTGCTCTATCTCGCTTTCTTTCTGTCTCCACAGTCCTGAAGGGAGATTGCTGGAGAGGAAGTCAGTGTGACACCTGTGCCTCCGCGGCAATCAACGGCGTGCCAGTGTGCTGCGCCAACTGCCAGTCGGGAAGGCTTAATCTTGGACCTGGTGATAGCTGCAACTGTGTGAACTGAGCCAACACAGGACCCTGACATATTCCTGTTTTCACATTAACAAAATCTCTAACCTGACAATTATCAAGATTGTGTCCAAATTGTACAAGTTCTTTTGTGACAGTAACTACAGTTAAACGGTACCAGCAACAACAACTGAGCCAACACGCAACCCTTGACATTACTTCTCCATATCTTTGGCCTCCTTGTTTCCTTTCACTTTCTATTAGTAATAGGTATTTGAAGTTTTCTAAAATGTCACAAGTGTTTTTGTTATAGTTACTTATATTGTGGGGTACCAAGTTACTACCAACGGTGTTGACTAAATAAGTTGCACGGTAGTCGTAGATTATCATTTGGTGTTCAGTGTTTTGACTATATTGAATCTAAAGCTGCTACCTTTGTTCACATTCCGAATGTGTATTACATCTACCAGGCGTAAAATATTACTTGAGGTTTTGTGAATGAATTCACAAAGAAAGTATAAAATTTTAGGGTTCAAAGCTGTTTTTGATAGAATAGACATTGAGTATAACAAAGTAAATACAAAGTAAAATGCCTCTGTCCAATTTGAAAGCAACAGGATGCATCTCAAGTCATCAGACTCTAAGAACAAAAACTGATTGTATTATTGAATGTCCAGATCAAATATTGTCATTGATATACAGTAGAACACAGATATAGGAAACACAGATATAGCGAACACTCAGATATAGTGAACAAATTTTCCGTCCCGTCCCTATATGATATCATTACAATTACATGCGTATAGTGAACACCGGATATAGCGAACTAAAGTCTTTGGTCCCTTGGAGTTTGTTATATCCAAATTCTACTGTATATATATTTGCAGTTAAAAATCCTGATATTTATGAAGAGGATAATGATTGATGACATTTTGCAAAGATTGTTGCAAAGTGTTTAATATATTTTAGAAAGCTGACTGAATGTATTTACTTATGTTTTGAACTTGTACAGCATTAAGAACTAATAAATAAAGAGACACAATACAAATATATTTTACCTCCTTGTTTTTAAAAACTATGTTGTCGTAAGAGAGCTCGAAAAGGACAATTGTGGTTAAAACCAGAAGGGTGCACAATGCACACCTTAAAGCGCCAGTTTCATGCGTCAAAGCCTTCCAACTTCTTGTCCTTGTACCAACATAACATCCTTCCCGTCTTTCAATGCCTTGATTGTCTCTATCTGCGTGTCTGAAAGGTTTACAATGTCATTATTCTCCGTGATCAGGTCAAACAAGAAACTTTCATGGACGCAGCAATTTTGATTTCATCAGAAATAAACACTGGGTGAAATGAAGATATTTATTACCTTTACAAGATATTTATTTTTTTGTAAATATCATCTTTACAAGATATTTATTTCTTTGTAAATATCATCTTTAATCCTTTGTAAATATTTGTAAATATTTGTAAATATTTGTAAATTTTTGTAAATATTTGTAAATATCATCTTTAATCTGTAATGTAGACTTTGAAAGTAAAAAAATTGGTAAATGTTGATTTTGAAAGAAATATTTGATGAAATGTTGACTTTGGATAGAAATAATTTGTGAAAGGATGACTTTGGAAAGAAATAATTTGTGAAATGATATCTTTGAAAGAAATAATTTGATGAAATGTTGATTTTGAAAAGAAATTAAGTTGAAATATTGACTTTGAAAGGTATTATTTTGAAGAAATGTTGGAAATTAATGATTTGATTAAATGTTTACTTTCAAAAGTAATAATTTGGTGAAATGATGACTTTGAAAACTAATATGTTTGGTGAAGTGTTGACTTTGAAAAGTGATAATTGGTAAAATGTTGACTTTAAAAAGAAATAAGTTGATGAAATGTTTACTTTAAATATCAACAATTTCATCAAATGGTAACTTTGAAAAGTACAAATTTTATGAGATGTTCACTTTCAAAAGTGATGATTTCATGAAATGTTGACTTTGAAAAGAAATACAAGATGAATTTGTTGAGTTTGAAGAGAAATATAATTCTTCGAAATGTTGGCTTTGAAAAGAGATAATTTGTTTAAATGATGACTCTGAATAGGAATAATTTGGTGAAATTATGACTTGAAGAGGAATCATTTGATGAAATGATAAATTTGAAGAGAAATAATTAGTGAAATGATGACATTGGAAACTAATAGGTTGGTGAAATAGTGAAAAAATGCTTTGAAAAGTTATAATTTGATGAAATGTTGAATTTGAAAAGAAATAATTGGTGAAATGATGACTTTGAAAGGAAATGATTTGATGAAATAATGACTTTGAAAAGTGATTATTTTATTAGATGTTTACTTTGAAACGTGAACATTTTATAAGATGTTGACTTATACGTTTTGTTAAATGTTGACTTTGGAAAGTAATAATGAATGATATGAAGACTTTGAAAACGTATAAGTTTGGTGAAATAATTACTTTGAAAAGTAATAATTTGATGACATTTTGACTTAAAAAAAGAAATATTTTGTGAAATTTGTGAAATGATGACTTAGAAAAGATATAATTTGATAATTTCCTTATTTTAACTAATATGAATAATAAATACAGTGTTGAAAAATGAAAACAGCTTGTTGGAAATTATTTCCACTCATTAGGTTGTAGCTTAACGAATACACTTGCTAAATAACTCATTAGTCAAGGTGTTGATTGTCTATTGAGTGACAATGCTGTTACATAATCAATTCGATGTATTCATTACGCATTTAATGGGTCTTAATTTTTCAGATGGAATATTAACTTTTAAGGAAAATTTGATAACTTCAAATGTTGACCTTTTGTAAAACATAGACTTATAAAATCCATTGTGTTGTTGAATGAAGATTTGTAATGGTGATTTCGTTGAAATTAATCATGAGATACTGGAAATGTTTACTGTTGTCTTTAGTTTGTGAAATATTTTCTTATTTTCATAAGAAAAAGAAAAACTAATCACTGATTTGAGGAATCCAAACAGCTTACTAGAAGTTAAATTCCCCTCACTTGTAGGTAGCTTAACGAATACACCTGTTGGAATATCTCATTAATTAAGATGTTGATTGTGTATTGAATGGCAATGCCGTTAGCTCATGCTTGATATGCTTCATGGCTCAACGCCTGGATCAACTCTCAGCGTAAAAGCCTACCCTAGCACTGTTCATTGGGATCGACCATCTTGTATGCCATCAAATGTTGTTTTATGTATATGGTGCTAATTTTTATGTATACGACAGGTCAACATTTGCGTGACACAATAATACAATAATTAAAAAAATACCTCATTGCAGTTTTTAATTTCCTGTCGGTGAGGTGTCCATCAATAGTTTATTGACGTTTACATAAACACCTTACACTGCAATAGATCTTTAAAACTTGTTTGAGTGTAAATGTGTTTAAATGTTAAACATCATATAACCACACACATATGTTGCTATTTTCTTTTGAATATAAGTATGTCTGATTAAATATTTTATAGTGTGTCAAAGGTTGATAATCAATTATGTTCAGTTTAGTAACTAAAGCCGTTTTTGAATGCCGACTTGATGGGCAGCTAGATCTGTCTCGCGACAGACCCGTGAATGCATGACTGGTCACACGCCATTTTTTGAGACGTCATATATACAGAATGATTACAACGAGCTCTATACATCTATCTTAACGAGATCACCAAATAAACCCATTCATTAACGATTTTCAGAAAATGTTAAACACTCAGTTGGATTAGTCATTTGACGATGTAACACTATTAAGCGTTTGAAGTAATAAAGATATCAACATCACTTGTAAATAAACAATTATTTAAGGCGGTATTTCAGTTCAATTAATGATGCGCTAATCTATATAGTCTGTTTATTACGTCACACCCGCGCAAGTTTTATGGCCCCTATCTCAGGTAGGTTTTTTACAGCCGTTAACTACGCAGTCTTAATAAAAAGCTAATTGAAGGTGTTTATTGGACAAATTGACAAAAAGCACACCCAGTTCTTATTTAGTTGAAATATCTTTGAAAGTAAATCGAAAATTGATCGAGGTTAGCGGTTGTTGCAGTTTTTAATTTCCTGTCGGCGAGGTGTCCATCATTAGTTTCTTGACGGATAAATAAAACACCTAATACTGCAATAGATCTTTAAAACTTGTTTTAGTCTAAATGTGTTTAAACGTTAAATATAAAGTAGGTATTAGAAATTGTCAATTTCAATTCAATTCAATTCAATTCTTTATTAACCTTAAGTTACACAAATTATCGGCGGTTACATAAAGTGATACAAAAAGTGATACAGGTGGACGGTGATTGCAGCGTAGATACATATGGAGAATGTACATTGTTACTCTCTCTCCTATTGTTAGAAAAACCAAGTATTAAATAGTTAACATGATTTATCTAATGATTTTGAGAAATAGGTTGAATCAATGAATTGATGATTTCATTTAATCAAATCATCTACTTAATACAACATATTTGTTAATTACTTAATCAACCGTAATTGTTGATTGTTTTGATATAATCATAAGAAATAGAATTTCAAGATTTTATGTTCCAATCAGTTATCCTAAATGTAAAAGGTTTTTACATGTAGCTTTACACTTTTAAATAATATATTTATAACATATTTGCAAAAAAAGCGCAACCCATGACCTCACTGACAATGAAAAAAGAAGCAATGACAATCAAACATTGCCAAAATTCTACATGTCAAGGATTCAGCCAAAGGCTCGTTAAGTCTGCATGCATACCACTTTACTACCTAATAAACACAGTGTGTCACTGCACCTGTTATGTTATTGTTAGTGCAATAAACTAAATAATGAGAATCAAATATCTTTACCCATTAAAGGCTCATCGAATGTATTGTACAAACATCCTTTATTTGCCACAAACATAAAAAATGAGGAGATAAATCCTAATTTCGTAAATAATGATTCTATTGAAATGTTGACTTTGAAAGCAATTAGGTTCAGTTGAATATTAACTTATTGTTTATGTTATTGTTAATCATAGTAAGGGTATTGATTCTGTGTTGTTTAAAATTAGTGATCAGCAAGATATACTGTAGTACTTGTCTTTATCTGGGTGACATATTCACATTGATAGTATATTACACTATATCATGTTACCATGTACATCATGGTGTCACTGATATTTTGATTATGAAAGACATACTGCTTCATGTGTAAAATTTACCAATTCAAATTCAACAACAAATGTTGAGGCCACTTTGTCCCGTCAAAGGGATATCAATGCTCTTAGCATCAATCTATAGTCTGCTACCTGCTCTGACTCCAATACCTGTCTTGTTAAGTTTAACGACATTCAATCAATATATAAGATGATAATACATGAATATACAAACAATTTAATGTAACTACTTGACAATCAAGCTTGGAGAGTTTTAATCAATGTTTATCTTGGAGAAGTTAACGCTCAGACAAAGTGAAAATTTTAAATTCTGACTTTCCAATATAATTGCATTTGGTGTACATTATTGGCTCTGAAGCTGTCATATTGTTCAAAGGTTATTTCCAAAGTATAGCCCGTATGAAAAAGGGCTATTTTGAGGGTTTATAATTTTGATGAAGTGTTTACTTTGAAGTATAGTTTGATGTTGTTGACATGCTAGTTCAGAAAAAATTGTTATTTGTGAACGTTTAATTTATTTTAATTATCTATTTTTATTATGTAACCAGCGAGTCCAAGTTGAATAGATATCATTGTCTTTCAGTTTGTCTGTATTACAATTGTTGTGATAACTACTTTGTGAACATATTGATGATGTATTTTTTAAAGTTCAGCTTCATGGGCAAACGTATTGAGTAATTTTCATTTCATGACTGCATATTTTTGAGAAAAATATTCTCAATGAGACTTTTTATTTGCAATGATTCTGAAAGAAAGTTTACTTTGGATTATTTTATTTTGTAAATATGTAGCGTCAAAAACATTTTGACCTTGATAGACATATTCATTATTGTGTAAAATCTACCAATTCAAATGTTACCATATACTATTTTAGGCCCCTTCGTCCTGTTCAAGGGCAATCAATGCTATTTGCATCAATCTATCATCTGCTACATGCTCTGACTCCGATACCTTCCTCGCTAAGTTAAACGACATTCAATTAACAATAATCTCAGATGACTATACCTGAATATACAAACAATCAACAAGCAACTACCCGACAATTAAGCTTGGCGAGTTTTCACTAAATGTATATCTTGGATTATAGAGTAACAATTATCAATCTATCTTCTGCTACCTGCTCTGACTCCAATACCCTCCTCGCTAAGTTAAACGACATTCAATTAACATAAAGTTCACATGACTATACCTGAATATACAAACACTTAACAAGCAAGTACACGACAATTAAGCTTGGCGAGTTTTCACTTAATGTATATCTTGGGGTTTAGAGTAAAAATCAATACTCATACAAAATGAAAATATGAGTTCTGACTTTCAAATATATTTGAAATTAGGAAGTTGTTGACACTGAAGTTGTTATATTGTTCACAAGTGATTTGAGAGATGATACTTTTGATGAAATGGTTACTTTGAAATATAGTTGATGTGGTTGACATGCTAATTTTGAAAAATATCTTGTTATATACGGATGCTTGTAAATATATCCTAAATCTGTTTACACGTGATGGGCGTGTTCTATATTTCTGGTGAGCAAGTCCTGTAACTTTACAGCTTAAACAGATTGACTTATTGTAGTTATATCTATATCCTTATGTCCCTGTATGAATTCTGCATATGATGTAAAATATGTATTTTGTATTAGTACTGTCAGATCCGAGATGGTGTGAGACATTCAACAAAAGATAAAAACAAAATGTAGCTCTATTTGACCTATTGAAATGTTATTGAACCCACAAACATCTTATTTATCTTTTTGTGTAGAATGTCACATTATTACATACTCAACTTAAAAGGGAACCTTTATGATACATTTTACGTACTTAAATCTCTACTTTGAAAAATAAATTCAGAATGCAAAAACAACATTCCACCTTCACATGACAGAATAACAGATGCAAAGAGGATATTGTGCAAAAACGCAAATATTAAGTAAAAAAAGCAAACTGTGTGCATGGAATAGACGGTGTTTCAATGGGTATTGAACAGGGGTATGACTACATGAAGACTTTTGTCCGATAAAAGCATATGCACGTGTTTGTTCTACGATTGCTATGCTTCAATCAGTGGCGTGCATCTTGAGACAGTGTTATTTCAAGGTCAATCTATTATGATAGTGATTTAATTTTTAGAGCCTGATTAGATATTTATTCGCGGGAGAATCAAACCCGTAGTAAAATCTAGATTCGACTTTTATTGATGATTGGTCAAAAGACACTGAATTCATTTGATGACGATGTGGTAAATACATCAAACTACATCACCGAAGTGACCTCATTGCAATACAAGTAGAAGCGATAAGACAAGAGGTGCTTTCAAGCGACTTATATATGTGAACTTTCTTATTGTGAGATATGTGGCCCTCACGAGGAGGATCACCCTAATTTGCCACATATATTTCGGAGGTAATGAGTAAATTAATGAATATTGACGGATGCATCGTTATTATTTGTTCATTCAGAAAAAGTCATCTAAGACTATGCTAACTGCATGTTGTTTAGGTATTGGAGAAGGAGAGGGTGAATAACAATCCATAGATTGATGAAAATAGCATTGTTTGCTCGCTAACAAGACAAAGTGGCTCATCTTATTATGGTTTGTCCATCTTTTAGCAATGTATAATATTCATTACTTCCATCTTTAGATACGTTTATATCACTGATATCATAAGAACATAAACAACTGCAGTGGATATTTTGAAAGAGTGTCAAAATCTGTCTACGCATGCTCCCATAATCAAACATGTTTATTTGTTGTTTTTTTTTCTATGTCATTTTTTGTGTGATCTTCATGGTAATAAACCATTCATTCACTAATGAGTATAGCGTATTGTTTAACTGTACACTTAGAATAATATGAAGGATTATTTTTCATTGGGAATGTTAACTGAATTCGAATATCTTTAAATATATTCTAAAAACATTAAAAAGAGACAACATACTTTTCATATTTATCAAAGTTAACTTTTAAACAACATCAAACTAAACTTCAAACTAAATATTTCATGAAAGTTATCATCTCCCAAAATAGCCAATAATTCAATAATAATTTGATATTAGAATGAATTGAAAATAAATTTTGATCAATTTCAGAACATTTTAAGAATTTAAAAAAAAAAATGAAAGTCGGAATTTCATATTGTCATTCTGTATGAGTGTTAACTTCTACTCAATGCTCCAAGATAAACATTTATTGAAAACTCGCCAAGTTTAATTGTTGGGTAGATGCTTGTTAAGTGTTTGTATATTCAGGTTAGTCATCTGAGATTTATGTTAATTGGATGTAGTTTAACTAGCAGGTAGCAGATGATAGATTGATGATTTCTATTTTTTGCTCCCATTAAACTTTTATTGAAAACTCGCCAAGTTTAATTGTCGGGAAGCTGCTTTTTAAATGTTTGTATATTCAGGTATAGTCTTTGAGATTATTGTTAATTGAATGTCGTTTAACTTAACGAGGAGGGTATTGGAGTCAGAGCATGTAGCAGACGATGGATTGATGATTTCTATTTTATGTTCCAATTGAACATTTATTGAAAACTCGCCAAGCTTAATTGTCGGGTAGATGCTTGTTGATTGTTTGTATATTCAGGTATAGTCTTTGAGATTATTGTTAATTGAATGTCGTTAAACTTAACGAGGAGGGTATTGGAGTCAGAGCAGGTAGCAGACGATGGATTGATGATTTCTTCTCTATGCTCCAAGATAAACATTTATTGAAAACTCGCCAAGTTTAATTGTTGGGTAGATGCTTGTTAAGTGTTCGTATATTCAGGTTAGTCATCTGAGATTGATGTTAATTGGATGTAGTTTAACTTAACGAGGAGGGTATTGGAGTCAGAGCATGTAGCAGACGATGGATTGATGATTTCTATTTTATGCTCCAATTAAATATTTATTGAAAACTCGCCAAGCTTAATTGTCGGGTAGATGCTTGTTGATTGTTTGTATATTCAGGTATAGTCATCTGAGATTATTGTTAATTGAATGTCGTTAAACTTAACGAGGAGGGTATTGGAGTCAGAGCAGGTAGCAGACGATGGATTGATGATTTCTTCTCTATGCTCCAAGATAAACATTTATTGAAAACTCGCCAAGTTTAATTGTCGGGTAGATGCTTGTTAAGTGTTCGTATATTCAGGTTAGTCATCTGAGATTGATGTTAATTGGATGTAGTTTAACTTAACGAGGAGGGTATTGGAGTCAGAGCATGTAGCAGACGATGGATTGATGATTTCTATTTTATGCTCCAATTAAATATTTATTGAAAACTCGCCAAGCTTAATTGTCGGGTAGATGCTTGTTGATTGTTTGTATATTCAGGTATAGTCATCTGAGATTGATGTTAATTGGATGTAGTTTAACTTAACGAGGAGGGTATTGGAGTCAGAGCAGGTAGCAGATGATAGATTGATGATTTCTATTTTATGCTCCAAGATAAACTTTTATTGAAAACTCGCCAAGTTAAATTGTCGGGTAGTTGCTTTTTAAATGTGTGTATATTCAGGTATAGTCTTTGAGATTTATGTTTATTGGATGTAGTTTAACTTAACGATGAGATTATTGGAGTCAGAGCAGGTAGCAGAAGATAGATTGATGGTTTCTATTTTATGCTCCAATTAAACATTTATTGAAAACTCGCCAAGCTTAATTGTCGGGTAGTTGCTTGTTAAGCGTTTGTATATTCAGTTTAGTCATCTGAGATTTATATTAATTGGATGTAGGTTTAACTTAACGAGGAGGGTATTGGAGTCAGAGCAGGTAGCAGACGATGGATTGATGATTTCTATTTTATGCTCCAATTAAACATTTATTGAAAACTCGCCAAGTTAAATTGTCGGGTAGTTGCTTTTTAAATGTTTGTATATTCAGGTATAGTCTTTGAGATTAATGTTAATTGGATGTAGTTTAACTTAACGATGAGGGTATTGGAGTCAGAGCAGGTAGCAGAAGATAGATTGATGGTTTCTATTTTATGCTCCAATTAAACATTTATTGAAAACTCGCCAGTTTAATTGTCGGGTAGTTTGCTTTTAAATGTGTGTATATTCAGGTATAGTCTTTGAGATTGATGTTAATTGGATGTAGTTTAACTTAACGAGGAGGGTATTGGAGTCAGAGCAGGTAGCAGATGATAGATTGATGATTTCTATTTTATGCTCCAAGATAAACTTTTATTGAAAACTCGCCAAGTTTAATTGTCGGGTAGTTGCTTTTTGAATGTGCGTATATTCAGGTGTAGTCTTTGAGATTTATGTTAATAGGATGTAGTTTAACTTAACGATGAGATTATTGGAGTCAGAGCAGGTAGCAGAAGATAGATTGATGGTTTCTATTTTATGCTCCAATTAAACATTTATTGAAAACTCGCCAAGCTTAATTGTCGGGTAGTTGCTTGTTAAGCGTTTGTATATTCAGTTTAGTCATCTGAGATTTATATTAATTGGATGTAGTTTAACTTAACGAGGAGGGTATTGGAGTCAGAGCAGGTAGCAGACGATGGATTGATGATTTCTTCTCTGTGCTCCAATTAAACATTTATTGAAAACTCGCCAAGTTAAATTGTCGGGTAGTTGCTTTTTAAATGTTTGTATATTCAGGTATAGTCTTTGAGATTAATGTTAGTTGGATGTAGTTTAACTTAACGATGAGGGTATTGGAGTCAGAGCAGGTAGCAGAAGATAGATTGATGGTTTCTATTTTATGCTCCAATTAAACATTTATTGAAAACTCGCCAGTTTAATTGTCGGGTAGTTTGCTTTTAAATGTGTGTATATTCAGGTATAGTCTTTGAGATTGATGTTAATTGGATGTAGTTTAACTTAACGAGGAGGCTATTGGAGTCAGAGCAGGTAGCAGATGATAGATTGATGATTTCTATTTTATGCTCCAAGATAAACATTTTTTGAAAACTCGCCATGTTTATTTGTCGGGTAGTTGCTTTATAAATGTTTTTATTCAGGTATAGTCTTTGAGATTAATGTTATTTCTTTTTAAAGGGGCAGTAGCACGTTTTTTAATAATTTCATATTTAAGATATTTCACTGATAATTGTGAGTTATTGCTAAATGTATTATATTGACAGTGCCAAAAATCTCATTACAAAAGCCAGTCATCCATAGTCAGAGGACAAAGTATGAAGATTCATATAAAATCCATTGGCGGCCATTTTTGTGTGAACACCTTTAATTCATTTTGTGTAAGAACATGTCATTGCATGGCTAAACTTTACCTTATACATTTGAATTATTACTACTTCATTTAGTTTAAATACATTGTTTTTCAATTGGAACCATTAATTTTCATTTTCGTGATATCACCTTATATTCCCCCTAAAAACGTGCTACTGCCCCTTTAAAGTCAACATTTCATCAAATTATATATTTCAAAGTCAACATTTCACCGAACTATTACTTATCAAAGTAAACATTTCTCCATTATTTCTTTTCAAAATCAACATTCCATCAAATTATTAATTATCCAAGTCAACATTTCATCAAATTATTACATATCAAAGTAAACATTTCACCATTATTTCTTTTGAAAATCAACATTTCAAAAAAGATATTTATTTCAAAGTCACCATTTCATAATTTTTTCTCTTCAAACTCAATATATTTCATCAACTAATAACTTTTTAAAATCAACATTTCATCAAATTATTTCTTTTCAAAGTCAACATTTCACCAATTATTACTTTTCAAGTCAACACTTCTTCAAACATATCAGTTTTCAAAGTCAACATTTCACCAAATCATTACTTTTGAAAGTAAACATTTCACCATTATTTATTTTGAAAGTCAACATTTCAAAAAAAATATTTATTTCAAAGTCACCATTTCACAATTTTTTTCTCTTCAAACTCAACATTTCATCAACTAATAACTTTTTAAAATCAACATTTCATCAAATTATTTCTTTTGAAAGTCAACATTTCACCAATTATTTCTTTTCAAAGTTAACACTTCTTCAAACATATCAGTTTTCAAAGTCAACATTTCACCAAATTATTACTTTTGAAAGTAAACACTTCATCAAATCATTTATTTCCAAAACCAACATTTCTTCAAATTAATACCTTTCAAAGTCAATATTTCACCTTAATTCTTTTCAAACTCAACATTTCATCAAATTATTTCTTTCAAAAGACATCCTTTCATCAAATCATTTCTTTCAAAGTCTACATTTCACAAATCATTAATTTACAAAGTCATCATTCACCAAATTATTTCTTTTCAAAGTCAACATTTCATCAAATTATTACTTTTCGAAGTCAACTTTTCACCAATTGTTACTTTTCAAAGTCAACATTTTTCAAATTATTACTTTTCAAAGTCAACATTTTGCCAATTATCACTTTTCAAAGTCAAAAATAATCAAGGTAATAAATATCTATTAAAGATGATATTTACAAAACTTTACAAACCTTTACAAACCTTTACAAACATTTACAAAATAATAAATATCTTGTAAATATCATCTTTAATAGATATTTATTACCTTGATTATTTTTGTAAATAAGTACTTTAATCTTTGTAAATATCTTGTAAATAAGTACTTTACAAGATATTTAATCCTTTGTAAATATCTTGTAAAGAACTTCTTTTCATGCAGTGAAAACGGCTTCGCTGATTGGCTGTTGCAGGGAAAGTTATGGTTGAAATAATGACCGCTGACTGAGTGAATATCGGTCCCAGCAAAAATTAGTTGGTTTCCAGACAACTGAAACTAACAAGAAACCCTATGGATACCAAAATATCCATTTGGTATCCGGACAGTTTTTGTTAGTTTCCTTACGGTTTCAATGCAAACTGAAACTCACGTTTGCACCATATTCCGTTTGGTATCCGGTACCGCTCTTTACCCATACCTCCATAATGGATCCAGCTAGTTTCCATGCGAATGATTTATTGTTGGTTTTAACTTAATTTCCATGTAAGGTTAACATTGGTTTCAACATGGTTTCCAGGTTTAGTTTATTATAGGTTTCATCTTGGTATCAATTGTTTAGTTTATTGTAGGTTTCCACTTGGTTTCAATGTTTTCGTTTATTGTAGGTTTCCACTTAGTTTCAATGTTCTAGTTTATTGTAGGTTTCCACTTAGTTCCAATGTTCTAGTTTATTGTAGGTTTCCATTTGGTTTCAATGTTCAAGTTTATTGTAGGTTTCCACTTAGTTTCAATGTTCTAGTTTATTGTAGGTTTCCACTTAGTTTCAATGTTCTAGTTTATTGTAGGTTTCCATTTGGTTTCAATGTTCTAGTTTATTGTAGGTTTCCACTTAGTTTCAATGTTCTAGTTTATTGTAGGTTTCCATTTGGTTTCAATGTTCTAGTTTATTGTAGGTTTCCACTTAGTTTCAATGTTTTAGTTAATTGTAGGTTTCCACTTGGTTTCAATGTTCTAGTTTATTGTAGGTTTCCACTTGGTTTCAATATATTCAATATAAATATCTAAACCAACCAATTACTCTCATAAAATCAACATTGCAACAAACAAAAAACCATTGAAGTAGCATCACATGATTTATTTAGAACAAATCGAAATAACAAGACATGATTACCGTGTCCCTCGCAAAAGACAAATAACGTGATTTAACATACCAGTTAACTCAACCTGCTTTCTTCGATGAATTGGTAACATTAAAAGTCACATTTTTTTTAAAAATTTTAATACAAGTAACATTTGGAAACACAATTCAGCATAATTATTTCAATAAAAACAAAGACATAAAAAAAACTCTCATGACTCATTTTCCTAATGCGGTTTGTAAATTTTGTAACAACACCTATTTGTTAAGGAACAAGAAATTTCTTAAACATGCACATCAAAATGTCGAGGTTGATATTTGTTCAAAATTCGTTGACCCATAAAACAAGTTTTTACTTTACAACCAAGAACATAACTATAGATTTATTAAAGGGACATTTCAATACGTCCCAGAATACCATATATATATAAAAGTTCAAATTATTTCATTTGGCTTGCATTTGCATCGCCAAATGAAAAATATATGACAATAGTTTTCAATAAAATACGAGGTTTAAACATATCCAAAAGTAGAAATAACACACCAAATTCGACCATGTACTAGTTATAGTACCTGTTAAAGACTAAACCAAATTTGTCTTTCTGTCAACTCTTAATAAGTTTCCAAAATTATGTTTGACTCAAAACCACGACTTTAATTTCGATATTGTCACGATAAATTAGCATTAAAATGGTTATTTTCAGCAACAGTTAGTATTTCTCTATGACATAACACCATTTGCGATATTTGAGATGTGACACCAGCAAAAGACTAAATGGCACTTTATGGATCTGTGTGGATGAGCATCGTCCACATTGGAAATGTCCAAATGTTTAACGTTTTTAACTGCCCAATTAGGGACATCTATTGGGGCAGTCCCATCGCAAACCGCCGTTTGGTGTCGCCGCCCTTCTTTCATATGGTGTTTGCTCAAAGGGGACGCCGCGTAGACTCGCATGTGATCTTATAAATGGCCAATGGTGACTCCCATGTGAAGGGAGTGGACAGGAGCAGGTTCTGGTCCTCCTCGTCCGACACCACTGGAGAGGTCAGCTCGGTTGTAAGCAGAGGTTCCAACCTCTGATTTTCCAACCTCTGCTTCCTCCTTTCTGGCCAATCGATGGCTGCCAGTGAGCGTTTTCTGCTCGTCAGTTTCTAAAATATAAAAAGGAAGAATTCAGTAGAAATTCATTAAAAAGACGACTGTCACTTTGCAGAATCCATTCAAGGATATTAGACCAAAAGAAAGATCTGAACTTGATAATTCTAAAATATAAAAAAAACCTCAAACAACATTCATTAGACTTGCGTGATTTACCCTATGAAAAAAAACGTCAGAGGGGACCCAGGTTACAGTGTTTATGGCGACTGCAAGTAAGAATATCGCTCGCTCGAATCATGTTAATTGTTAAGTGTTAAAATCAAAATTATACGAGAGAAACGTGCCAAAAGGGACATGTTGCAAGTAGTTCGGCTAAGGTCAATGGTCGGTCCTTTCTGGCAAGAGATCCTGAAGACACCACTAATTAAATAATTTGAACCTTTTTATCTTTAAAGTGAGGCCTTCGAAATAAATTTTTTATAATCATGAATGATCATATTTATTGTGTGATTATGGTGACTGTTTCACTAAATATACCACCCCTTCTATCTGTTAATAAGTAACAATCATGAGATAAAATATCCCATGACCCCCCTTTAATTTGTAAGCGACAGAACCTTCCATGTAATTAAATAAAATAATTCACTTAAAACAAAAAATTAAAAAGCACCACTTTAATAGGCATGTAATTATACACACAAAAAGTAATATGTTGAACTGCTCAAGATAAGTCAAGAAACAAACCTACCCAAGATTACCTCCAAATTCAATGTTTCCATGGTAATGGACAAAATTAACATTTATAATTCTAAAATTATTAAAAGGCACCGTATCAGTAGTAGAACAACACATATGCTATGCTTCATAAATATATTCTAAGTTTTTGGTTTATACCCCATAGATATCTTTTCCTGAACTAAGTCAAACTTTATTCAAAATAAACAATTTAAAAATCAGAAAATATCAAAGAAGGTGGATACTTCATACAAAAAGTTACAGAAAGATCTACTGAAAAGTACAGTGTGCTTTACAGTTGGAATGAAGATGATTGATATGATTGACAGATAACTTCAGAAGTCCTGAGAATACAAAACCCAATTTACTATTCGATTCACTTAATGTTCCATCAATGCAATTACTGAATGCGCAGATGCTAACAACCATTCCTAAAGCATTGTGACATCTGGCTGAGTTTTCATCATATTCTCCTGTGCCAATCAATGGTATACCGGTATACACTGGTAATCTAGCTGTGCAAACAATACATCTTTGAAGCAGATGTATGCTAAGTTTGCACACGGTTTTACAGTTGATCATGTAACACATAATTTGAGGTTGAACTAAGTCATTGAAGGGAGGATAAAACAGGAATAGGTGCATGTGACTTCCCCTGATCAAATTTTCAAACTAACCTAATCACCCTACTCTTATTTGCAACAAAATCATTTCAGAATTATGAAATCATGGAATTAGGGACGGAGATGAAAATGTTATACTCCCGCAAACATGCACTTCCTTCATGTTTTGTGACAGTTTCACAAAATAACACTTAACAAGCAAATATCTTCATATTTTAATATCCCACCCACCAACTTTGTTGAAATGGACAAACTCATTTTCTTAACTTTCTCAATGAACATGTTTTAACCTCACGTAGTTTGTTGTGATCAAATCATTTTATATTGTACTTACACATGTTATTCTTTTATTGCTCTTGGCAGACTGCTTATGGGTTTCCGCCTTCCCATTGTGATAAGGCGATTATCATCCCTCTTATTAGTCCAGACGCGCCAGAAAGCTTCTGCAATATAATTAACATGTAGTCATAAACAATCTTTAATATGCAATTTCTACCATGACTAAAATAACGAGACTTATGATCATCAATAAAATATTATCATGATTTGAAATAATAATCAGCAACAACTAGGACATATTACAGACAGCCTGAGACAGGTGGGGTTAAAATTAAGCAACTTGACCACTGTAGATATAACAATTTCAGTGTTTACCACTTCTAAAACCTTGTAATTACCACTTCCGAAAATAAATGTAAATCTTGTATTCTTTTAGCCAATTATATTTCTGAGAGTCACTGATTAGATCTAATTTCATTAAGTCCCTTTGTTTACTAACATGGGTGTTTTAAAATGTTTCAAATACAACACCAATTATATTTATCTAATATCAGAGGAAGTAAATTTTAAAACTGACATTTATGATAATAACTAGTTTACTGTTGTTAAATAAATTTACGGGTATATTTAGTTCCGAACTGAACAGTATATAGACAGACCCGGGTGACTATAGGAAGGGTTCTGCAGTTGTTTGTCTTCATGTCATCAATAATTTGTTTCAACACTCATAAACCAATTAGGGCTTCATGGTTGACATGGTTCTGGTATGCAACGAGGGGTAAGTTGGGACTAAGGGAGTTGGGAGGCACCACAGGGGGGTAGGGCAGAATGACCTGGTCAGTATTAGATGCCAGTAATCTGTACCCAGGCTCATATTACACAGAAGCATTGAAACTTTTCGCTTGGTTTAGACCTGTTCCATGCCTCGATATAAAATAGGAGTCTTTGATACAGTCTAGTTTTCAGTCAGCAAGTCTAGACTTACAATTGAAATAGCAAGTCCAAGATAAAATATTTAGTGAAGTGTTTTAGTATATTCCATTGTCACGCTTGATATTGCTTGATATTACCGATATCAAAGACTAATATCTGTGTTAAACAGTTAAGGCTCTCCACTTGTGTAAGTAAATACATGTATTTATTACAAGTTTTACAAGTGAAGAATAAGTTATTCAACGGTGCTTCTTTCATAATAAAGAAGAAATATAATATCTTCAGAATAACAACAAAAACAAGAAAGTTCAGACTTCGATGTTTAGATTTCCCATAAACAAGGAGATAATGTTCTTGTAAATATGTTTTTCTAGCAAGTTAAAGATAATTTTCTGCATAGGGCATATCCAAGAACACTTATATGTTTACTTATTGTATTTTATGTAACAAAATATAAATGTGCGCATTTTAAAATCATAATAACCTAAGAAACTTCAGACACTGTTTGTAATGTTTACACATTGAAAGAGGTTGATATAATTCTCCTGAAACAAAGGAAATATAAGATGCGCAGCCTGAACTTAATCGAAAACACATATCTGGTGTGCCATTTGTCCAGTACATCTATTTCTGACGTTAAAGAGAGATTCAGTGTTTTTCGTGACCCAAATTTATGCTTCATGCTTTCATTATACCATATTTATTGACATAGATTCAAATCAACACCCAGATTCATCCTCAAATGCTATATAAATGACAAATTGTAGTTTTAATGAAATTCTAAAAACGACTTTATAGAAGTGCATAAGCCAAAATCACACGTTCCATTGTCAGCTTTACTGAAAATAGCCTGATAGATATCTAACCTCTTTTGAATTTGTTTTATTAGTATATTGCGCAATTAGATCAAAGAATTTCAACATAACTCACAAACGATCAATATTATTGTCTATTTCATATAAATATATATGAGATACCTCGATGCCTTGCTTGCTGCTTATTTACACTTACTTGGCAATGGTTGTGGAACCAACAGCTTCACCTTAGGCGGGTTCGATGGCCGAATCTTTTCTTCCAAAACACAAAGCCTTGCATCCATGCCTTCCAAGGAAACTCTCGTTGCCATTTTCTTGATTATAGGGGGGATTAAACTTCTCGAGATAGCTACAAGTGTAGATATCTCCCATTGTGCTGGAGTTCTTAATTAGTCTTCACTATCAAAACAACCCCGTCAGCATACATGTGCTTTAAAATGGCGGCATTTCGTTGAAGAGAATTGTGGGTAATACGACGAGTTTCAGTAAACAGTCTTTTTCAATAATTCTGATTAAACGACAGAACTATCTTTTCTGGTCAATTTAAAAAAATAATCCTAAACGTGAAGACGTGATTGAATAATAGGATCTGTTTTGTTAAATCGCACAACATCCCATGATAAATCAACATGCATTCGGATTTCTACGGTACTCTTCGATATACTTCGGTACTCTTCGCTGCATTTGACAAGACGTTTTCAGCAGTAATTAAGCAAACATATATAAGTAAAAAATCACAACTATGTATCTACTCTTTTTTCTTAATAATTTTCGACAAGTTTAGAATAGATTGGATGATTTATCATATTTCATCCGTATCCCCGAAGAAGAACATAAAAGAGATATGTATGGTTTAAACTTAATGTAACCCATAAACTTTGATTTGGCATATAAGTACCAAATTGAGAATCACTTAAAAAATCCAATATGTTTTTGGCACTACTTACCATGAAATTTATAATACTTGAATCTTTACAATTAATGTCACATAAGCTGGGTTTGCTAAAACGGACAGGAAGATAATTTTATTTTCATAAGTAAAGATTTAGTGGGTAATATACCCATCTGTTATAAAGATTTACTTATAGGTATCAAAGATTTAGAAACGATAACGTCTGATTGAACAGAGTCTGTTCAGATGTCTATTAGTTTTGTAAACAGGATTTATTGTTCTTTATTAAATTTTGTTCATATAAGTTACTAGGTTTAGAATTACAATGAAAGAATATATATAACACATTTGGATCAAACAAAAGACTAACATATAGTCTCTAAAGTTTTCTTTGTGATAAAATTAAATCAAAATTAGGTGAAGATAAGATAGAATACTAGTATTGTAAAAAGCAGCCAATGGGATTTCTGGATTTCGATCTTGCAATAAGCAGCCAGGGCGATGGGTCTGGAGAACACAGTACTAAATCAACAAGGAATGTTATTTTATGTCCCCAAACAATATATTATCTAACAATTGGCTCACTCCAACTACCATAATTAATGTCAATAAAGCACCCCCTGTCACTAATCCCCTCAACCCCCGCCCCTCCCGAATTCGTGTCAACTTGAGATCAAGCAACATGTATCATTAACAGATGTTTGGGACTCGGAACTCTTATATGTCTCCGTTTGGAAATGTTAGATATTTCCAATTATTCATCTTGTATATCACGTGTCAAAAATACACTTAGAGATAACATTAGGTTAAACTGTTTCAATATGTTTATGTTTTATGTTATATTTTTAAAGTGGTAAGTATTGATTCTCGAAAATCAACCAATGGTTGAACTTAATGTTATCCATTTCAAACCTATATATATATATATGATAAATAAGAATTAAAATTAGATTGAAATGTATTTGAAATTTCATACCTTTTGTGACATGTCAGTGTTGTGTCAGTAAATTATCTCTTTCAGTAATGCACTGACACATATCCATTTGATCAGTATGCAATTTCCAAACTTAAATTAGGTTTTGTATGATACAGAGCGCTTATGATGAAAGGGCTTTAGTCAACATTAATATAGTGCATTTTAACTATAACAACGATATAAAACGAAGAGAAGCATTAAAGTTGAAGAATCCCAAATTGTATCTATAAAGGTACAAACATATTTTCTCAGAAAACGTTTTCAACAGAAACGAATTCTTTAAAAAAAATGCCCAAACCATTTTATTAAAAAGAACACAAACGATATATCTGTAACTTACGACTAACCAAATCTTCAGAGCTCTTATCACAAGCAATCTTGAATGTTGAAGTTCATGTCAGCTGTTTTTGCTGTTTACATTGCCTCTCCTTGAGAAGGCATATTTATGACCCCTGCCATTAATGACCCCTCTGACCTTTCCACTGGTACCACCATTGTCCTGGGTCAGCCTGACCTGAAAGTGCTTTATGGTTCCACGGTTTCTATCACTTTATTTATACCATTATCATCATCATCATCATCATCATCTTTATTTCGCACGTAGGCCCAAATACATATATACATACATGTCATACAATATATACAGACAAATAGGAAAGGTCTTGTAAATTATATATCAAACGTATAGTCTCTTATATGTTGTCGAGGATTTAATATCACTGCATATATTTGTGACATTCAACTATTAATATCATATTCATTAAGTAAACGTTTTCTTTCTTCAAACGCATGATAAAGATAGTAACTTTAATTTGTTACTGATATTTTTTTTGTCTGTAGGAAACTCTTAGATACAATCGTTCTCGTTCTCATGTTTGAAGTGAAATATAGTTTACAAATAGTGGGATAATCAGGACAAGTAAGTAAAATGTGATATTCATTTTCAATACCCGAGTTGCCTAATGGACAAATCCTCATTAACGGATCTATGCCTTGTCAGCGGCCTTCATTATATTTTAATTTTAACAAACCCGGTCTAAATTTAATGAGAATATTTCGGAATTTTAGAGGGAGATGTAATGATAGATATTTATCTGGTTCGAAAGAATATTTGTATTCTCTGTAAAACGTGTACCGTGAACTATTTTCTAGCGTATTTGACCAATTTTGAATAAATCTATCTAATAAACGTTGTCTGAAAATTTGAATAAAGGAATCATGATTGTGAACAGTTTGCGACAACCAAACAAAACCAAACCCGTTGGAAGTGAGCAAAATGCGAATATCCGTAGCTATGTTTATACTATTAAAAGTTTTCTTTCAGTGATTGAACGGTTATGTCAGTGTTCATGTTATCATGTCATCAGTATTCCTTTCAAAGGCACACAGTTGAAATATAACGACAACTTTATTATGAGCTTTAACCATGTTAAGATGTTCAAGGCCATCTGATTCTGACAGTTATCTAACGTATTGAATTAAAGATCAAAAGGATGCATCCGACCATATAAGCACATCTTATCCAGTATAGGTATGAAACAGGAGAAAAACATTACATTTGAAGCATTAAAGGGGCTGTAGCATGTTTTTGGCCAATTTTATTCTTTCAAATATACCATTTATAATAAAAGTTAGTGCAATTTAAAATTACTTTAGAGGATACAAATTTTCATTATATATGAACCATTTATCTGTAGTCGCAGAAAATTGTGTCACGGTTATAGTGAAAACTACTGGCGGTCATTTAACACATTTAAATTGCCCCCAAGTACAAAATGATTCCTATAGCTGCATGACTCTGTATAAATAGGAGTCTTTAATACAGTCTATGTTCTATTCAGTAAGTCTACCTCTGGGGTACGGGATAGCTCAGTCGGCAAGAGCATCGGTCTCACGTTGCTGAGGTCAGGGGTTCGAATCCCATCCAGGCCAAGGTGTAACAAACCTTGAGTTCACCTCTGTTAGAACTCTTTAAGTGTCACCCTGGAGCCCTAGTGTGTAGTGCATCAAAAACTGCGCACTTAGAAGATCCCACGAATTCATGTCAGTGGCTGAATGGTGGATACATGAGCACGTGCATACGCTGTCGGTTATCAGCGTTCAGCAGTGTTGGACAAACTGCTGTGACCATGTGTCTCAGTTCACCCAACTGTGAATGGGTACCCTGTGAGGCATAGAATGGTACCTAACCTGAGCGCCACATATGGATGCCTGTTGAATACTCCCCAGGGAGTTGAAATGGAAAAATGATTGGACGGTGAAAGAATGCCATTGACCAGGGGAGAATCTAAGCGCCTTGAGCAACCACGAGTGGTTGGATATGTGCGCTATATAAATATCCATATCTATCCAAGTCTACCTTGAACAACAAGACCAAGAAGTATGATAAGAGAATCGTTTCATTAATTTGATTACAAAATGTTTTACAGACCAAATTTTAGTCTATGCCCTATTTAAACATGATTTGCTCAAAGACTGTTAAATATGTCGATAATGATATACATTTGAAAATTTACTGTACATGTACCATGAAAGAAAATATCAATATATTAAAATAATCACTGAAATTGTGACATTTTGGGGGAATTGACAATTTTCCAATTTAGGGACAAACTGATAAGGGATATCTGTAGATAATGAAATTTTGAAAAATGATATATTCATGAAATCACCCTTTTATGAACTATTTTTCATAAATACATTTGTAGTCTAATCCTTAACTTATTTTGTCCAGTTTATCAATAAATACGATGGGGTCAATATATTTAGTATAGCAAATTGTGAAGAAAAGGTCACTGTTCACTGCGTCAATCAGGTCATGTTCTTTTCTGATACTTTTATGTTATACGTATCATGACTCAGCTATGTAAATTAATGTGACTTTGGGCTTTTTACCACTTCAATATGAACTTTTAGAAATTTAGATTGAAAACACATGAATTTGACATTTGTTATCATTTTGATTTGAATATTAATGGTTTTAAATTCTAATAACACCATAACATATTTTGATCCAAAGGTAAAACAAAATCAATTACAATAAAAAAGTGACTGAATTATAAATTTTACTATTAAAGAATCCAAAGAAATCATTATTCAAAAGTGAATAATTAAAAGATAGATACATCTGTTCTTAGAATGGAAACCGACATAAAACTACATTTCATTATTTCCTGTTGCGTTCCATTTGGATGGAATCTGTGATTGCTAGTTTCACAAAATAGAAACCGACCTGAAACTAAAACTAAGGATTTCTTGTTGGTTTCCATTTAGATGGAAACTGTAATGGTCAGTTTCATAGAATGGAAACCGACATGAAACTACATTTCATTATTTCTTGTTGGTTTCCATTTGGATGGAATCTGTGATTGCTAGTTTCACGAAATGGAAAGCGACCTGAAACTTAAACTAAGGATTTATTGTTGGTTTCCATTTAAATGGAAACTGTATTGGTTAGTTTCATAGAAATGAAACCGACATGAAACCACATTTCATTATTTCCTGTTGGTTTCCGTTTGGATGGAATCTTTGATTGTTAGTTTCACGAAATAGAAACCGACCTGAAACTTAAACTAAGGACTTATTGTTGGTTTCCATTTAGGTGGAAACCGTAATGGTCAGTTTCATAGAAATGAAACCGACATGAGACTACATTTCATTATTTCTTGTTGGTTTCAATTTGGATGGAATCTTTGATTGTTAGTTTCACGAAATAGAAACCGACCTGAAACTTAAACTAAGGATTTAATGTTGGTTTCCATTTAGATGGAAACTGTAATGGTCAGTTTCATAGAATGGAAACCGACATGAAACTAAATTTCAATATTTCCTGTTGGTTTCCATTTGGATGGAATCTTTGATTGTTAGTTTCACGAAATGGAAAGCGACCTGAAACTTAAACTAAGGATTTATTGTTGGTTTCCATTTAGGTGGAAACTGTATTGGTCAGTTTCATAGAATGGAAACAGACATGAAACTACATTTCATTATTTCTTGTTGGTTTCCATTTGGATGGAATCTTTGATTGCTAGTTTCACGAAATAGAAACCGACCTGAAACTTAAACTAAGGATTAATTGTTGGTTTCCATTTAGGTGGAAACCGTATTGGTCAGTTTCATTGAAATGAAACCGACATGAAACTACATTTCATTATTTCCTGTTGGTTTCCATTTGGATGGAATCTTTGATTGCTAGTTTCACGAAATAGAAACGTGCGCATTTTAAAATCATAATAACCTAAGAAACTTCAGACACTGTTTGTAATGTTTACACATTGAAAGAGGTTGATATAATTCTCCTGAAACAAAGGAAATATAAGATGCGCAGCCTGAACTTAATCGAAAACACATATCTGGTGTGCCATTTGTCCAGTACATCTATTTCTGACGTTAAAGAGAGATTCAGTGTTTTTCGTGACCCATTTTTATGCTTCATGCTTTCATTATACCATATTTATTGACATAGATTCAAATCAACACCCAGATTCATCCTCAAATGCTATATAAATGACAAATTGTAGTTTTAATGAAATTCTAAAAACGACTTTATAGAAGTGCATAAGCCAAAATCACACGTTCCATTGTCAGCTTTACTGAAAATAGCCTGATAGATATCTAACCTCTTTTGAATTTGTTTTATTAGTATATTGCGCAATTAGATCAAAGAATTTCAACATAACTCACAAACGATCAATATTATTGTCTATTTCATATAAATATATATGAGATACCTCGATGCCTTGCTTGCTGCTTATTTACACTTACTTGGCAATGGTTGTGGAACCAACAGCTTCACCTTAGGCGGGTTCGATGGCCGAATCTTTTCTTCCAAAACACAAAGCCTTGCATCCATGCCTTCCAAGGAAACTCTCGTTGCCATTTTCTTGATTATAGGGGGGATTAAACTTCTCGAGATAGCTACAAGTGTAGATATCTCCCATTGTGCTGGAGTTCTTAATTAGTCCTTACTATCAAAACAACCCCGTCAGCATACATGTGCTTTAAAATGGCGGCATTTCGTTGAAGAGAATTGTGGGTAATACGACGAGTTTCAGTAAACAGTCTTTTTCAATAATTCTGATTAAACGACAGAACTATCTTTTCTGGTCAATTTAAAAAAATAATCCTAAACGTGAAGACGTGATTGAATAATAGGATCTGTTTTGTTAAATCGCACAACATCCCATGATAAATCAACATGCATTCGGATTTCTACGGTACTCTTCGATATACTTCGGTACTCTTCGCTGCATTTGACAAGACGTTTTCAGCAGTAATTAAGCAAACATATATAAGTAAAAAATCACAACTATGTATCTACTCTTTTTTCTTAATAATTTTCGACAAGTTTAGAATAGATTGGATGATTTATCATATTTCATCTGTATCCCCGAAGAAGAACATAAAAGAGATATGTATGGTTTAAACTTAATGTAACCCATAAACTTTGATTTGGCATATAAGTACCAAATTGAGAATCACTTAAAAAATCCAATATGTTTTTGGCACTACTTACCATGAAATTTATAATACTTGAATCTTTACAATTAATGTCACATAAGCTGGGTTTGCTAAAACGGACAGGAAGATAATTTTATTTTCATAAGTAAAGATTTAGTGGGTAATATACCCATCTGTTATAAAGATTTACTTATAGGTATCAAAGATTTAGAAACGATAACGTCTGATTGAACAGAGTCTGTTCAGATGTCTATTAGTTTTGTAAACAGGATTTATTGTTCTTTATTAAATTTTGTTCATATAAGTTACTAGGTTTAGAATTACAATGAAAGAATATATATAACACATTTGGATCAAACAAAAGACTAACATATAGTCTCTAAAGTTTTCTTTGTGATAAAATTAAATCAAAATTAGGTGAAGATAAGATAGAATACTAGTATTGTAAAAAGCAGCCAATGGGATTTCTGGATTTCGATCTTGCAATAAGCAGCCAGGGCGATGGGTCTGGAGAACACATTACTAAATCAACAAGGAATGTTATTTTATGTCCCCAAACAATATATTATCTAACAATTGGCTCACTCCAACTACCATAATTAATGTCAATAATGTCATTGCCTCTCCTTGAGAAGGCATATTTATGACCCCTGCCATTAATGTCCCCTCTGACCTTTCCACTGGTACCACCATTGTCCTGGGTCAGCCTGACCTGAAAGTGCTTTATGGTTCCACGGTTTCTATCACTTTATTTATACCATTATCATCATCATCATCATCATCATCTTTATTTCGCACGTAGGCCCAAATACATATATACATACATGTCATACAATATATACAGACAAATAGGAAAGGTCTTGTAAATTATATATCAAACGTATAGTCTCTTATATGTTGTCGAGGATGTAATATCACTGCATATATTTGTGACATTCAACTATTAATATCATATTCATTAAGTAAACGTTTTCTTTCTTCAAACGCATGATAAAGATAATAACTTAAATTTGTTACTGATATTTTTTTTGTCTGTAGGAAACTCTTAGATACAATCGTTCTCGTTCTCATGTTTGAAGTGAAATAAAGTTTACAAATAGTGGGATAATCAGGACAAGTAAGTAAAATGTGATATTCATTTTCAATACCCGAGTTGCCTAATGGACAAATCCTCATTAACGGATCTATGCCTTGTCAGCGGCCTTCATTATATTTTAATTTTAACAAACCCGGTCTAAATTTAATGAGAATATTTCGGAATTTTAGAGGGAGATGTAATGATAGATATTTATCTGGTTCGAAAGGATATTTGTATTCTCTGTAAAACGTGTACCGTGAACTATTTTCTAGCGTATTTGACCAATTTTGAATAAATCTATCTAATAAACGTTGTCTGAAAATTTGAATAAAGGAATCATGATTGTGAACAGTTTGCGACAACCAAACAAAACCAAACCCGTTGGAAGTGAGCAAAATGCGAATATCCGTAGCTATGTTTATACTATTAAAAGTTTTCTTTCAGTGATTGAACGGTTATGTCAGTGTTCATTTTATCATGTCATCAGTATTCCTTTCAAAGGCACACAGTTGAAATATAACGACAACTTTATTATGAGCTTTAACCATGTTAAGATGTTCAAGGCCATCTGATTCTGACAGTTATCTAACGTATTGAATTAAAGATCAAAAGGATGCATCCGACCATATAAGCACATCTTATCCAGTATAGGTATGAAACAGGAGAAAAACATTACATTTGAAGCATTAAAGGGGCTGTAGCATGTTTTTGGCCAATTTTATTCTTTCAAATATACCATTTATAATAAAAGTTAGTGCAATTTAAAATTACTTTAGAGGATACAAATTTTCATTATATATGAACCATTTATCTGTAGTCGCAGAAAATTGTGTCACGGTTATAGTGAAAACTACTGGCGGTCATTTAACACATTTAAATTGCCCCCAAGTACAAAATGATTCCTATAGCTGCATGACTCTGTATAAATAGGAGTCTTTAATACAGTCTATGTTCTATTCAGTAAGTCTACCTCTGGGGTACGGGATAGCTCAGTCGGCAAGAGCATCGGTCTCACGTTGCTGAGGTCAGGGGTTCGAATCCCATCCAGGCCAAGGTGTAAAAAACCTAGAGTTCACCTCTGTTAGAACTCTTTAAGTGTCACCCTGGAGCCCTAGTGTGTAGTGCATCAAAAACTGCGCACTTAGAAGATCCCACGAATTCATGTCAGTGGCTGAATGGTGGATACATGAGCACGTGCATACGCTGTCGGTTATCAGCGTTCAGCAGTGTTGGACAAACTGCTGTGACCATGTGTCTCAGTTCACCCAACTGTGAATGGGTACCCTGTGAGGCATAGAATGGTACCTAACCTGAGCGCCACATATGGATGCCTGTTGAATACTCCCCAGGGAGTTGAAATGGAAAAATGATTGGACGGTGAAAGAATGCCATTGACCAGGGGAGAATCTAAGCGCCTTGAGCAACCACGAGTGGTTGGATATGTGCGCTATATAAATATCCATATCTATCCAAGTCTACCTTGAACAACAAGACCAAGAAGTATGATAAGAGAATCGTTTCATTAATTTGATTACAAAATGTTTTACAGACCAAATTTTAGTCTATGCCCTATTTAAACATGATTTGCTCAAAGACTGTTAAATATGTCGATAATGATATACATTTGAAAATTTACTGTACATGTACCATGAAAGAAAATATCAATATATTAAAATAATCACTGAAATTGTGACATTTTGGGGGAATTGACAATTTTCCAATTTAGGGACAAACTGATAAGGGATATCTGTAGATAATGAAATTTTGAAAAATGATATATTCATGAAATCACCCTTTTATGAACTATTTTTCATAAATACATTTGTAGTCTAATCCTTAACTTATTTTGTCCAGTTTATCAATAAATACGATGGGGTCAATATATTTAGTATAGCAAATTGTGAAGAAAAGGTCACTGTTCACTGCGTCAATCAGGTCATGTTCTTTTCTGATACTTTTATGTTATACGTATCATGACTCAGCTATGTAAATTAATGTGACTTTGGGCTTTTTACCACTTCAATATGAACTTTTAGAAATTTAGATTGAAAACACATGAATTTGACATTTGTTATCATTTTGATTTGAATATTAATGGTTTTAAATTCTAATAACACCATAACATATTTTGATCCAAAGGTAAAACAAAATCAATTACAATAAAAAAGTGACTGAATTATAAATTTTACTATTAAAGAATCCAAAGAAATCATTATTCAAAAGTGAATAATTAAAAGATAGATACATCTGTTCTTAGAATGGAAACCGACATAAAACTACATTTCATTATTTCCTGTTGCGTTCCATTTGGATGGAATCTGTGATTGCTAGTTTCACAAAATAGAAACCGACCTGAAACTAAAACTAAGGATTTCTTGTTGGTTTCCATTTAGATGGAAACTGTAATGGTCAGTTTCATAGAATGGAAACCGACATGAAACTACATTTCATTATTTCTTGTTGGTTTCCATTTGGATGGAATCTGTGATTGCTAGTTTCACGAAATGGAAAGCGACCTGAAACTTAAACTAAGGATTTATTGTTGGTTTCCATTTAAATGGAAACTGTATTGGTTAGTTTCATAGAAATGAAACCGACATGAAACCACATTTCATTATTTCCTGTTGGTTTCCGTTTGGATGGAATCTTTGATTGTTAGTTTCACGAAATAGAAACCGACCTGAAACTTAAACTAAGGACTTATTGTTGGTTTCCATTTAGGTGGAAACCGTAATGGTCAGTTTCATAGAAATGAAACCGACATGAGACTACATTTCATTATTTCTTGTTGGTTTCCATTTGGATGGAATCTTTGATTGTTAGTTTCACGAAATAGAAACCGACCTGAAACTTAAACTAAGGATTTAATGTTGGTTTCCATTTAGATGGAAACTGTAATGGTCAGTTTCATAGAATGGAAACCGACATGAAACTAAATTTCAATATTTCCTGTTGGTTTCCATTTGGATGGAATCTTTGATTGTTAGTTTCACGAAATGGAAAGCGACCTGAAACTTAAACTAAGGATTTATTGTTGGTTTCCATTTAGGTGGAAACTGTATTGGTCAGTTTCATAGAATGGAAACAGACATGAAACTACATTTCATTATTTCTTGTTGGTTTCCATTTGGATGGAATCTTTGATTGCTAGTTTCACGAAATAGAAACCGACCTGAAACTTAAACTAAGGATTAATTGTTGGTTTCCATTTAGGTGGAAACCGTATTGGTCAGTTTCATTGAAATGAAACCGACATGAAACTACATTTCATTATTTCCTGTTGGTTTCCATTTGGATGGAATCTTTGATTGCTAGTTTCACGAAATAGAAACGTGCGCATTTTAAAATCATAATAACCTAAGAAACTTCAGACACTGTTTGTAATGTTTACACATTGAAAGAGGTTGATATAATTCTCCTGAAACAAAGGAAATATAAGATGCGCAGCCTGAACTTAATCGAAAACACATATCTGGTGTGCCATTTGTCCAGTACATCTATTTCTGACGTTAAAGAGAGATTCAGTGTTTTTCGTGACCCATTTTTATGCTTCATGCTTTCATTATACCATATTTATTGACATAGATTCAAATCAACACCCAGATTCATCCTCAAATGCTATATAAATGACAAATTGTAGTTTTAATGAAATTCTAAAAACGACTTTATAGAAGTGCATAAGCCAAAATCACACGTTCCATTGTCAGCTTTACTGAAAATAGCCTGATAGATATCTAACCTCTTTTGAATTTGTTTTATTAGTATATTGCGCAATTAGATCAAAGAATTTCAACATAACTCACAAACGATCAATATTATTGTCTATTTCATATAAATATATATGAGATACCTCGATGCCTTGCTTGCTGCTTATTTACACTTACTTGGCAATGGTTGTGGAACCAACAGCTTCACCTTAGGCGGGTTCGATGGCCGAATCTTTTCTTCCAAAACACAAAGCCTTGCATCCATGCCTTCCAAGGAAACTCTCGTTGCCATTTTCTTGATTATAGGGGGGATTAAACTTCTCGAGATAGCTACAAGTGTAGATATCTCCCATTGTGCTGGAGTTCTTAATTAGTCCTTACTATCAAAACAACCCCGTCAGCATACATGTGCTTTAAAATGGCGGCATTTCGTTGAAGAGAATTGTGGGTAATACGACGAGTTTCAGTAAACAGTCTTTTTCAATAATTCTGATTAAACGACAGAACTATCTTTTCTGGTCAATTTAAAAAAATAATCCTAAACGTGAAGACGTGATTGAATAATAGGATCTGTTTTGTTAAATCGCACAACATCCCATGATAAATCAACATGCATTCGGATTTCTACGGTACTCTTCGATATACTTCGGTACTCTTCGCTGCATTTGACAAGACGTTTTCAGCAGTAATTAAGCAAACATATATAAGTAAAAAATCACAACTATGTATCTACTCTTTTTTCTTAATAATTTTCGACAAGTTTAGAATAGATTGGATGATTTATCATATTTCATCTGTATCCCCGAAGAAGAACATAAAAGAGATATGTATGGTTTAAACTTAATGTAACCCATAAACTTTGATTTGGCATATAAGTACCAAATTGAGAATCACTTAAAAAATCCAATATGTTTTTGGCACTACTTACCATGAAATTTATAATACTTGAATCTTTACAATTAATGTCACATAAGCTGGGTTTGCTAAAACGGACAGGAAGATAATTTTATTTTCATAAGTAAAGATTTAGTGGGTAATATACCCATCTGTTATAAAGATTTACTTATAGGTATCAAAGATTTAGAAACGATAACGTCTGATTGAACAGAGTCTGTTCAGATGTCTATTAGTTTTGTAAACAGGATTTATTGTTCTTTATTAAATTTTGTTCATATAAGTTACTAGGTTTAGAATTACAATGAAAGAATATATATAACACATTTGGATCAAACAAAAGACTAACATATAGTCTCTAAAGTTTTCTTTGTGATAAAATTAAATCAAAATTAGGTGAAGATAAGATAGAATACTAGTATTGTAAAAAGCAGCCAATGGGATTTCTGGATTTCGATCTTGCAATAAGCAGCCAGGGCGATGGGTCTGGAGAACACATTACTAAATCAACAAGGAATGTTATTTTATGTCCCCAAACAATATATTATCTAACAATTGGCTCACTCCAACTACCATAATTAATGTCAATAATGTCATTGCCTCTCCTTGAGAAGGCATATTTATGACCCCTGCCATTAATGTCCCCTCTGACCTTTCCACTGGTACCACCATTGTCCTGGGTCAGCCTGACCTGAAAGTGCTTTATGGTTCCACGGTTTCTATCACTTTATTTATACCATTATCATCATCATCATCATCATCATCTTTATTTCGCACGTAGGCCCAAATACATATATACATACATGTCATACAATATATACAGACAAATAGGAAAGGTCTTGTAAATTATATATCAAACGTATAGTCTCTTATATGTTGTCGAGGATGTAATATCACTGCATATATTTGTGACATTCAACTATTAATATCATATTCATTAAGTAAACGTTTTCTTTCTTCAAACGCATGATAAAGATAGTAACTTAAATTTGTTACTGATATTTTTTTTGTCTGTAGGAAACTCTTAGATACAATCGTTCTCGTTCTCATGTTTGAAGTGAAATAAAGTTTACAAATAGTGGGATAATCAGGACAAGTAAGTAAAATGTGATATTCATTTTCAATACCCGAGTTGCCTAATGGACAAATCCTCATTAACGGATCTATGCCTTGTCAGCGGCCTTCATTATATTTTAATTTTAACAAACCCGGTCTAAATTTAATGAGAATATTTCGGAATTTTAGAGGGAGATGTAATGATAGATATTTATCTGGTTCGAAAGGATATTTGTATTCTCTGTAAAACGTGTACCGTGAACTATTTTCTAGCGTATTTGACCAATTTTGAATAAATCTATCTAATAAACGTTGTCTGAAAATTTGAATAAAGGAATCATGATTGTGAACAGTTTGCGACAACCAAACAAAACCAAACCCGTTGGAAGTGAGCAAAATGCGAATATCCGTAGCTATGTTTATACTATTAAAAGTTTTCTTTCAGTGATTGAACGGTTATGTCAGTGTTCATTTTATCATGTCATCAGTATTCCTTTCAAAGGCACACAGTTGAAATATAACGACAACTTTATTATGAGCTTTAACCATGTTAAGATGTTCAAGGCCATCTGATTCTGACAGTTATCTAACGTATTGAATTAAAGATCAAAAGGATGCATCCGACCATATAAGCACATCTTATCCAGTATAGGTATGAAACAGGAGAAAAACATTACATTTGAAGCATTAAAGGGGCTGTAGCATGTTTTTGGCCAATTTTATTCTTTCAAATATACCATTTATAATAAAAGTTAGTGCAATTTAAAATTACTTTAGAGGATACAAATTTTCATTATATATGAACCATTTATCTGTAGTCGCAGAAAATTGTGTCACGGTTATAGTGAAAACTACTGGCGGTCATTTAACACATTTAAATTGCCCCCAAGTACAAAATGATTCCTATAGCTGCATGACTCTGTATAAATAGGAGTCTTTAATACAGTCTATGTTCTATTCAGTAAGTCTACCTCTGGGGTACGGGATAGCTCAGTCGGCAAGAGCATCGGTCTCACGTTGCTGAGGTCAGGGGTTCGAATCCCATCCAGGCCAAGGTGTAACAAACCTTGAGTTCACCTCTGTTAGAACTCTTTAAGTGTCACCCTGGAGCCCTAGTGTGTAGTGCATCAAAAACTGCGCACTTAGAAGATCCCACGAATTCATGTCAGTGGCTGAATGGTGGATACATGAGCACGTGCATACGCTGTCGGTTATCAGCGTTCAGCAGTGTTGGACAAACTGCTGTGACCATGTGTCTCAGTTCACCCAACTGTGAATGGGTACCCTGTGAGGCATAGAATGGTACCTAACCTGAGCGCCACATATGGATGCCTGTTGAATACTCCCCAGGGAGTTGAAATGGAAAAATGATTGGACGGTGAAAGAATGCCATTGACCAGGGGAGAATCTAAGCGCCTTGAGCAACCACGAGTGGTTGGATATGTGCGCTATATAAATATCCATATCTATCCAAGTCTACCTTGAACAACAAGACCAAGAAGTATGATAAGAGAATCGTTTCATTAATTTGATTACAAAATGTTTTACAGACCAAATTTTAGTCTATGCCCTATTTAAACATGATTTGCTCAAAGACTGTTAAATATGTCGATAATGATATACATTTGAAAATTTACTGTACATGTACCATGAAAGAAAATATCAATATATTAAAATAATCACTGAAATTGTGACATTTTGGGGGAATTGACAATTTTCCAATTTAGGGACAAACTGATAAGGGATATCTGTAGATAATGAAATTTTGAAAAATGATATATTCATGAAATCACCCTTTTATGAACTATTTTTCATAAATACATTTGTAGTCTAATCCTTAACTTATTTTGTCCAGTTTATCAATAAATACGATGGGGTCAATATATTTAGTATAGCAAATTGTGAAGAAAAGGTCACTGTTCACTGCGTCAATCAGGTCATGTTCTTTTCTGATACTTTTATGTTATACGTATCATGACTCAGCTATGTAAATTAATGTGACTTTGGGCTTTTTACCACTTCAATATGAACTTTTAGAAATTTAGATTGAAAACACATGAATTTGACATTTGTTATCATTTTGATTTGAATATTAATGGTTTTAAATTCTAATAACACCATAACATATTTTGATCCAAAGGTAAAACAAAATCAATTACAATAAAAAAGTGACTGAATTATAAATTTTACTATTAAAGAATCCAAAGAAATCATTATTCAAAAGTGAATAATTAAAAGATAGATACATCTGTTCTTAGAATGGAAACCGACATAAAACTACATTTCATTATTTCCTGTTGCGTTCCATTTGGATGGAATCTGTGATTGCTAGTTTCACAAAATAGAAACCGACCTGAAACTAAAACTAAGGATTTCTTGTTGGTTTCCATTTAGATGGAAACTGTAATGGTCAGTTTCATAGAATGGAAACCGACATGAAACCACATTTCATTATTTCCTGTTGGTTTCCGTTTGGATGGAATCTTTGATTGTTAGTTTCACGAAATAGAAACCGACCTGAAACTTAAACTAAGGACTTATTGTTGGTTTCCATTTAGGTGGAAACCGTAATGGTCAGTTTCATAGAAATGAAACCGACATGAGACTACATTTCATTATTTCTTGTTGGTTTCCATTTGGATGGAATCTTTGATTGCTAGTTTCACGAAATAGAAACCGACCTGAAACTTAAACTAAGGATTTAATGTTGGTTTCCATTTAGATGGAAACTGTAATGGTCAGTTTCATAGAATGGAAACCGACATGAAACTAAATTTCAATATTTCCTGTTGGTTTCCATTTGGATGGAATCTTTGATTGTTAGTTTCACGAAATGGAAAGCGACCTGAAACTTAAACTAAGGATTTATTGTTGGTTTCCATTTAGGTGGAAACTGTATTGGTCAGTTTCATAGAATGGAAACAGACATGAAACTACATTTCATTATTTCTTGTTGGTTTCCATTTGGATGGAATCTTTGATTGCTAGTTTCACGAAATAGAAACCGACCTGAAACTTAAACTAAGGATTAATTGTTGGTTTCCATTTAGGTGGAAACCGTATTGGTCAGTTTCATTGAAATGAAACCGACATGAAACTACATTTCATTATTTCCTGTTGGTTTCCATTTGGATGGAATCTTTGATTGCTAGTTTCACGAAATAGAAACCGACCTGAAACTTAAACTAAGGATTTATTGTTGTTTTCCATTTTGATGGAAACTGTAATGGTCAGTTTCATAGAATGGAAACCGACATGAAACTACATTTCATTATTTCTTTATGGTTTCCATTATATGGAATCTTTGCTTGTTAGTTTCTCAAAATGGAAACATACATGAAACTACATTTGATGGTTTCATGTTGGTATGCATCAATGGGAAACTGTTATTGTTATTTTCAGGCAATGGAAACTAACATGAAATAACTATTGCTGATTTCATGTTGGTTTCAGTTAAGGAAATAATGAAGTTCATAGAATCCAAAATGGATACTATTTGGAAACCAAGACACATGGTTTCCGTGAATGGATACCAAATGGATATCACCATTACACGGTTTCTTGTTGGTTTCCATAATGTAGGAAACGACGTCATTTTTGCTGTGGGTGATAACCATCGAGCGATCAGCGAGATATTCACGAGGTCGAGGTTATTATTTCACATACACTACATGGTTATTGTTAAAACTGTTTTCCATTTTTAATGAAAATATCAATATTAGCCGAATATAAGTTTGTTGATAATGAGTTCAAAAGTGACAATGGTGTCTAGCATGGTTAACTTCCACTCCTGAGGAATGGATCAATTTTATTTAACACTGCGCATATTTCACGTGCAGTTGGCGAAATTGTCGGTAAAACAATTCTAAGCTGTTTACCAACTGTGCATTTTCATTCTTTTACCGAGCTATTGACCTTAAAATGTCACACTGAACTGAACTATTATTTAATTATTTTGATGCAAATTTTAAACAGACGATGAAATTTTGTTTGGTGGCAAATGATGTAAAATGTAATAATCCGTCACTAGTCAAAAACTGTGTGGCTGCACGGACGTCGTCTATTTCATCTTGTGATGCACGGACTTCTTGTACGCCAAGTTGCTAAGCAACTCTTCAAAATTCACGTGCAGCACACAACCTAAAGCACATGGTTTCAAGAAAGTTGGTAAAAATATGTTTAAAGCTTAACAAGGAATCAAAAGAAGCGTGTACGCATTTTCTGCTTTAGAAATGCTTTTTAGTATTGTAATATGTATATAAAATGCAGACACATACATGTATGGGTATTAGCTAGATTTCTGACTTTGAGATGAGTGTGGTATGATATTATTCTGATCGGCGGGGAACGACGTCGACGAGGGACGATGAAGGCAACGTTAGGGTGTGACGTGGACGATGATGATGTTGAAAATGACGACTGGAGACTTCTTTTGATGGTCGACCATTATTTTATTCGTTGTTCGGAGTTACAACAGGACTCGAGCCGATGGTACATTCACAGGTCAGTGTAGACGCCAGGGCCAACCCCTAACTCCGTCGTCTACCTGAGCTGGACCGACTCGAGGAAGGTGATAACTAAACTACATGAGATGTGCGTCCGGCACTGTTCAGGGCGAATCTGACGAGAGAGCGCTGCCACAGCGTATTAACAACTTGCACATGCATGTTACGCAAGCGATGACCAAATATAGAGGCCAGCGTGTGGTTAACTAATTAGATTTCCAAGAATGGACATCTGCTCGTTGGCAGTATCTTAACAGAGATGATTTATTCATTGAGAATTTAACATATATTTGGAATAAAAATTTTGAATATATTTTCCTGAATAATGTACTAAAAGATTGGCGGTGACAATACTTCCCCCCTTTCGGTAAAATTTGTCCTCAAATTTAAAAAACAAAATTTATTGTGTTTTTACATGAAAATGTTTACGAGTGCGCTTATCGCTAACGCATTATTCACATGCTGCATCAAGTATAGGAGTTAAATAATACATATTGCAATTGTAGATATAGTGTGATAATCAAGCCAGTTTGTAAATGAGTGAGTAACATGCGTTATAAATTTTACTTATCGGTGAATGTATCTATTAATGCCCATAAACATATAGATGAATCAAGTTGGGAGTCTTATATTGTGAGCCTAGACTCGGCAAGGCTGAATTAACTAAATAGGGTGATCGGAGGAGATCGCATGAAAATGAGCATAACCTAATCGACTTGAATCGCCTGATATGAACGTGACAATATAGATTATACATTCATTCATTTGAGAAAAATTCACATATTGGACATGAGTATATGTAATGCAAGAAATCAAGATTGATTGTTGGCATTTGGATACATGAATAGTCTCAACGTGTTTTTCTTAAATGATAAAATTCAAATTGCTTTGATTTTGAAATGACGGAATGATTTTGAAAAACAAGTTAAGCATGATGCAATTTCAAATGACATGAGTCTCTTAAAGAGTTGTATATTTGATGCAGGGTAGTTATTGGCATCCGGATACTTAATACTCGTTAGAGCCATATGTCTAGAAATACACTACTGGCGGAAACATTTCAGCTTCTCTTTACGTCTTCTAAGGGTTTTCAAACCAGTTAACCATTAAACAATAAAATCTTTGACACCGAGAGTCGTATTTTGTGATAGGGAGACTCATCAACCTTAATGCGAGATATAGAGAAGATACATGCACTTAACCGACGTCAACGACTTAAATTGATGAATGAAAATCTTAAGGTTTATCCCAACGACTCCAGTACATACATAACTTATTAGCATAATGTATAAATATATATGACAAACGCTGCTACTGGCTGATTAAATCACACATACCTTTTTGATTGATCCAAGAAGTTAAAACACATGCATTGAATTATCAAAATTGATTATGATAATGGTTGGTTAGAGTTCTGTTTGAATGATATACACAGAGTCTTTGTTCTTTGTCACTTCTCTCTTCAAAGGGAACACAGGAAGAAGCGTTGATATCGTTGATTGGTGGTTCCTTAGATGGAGAGAAGAACGTAGACTTGTTTCTTCTGGATGAAAGTTTGATCGGTTGACTAATTGCAGGCTGTGGACTGCAGACATCTGGTAGTCTGAGATTATATCGTTGCTGGGTGATATGCTGTCTCGGCTCCATGTAATAGAAAGTAGACATCAGGCTGTTTGGCGTTGTCCCTTGTTCCGTCTTCATCTTCCGTCGTCTCCGGGTTCCTCGACCGTCGCTTTGCTGCATTTAAGGGTACCAGGGACTGCGTGAGCTACAGCAAACTCACGCTACCGGGATATCTCCACCATTTGTGACCGGCGGGGAACGACGTGGACGAGGGACGATGAAGGCAACGTTAGGGTGTGACGTGGACGATGATGATGTTGAAAATGACGACTGGAGACTTCTTTTGATGGTCGACCATTATTTTATTCGTTGTTCGGAGTTACAACAGGACTCGAGCCGATGGTACATTCACAGGTCAGTGTAGACGCCAGGGCCAACCCCTAACCCCGTCGTCTACCTGAGCTGGACCGACTCGAGGAAGGTGATAACTAAACTACATTAGAAACCTATCGGGGATTTCGTCTATTGTTTTGGAGGTCTCTTGTATTCCCGTAATAACCTCTAAGGAGGGTTTACATTGGGAAGTCAGGGCATTATATTCACATGTAACACCTACTCGGGGGATTGGAAGGTTTTTATATTCATATGTAACACCTACTCGGGGTTTGGAAGGTTTTTATATTTCAAAGTCAAAGGGTTTTATATTCCTATGTGTAACCTAACCCCTAAGTCCACATTATCTTGAAAAAACTTAAAATGCTTCCGATGTGCGGGATTCGAACACTCAACCCTCTGAACCGTAAGCTAGCACTATAACCACTACTCTAACGGGCCAGTTAGAAGTGAAGGTTATGTTAAACAATCTATTGATTGAAGATCAGATTTCGGTACAAAAAATCGGCCCTAAAGCATTAGGAAATCCAATTGCACTTTAATTCCAATTTTAAATGCATACAAACATTCAAAATGGATATTTACAATGTTACACCTTTTCATTTGTGATAAATTTAAAGGATCCAAATACGGTGTCAACCACGTGACTTGTCGATTGTCATTTGTAAAACCTTACACCTCGAAGAATGCTTTGCACGTGCATTATGTGCTATGTCAATATCAAAAAGTCGTCTGAACACAATGCTTTTTTTTAAGGAAATTCATTTTAATTTTTTATATTCAGAATTGAAGCGACAGTATAAAGTAATGTAATCCAATAATAAATGTTAAAATTAACCGACGAACATGAATCCTTGATATTTGTTGTTTTTTTCTCAATTTTTATGATCAGTCTGAAAATATGATTACAAATACTACAATATGGACAAATGATTACGGGTTGTTAATAACGGCATCTAAGTTAGTTAAAACACTCGAACTCGGTTATGCTTGGGTTTTCAAAACCTTCGGAAAGAAAGCCTCGCGGGAAGTAAGACCTCAAGCTTCGCTTTCGGTCTTACTTTCCGCTCAGCTTTCTTTCCTCAGGTTTTGAAATCCCAAGCATAACCTCGTTCTCGTGTTTTAACCCTAACTGAGATGTGCGTCCGGCACTGGTCAGGGCGAATCTGACGAGAGAGCGCTGCCACAGCGTATTAACAACTTGCACATGCATGTTACGCAAGCGATGACCAAATATAGAGGCCAGAGGGGAAGGATAGCTCATAGGCCAGCGTGTGGTTAACTAATTAGATTTCCAAGAATGGACATCTGCTCGTTGGCAGTATCTTAACAGAGATGATTTATTCATTGAGAATTTAACATATATTTGGAATAAAAATTTTGAATTTATTTTCCTGAATAATGTACTAAAAGATTGGCGGTGACATTATCTTCAATAAATTTCGTGTGAACATTGAAACTATCAATCGTCCATTAAACAATAAGATACTAAATTATTCAAAAGTCGATGTAAGAAATGACATTTCCAAACTTAAGTTACTATTTCGGGGAAAGCGTGATGATATGAAATATACATGTATGTAAATGGAAATGTGTTTTTGTCAGCACTTGAAATCAGACTGTTAGTAGCGTTAAGCCTTTGAATGTTTCAGGAACCAGCATGGATGATAGCTGGACAGTTTAATGTTTGCTGATACTGAAGTCGGCTTTCTTGTGCATTGTTTCAAAAGGACCATTTCAAATGCTTGTGACCTCCCGACAACTGACTTCCTATGAAGGATTTGGAAAATTAATTGAAGAGAACACTAGCATAGATACCGAGGCCCAACGGGATTGTGTGTGGGAGTGTTGTAAATGTGAATGTAAATGTTCCAGCGGCATGTTTCAAGGAAACCAAATAGAAAGAATTGAAAGCAGTATGAACATGTAATATGAAAATGACTTCAAAAGTTATCTGTAATAAAGATTATTTTTTCTGTCTATTGTTTTCTTTTATTATCGTTCTTGCGGCCTTTGATATTCTTTAGAATGGCATATTAAACTAAAGACATAATATATCTGAATGCACAGGTGAAAATCACAACAAATTAGAAAGAATATCAAAAGTCACAATTAGAGGCGAAGGGTCATTTAGACCCGTAAGCCGAGGGTAAGTTTTTTTCGAGATGCGATACGGTGAAGATGGCGAGGCGTAGCCGAGACATGTTCACCGTATCGAACCGAGAGGTCGGTTACCAAGAGGTTGGTTATCAGATAACCAACCTCGTGATAACCAACCTCCAGGTTGATCTGAGGTCAGTTATCTAAAAATATTGATAATATTGAAAATATAGGATATTGACCCGATAACCGCACCACGTGATGTATTAACCATTACTAGAGGAGCTATCAGCACTTAATAGTCAAGGGTCGACACCAAGGGTTAAAACAGTTCGGGAGAGTAGGATATGTTGACTTTAAGGTAGAGACACGACGGTTATCACGTTTTACGTGGAGCATCGGCAAATAATTATTTATTGTTCTTTCACTATTTCATTTTGCACTATATAAGTGTTGCATGCAAGTCGAAAGTGAAGTCGGGATTATCATCCTTACTCTCCATTCCTTGAAATAATAGGCCTAGATAATATTTTGATACCCTTGAGGAAAATAATTAAAAATATGTCAGTCATGGCATTGAATTTAAACTTTAGATGAATTCTCTCCACTGAATTCAGTTCTCTTTGTGATTCGCAAGAATTCACAGCCATACAATACAGTAGAAGTGAGGGAGGTATCAAACAGTTCACATAGTGATTGATGAACATTCAAATTCCTTTAATTATTTAGTAAACATTATTTGCTTTCGTTCTTTCCAAGCTAAAGTTTTGATTGCCTGTGAATTTGTTCCTGAATATTTTAGCACAATGCCCTGGTAGTTGAACTGATTCTCGATTCTAAGTTGACTTCAATCGAAGTACCATTTATCTTTGCCTTTCGGATTCCCTCCTTTAGCAGAAATATGTTACTGAATAAATGATTTTGATAATGTGTTTGTCCAGAAAATCATAACTTGTTTAAAACTCGCAAGTTAAACTTTTTTATAACTTGCACGAATTTGAAATATAAGGGAAGGTTTAATCTCAAAACAAAAATTCAAATCTCAAAGTTAAATGCAAAATCAAATGACAAAAGCTGTTTTGATTCTATGTACTCTGTATGTAACTCCGCCCACATTAGTGCAGCTTCCCTTATATTAATTCACTAACAAAATTAGTCAATTATTAAACTTAAGAATAAATGTCTTATTCATCTAAACACTTTCAAAAAGATACTTGCGAAAACAGTGTGTTATTGTGGTTTATCACCATGCAATAAGGATGTGTGGTATTATTCAATCAATCTTAATTCCATACTAAAAGGCCACAGGCCTGTTGTGCATTTTACAAAAAATACAAGATTACATATGTTTTATATACATATAAGATTTTATATTTACAGTTTGTAACGATGTGATAATAGGCGATAACAAGTATTGCTATTCAATGTTACTATCCTTTTCTTATTTTCATAGCTTGGTATATAAACATTGCAAGGTTTTGTATAACATTACAGTTTTTGCAATTTAATAGAAATGAGAATTTATCTTTAGAGGGATGGACATAGTAAAATTATTTAAGGTATATTTGACGTAAATTATTATATAATGGGCAAACGAGCAGAAAATGGTATTCATCTTCCATTGCATGATTTACATAATCTCTGTTCTCTATTTATATTAAGGTATCTGCCCTTTTCAATTTGCAAATCATGTGACGAGCATCGGAACCGTGATTAACTTACTCTAAACTTTTATAGTAACACATGATAGATACAATTCAGTATAAATGAATGGTTTAAAATCTGAATAGTACTCACATTTAGTGGAAAGTGAAAGTTTATTAAGCCAATTTTGTTGGTAGATGTCCTTTAGTCTTTGTAAAAAAGAATTAACAAACTGCTTTGGAAAGTCAACATTCTGCTCATACCATTAGTAGTTAAATCCAGTTGTAAATAGAAGCTTTTTTAAGTCTGTGATCCAATTTTTGTGTCCATTGTGGTCGTAGAAGATCATCAATTTATAAAAAAAATTTGGTAGACGGTAAGAAGGCATACTTAAGAGTTTTAGCCAGTATTTTATAATTTTAACTTGTGAGTATATAACAAGCGGGAATCTTCCGCATTCCCCATATACCATTGCACTAGGTGTGTTTATTTTAACCCAAAGAAACTTCTTACACGCCAATAAATGAACTCTCTCTATTTGGTCGAAATGTTGATGCCCCCAAATTTCAGCCCCGTATAATAGAATTGGTCTGATTTTTACATCAAATATTCTAAAATAAGATGATAAATTCAAGTCTCCGAGAACTTTCAAGTTTTTCAGGATACCTATAAATACGTTTTGAGCTTGGATGGATGCATACTTTGCATGGGTTGACCAAGAAAGATAGTTCGTAAAATATACACCTTAGTACTTATATGATGTTGTTGATTCTATCAGATTACCTTTAAAGTACCATTTCTCATGTCGAGACAATTTACCCCCTTTCTTAAAAGTAATAACTTTTGTTTCCTCTATATTTACGTTGAGTTTATATCGTTCACAATAGGTTTCTAGTTCAGTTATTTGCTTCTGTAGGCCTACAACAGTACTTGAAATAAGAGCAATGTCATCTGCAAACAATAAAAGAAAAATTTGGAACACATCTGGATACCATTTTTGCAATTATTTTCTATTTGCATTGCTAGTTCATTAATAAAAAAGGAAAATAGAAAAGGACTCAGCACGCACCCTTGTCTAACACCAATTTGTATATCAAACGATTCTGATAATTCTCTGTTATTCCTCACTGAAGCTTTAACATTCTCGTAGATGCTGTTTAGTAATTTTGACATTTTGCTACTTAGTCCACCCTTTTTTAATAAATTCCATAGTTTATGTCTTTGTACAGAATCAAAAGCTTTAGAGAAATCAACAAATAAAGCATAAAATTTAACCCCTTGTGTATTAAGATACCTTTGAATGACACTCTGTAGTATAAACATGTTATCAATTGTGGTATATCCTTGTCTAAAGCTTGCTTGTGATTCGCTTATTTTATCCATTGTTTCTCCCCAAAAAATTAACCTTTTATTGATAATCGATGTGAATACTTTACTAAATATACTTAACAAAGTGATGTCTCTATAATTATCCATATTATTCAAATCACCCTGTTTATGTAAAGGAACTATAACACCAACTGACCACATTTGCAGAAATGAACCCCGCTCTAGAATTAGATTAAATAGAAGCTCAAAATAAGGTAACAACAAGTCCGAAGAGTATTTTAAAAATTCAGGTATTAAATCATCAATGCCAGGGGATTTATTTAGTTTGAGGTTACTTATGCTTTCTGTAATTTCTTCTCTCGTTATTGGGGAGTAAAGCATCTGTTGAGTCAAGTCATGGTTTGGGTCTTTCACAGATTGAGGTGAGGTTTTATCGTCGTCGCTTTCGTTATTGCATTCGTCGTCAATTTGGAATAAAGTTTTGAAGTGCTCACACCAGTCATTGATGGAAATATTGTTTCGTTCTATCTTCCAATCATTCAAGCATTTCAATTCATACCAAAACGATTTAGAGTTATCGATATTCTCTTCAATTTTATTTTATTTTATCTTATAGAAGTCAGTCCGTTTCTTTTTACAAACAGAATGATATTTATTTCTAATACTGTTGTACTGATTTAATGATTGTTTGTCCTTCCGTTTACGAAATTTGTTCAATGCTCTACAGCGGTCCGATTTAAGTTTTTTGCATTCTTCATCATGCCAATTTTGTCTATCATGTTTCTTGTTACTTAATCTTTTTTTCATATCTGATGCCGCGAGAGAAATAGCCTCTACAATATAATTGATACTTGAGTCAATGCACGTAAAAGCACAATCAACAGACTTGTCTAATATTTCCTGTACAGTATCTGATAGAATATTTTGTCGGAATGTTTCTAATTTATCTTTGTCCCAAACAAACTTGAATCTTTCACCGAGAACATTGTTACTTTCTGGGTTTACATTTTCATGCAGTGCTTGTAATTTTAGAGTCAATGGGAGATGTGATGATTCTGAACGTGAAGCTATCGAAAACTCTTTTACATAGTCAAATAAATGCGATGAAGAAATAATGTAGTATACAACACTAGTACCATTGTAACCGACACAAGTAAAATCTCCCAATTGTGAGTCAGACCCGCATCTTCCATTCAAAATGTGGATATTGAAAATAGAGTCTTCCCTAACACGACCTGAGGATGCAGTCGTGTGGTCTAGATCTCTCCCGTTGGGTCTTGTGTTCGGGTCTCTACCTGCAGAGTCTTCGCTAGTTCGGTTAAGTGGTGAGTCATGTTCTACTGTGGGGGGCTCCATGCGTGATGACTCTGTCGTCTGTCTCACACTATCTTCCTTAGGTGCGTGCATAAGTTTGCTACCTTTGTAGTAGAATCGTAAGTTGGGATTGTCTATGCGATTTCGGTAAAGTTCGTTACGTTGATGGTTCGTAAGATCGTTGGCAATCCCTATTCCGTCTTCCTTCAACACACTCCTCATCTTGACAGAGTGCCACTTGTCCTCCCAGTGGGCCATGCGCACTAAAGTTGGTCTGCCTTCCCTGGACTTGGACTTCGATGGTAATCTATGAGCCCTTTCGATATATCTAGGGACTAGAACTGGCATCCCCTTTACTTCCCTGGCTTTGTTGAGTACTGTCAATACCTTGGTTTTTGTTTCGGTATAGGTCTCTTTTTCACCTGTGTCCCGAACACCATAGAGCACAAGGTTGTTACGCTGTTCTTGTTCTTCTTGTCTAGCATCTATTTCATCCAGGTACTTTTAAATATCTAATTGTCTTTCATCTAGAGCGTCAATGTCTAATTTCATTATTTCCTGTTCATGTTTGTTTGTGTAAAGACCATCTCTCAAATCTGCAATGTCTGTTTTCATTGATCGAATATCTTCCTGGATAGAATGCATGTCACTAGATAGCCTTTGTTCAGTCTCTTTTAACTGTTTCAGAATTGCATTTTTAACTTGCTCTAGTTCGGAAACTGGGCCGGGGTTAGATTCTACATCCCCCTAGATGGGATAAGCATAGTAGGTGTGAGAGACATCGGCCTGGTACATGCAGTTATCACACTGTAGACTAACGAGCCTTTCGTGACGTCACTATTGACACACAAATGTAAACAAACACAATTTTCACAAAAGGTAGTGAAGTATCAGCTAACTTTTCAGCATCATTATCAATCGACAAGGACAAGATAAGATGAACAGACAGGAGGACTGAACAGAGACCGATCCTATGTGGGGTATCTGATCTATCACTGAATGGAGTGTAGGTGTCGACATGGCCGATCTGCTTACTACCCCTCGGCTGGGAAAATGTCCCAATCCTAGCTCTGTAAATGATTATATCGATCATATTTGCTTGGGAGGTCTTCAATGGTCACTTATGTACACATGGTTATAGTATTTGGTGATAATATATCAAAAGTTTAAGATAATTACCAACTTTTATCTCTCGGTTTCATTCAGACAGACACAGTCAAAGGGAGGTAAATCGTATTCTCCATATTATTGTTATGTCCATCCGTGATAATTCAGCGATTTTGTTTTGCAAAATCTGCACTACGAGCCCTGGAAAACAGGGGTTTGCCTCAAACTCAATTACCGTGTGAGAAACTATAACTGAAATATATATTACCTTTATAATATGAATACGCTTTTAAATGTGTGGTAGGAACTTTATTCTTGGAGAAATTAATGATAAAATAAAATATGTATCTAAATGGCAATTACAATTACAAATCCTTCAAAGGATAATGTTACTATTAATATGCTATTATGCAGGACAAATGCATCTTGAACAAACAACTCGAAAACTTTGCAAATAACTGACTTTCATATCATTTGATACAGGTAAAAGAGAATATTAAAAATATAATAAATAAGATTTACGTGACTTTCATGTCATCATATGCGGTGCAGGCTCAAATACATGTATGGTGTAAACAACAAGGTGAATGTGCACACTAATAGGAACTCCTTCAATTTGGTGGATGGGCCTGATACCCTTTTACATATAAAATGGCAAGCAATTGAATGGTATAAATGTGCGAAATCGGATACAATCGTTTCTTGATTGTGTAGTAGCACAACAAACAGATGTAGGATACCCACGTGACGTCAACATGTGTAGAAAATAACTTTTGGACGATAAGGGGGAGGGGTTGCATAACACCTTACTTCTTATCGTCACGATATATATATAATTTGATTATTTGACGCTTTTTACCCTTTTTGATGCCATAAACTTCAAGCAATGAGAAATCTAAACATAAATTTGAAATTGTGGAAATTTAGTAGAGGGGCAGTTATTATCCTTTATATCCCTTTCCCTAGCATTTGATTTTGTTGTTTTCAAACCTATGTTGCTCAAACATATTCGACTGTCAAGTTGTATTCCCTTATCGCAATTAAACAATTCCGTGTTGTTTATAATTTCGCATGTTGCAATACTAAAAAAGGTTTTATGATGGGCGTGGTCATCAAAAGTCTTCATTACCCAAGACAATGAAGGGTTATTCAATGCTGGTGTTAATTCTGTCTTAAAGTACCAAGAAACACATTTGATATTGTTTCAATATGTGGCTTTACCTACAGCTCTCGAACTGGTTCATTGTTCAACTGGTTCTGTTTGGCTTCAGTTTGTGGATCTATGACTGTACTTCAAAATTCACAATTGTCAGGTGATTTTCAAACCACCAGGACCCCGGTTTTGATTAAAAATGTTGGTATGAATGTGTAGGCAAAACAAACCACATTTCTCTGTTCTATTTCGTCCTTCATTGATTTCAATTCTAAAAAGCAGAAATTATTCATCCTTGAAACACGGATTCAAATCCGGATATGGTTAGAGAAATCGTTAATCACAGACACTAATTAGATTAAAGCCTCTGATTCATTTTTCATGATTAATGAAAACATTACAAGTTTTTTAAACATCAATGGTAAACAACAGACTAGCTGTTTAAGTAGTGTGACATTGGAATGAATACATATCATTCCTCTGAAACATGTCAACATCTTATTCCATAAGGAAACAAAATCAAGGCATTTCGTTCAACAGTAAACAGTAAAACTTTTCAGCATATCTGTAAAAGTAAACATTGAATATGTTCATTCACAGACCTCTCGTTCAAATTGTGTATTACATTATGTTCTAAATGTATTAACACAACCGAAATACACAAACTAAAGTACATCAATCGACATAAAAAGGTTCTCATTTAACTTAAACAAAACAAAGTCATTGAAAGTGTCACGATATGAAATTCATATCTTAAAACATCATCATCTCATGTGAATCCTGATAAAAGTATTTACACAATCAATGAAAAGCAGTGCACATAACTCAATAGTCTTATTGTGGAAAGAAAGAAGAGGAATAAGCTTAATATCTGTCAAACAAATAAATCATTAAGAAATGTATTTACATATCAAAAGTCAAATAATCATCAATAGGAAGCAATAATCATGTTCAAATAAACCCATTTTTGAAAATATCCAGGAATCTAAACTGTCAAACTTGGCAAATCATATCTTAACAAAGAAGGTTATCCCAATTGTCTAATAGATTATACAATAGATTTTCAATTAAGTATCAAGACAGTGAAGGAATGAAAATATAGATATAAAAACTCTTCTTTAAACCATTTAAAACGTAATAACAAGATATAACACTATAAAGAGACAACACTGTTTTTGCAGTAAAATGTTTTTAAAATTGCATAAAGTTTCATAAATTCTTTTGAAACAGAAAAAAATGTATGTTCAAATTGAACCCATGATAAAATAACATCTCCCAAAATAGAAAATAATTAGATTTAAGGAAATTCTTCAAACACTAAGCATTAACATTTGCATTCTAAATTTACCAATCATAAGAAAATTGTATTTACAGCATGTACTTGTATGAAAAAAACCATCTGTTCAACTGTGAATAATAGAGTATAAGTTTTGGTAGATTGACAATTAAAGTGTTAAAACTCTCCTTAAATACATCAAATATTTTATTTACATAGTTCTAACAAAATCAATAAAGATATGATATAGAACGACAAGCCTCTTTTCGAACGAAGTTTATAGACAAATTTGAGCCATAATCAAACTTCATATTACCATTGAAAACAGCCATTTTTAGTTAAATTATTCAATACAGAGTTGAATACATACAAGACAAACGAAAACTATATGTAAACAATGGATGCAAATCCAATACATGTTACAAATATAAACAACAAGTTTTTGATGAGAATTTTCAGAGAAAATATAGAGAATGTATAGAATACATGTAAAGAAACACGCCACTCACATTGAAACCTGATGATAGTATGTACTTTACATACATGTCAACAGTAAACAGCATTTTTTCTCGGGGAAAAACTGGATAATAATGAAATGTTTTTCCACATTGGAGGGAATAAAAGTTCGTTTCTTATAAAGGAAGCTTAATCATTTACATTATTAATGACATGGCCGATATATATCTCCCGTAAATGTATAGATTTTACATATCTAAACAATCTAAACAAGCTTTTTCGATCATTGCATCAACGTTCCTTGTTTGCACGTCAGACGAAAACGAACACATCATAACCAAGAATATGAAAAAGAAACCTGTTTAAATCAAAACACGGAATTAAATCTTCATTTGGCATGGGCACTGTTGGTCGTAATGGAGACCATCACAATTTAAAAGTATACTTTCAGACTTCTTTGGACGATCTCAATACATCTTCGAGCATATTGTTCTACTAAAATGCTTAATTTGATTATTATCAAGCCAATAGAAAAAGGATATAAGGCAGGATTCTTACAAAGCTTCGATTTTTAGTTTTAAGTTCACTATGTTATGTACTGTTGTATTTTCATGATGAATTTGATAAACAAGCCGAACGAAAACTATTCGTGATCAAGACAAAACGTACAACAATAGTCTTACACAAATAACATATTTTACGCATAAATGCTAATTATATTGTATCAAAACTATATATGTTCAAGCTGGCATGCTCTTAAATAATTGTGCTTCAATTTAGCAATATTTGTTTGTTGCGATTTAAAAATTGAAGTTATGAGCTATCAAGGTTTGAATTAGCTTTCTGTCATAACACCTTTAGCTTAAAACTATTATCATTAACTGAACATTTGTTTAAGAATATTTTCCAAATTGTTAATCATGACATAAATTTATATGATTTTTTAACTCAATAACAAATTTGATTAAGTAGAACATTAGATGATGATCTTATGACAAATTCATGTAGATGTTGTCACAATGAAATTTTGACTCATGACACTTTCTTACATGTCTACATTTTAAAATGAAGTGGAATTAAAATGGTTTATAAGTAATAAAGTTAGAAGTGGAACAATGTTCAATGTTTAATGGACGGACGGAATGACATACGGATTCTTATAACTGTAATTACAAATGTGTTGTTGTGGGGGATAAACATGGTTTAAATTATACAACTACTCTCCTTGTCTTTATAGAATATAAAACAGTTTCAGCGAAAAATATATATCTAGAGAGGGCTTTGATTTAAAGAAATAGAAACTTTTCTTAAGAAGATAACAACATATATTTTTGTTTAGACAAAATCAACAAATGTCTTAACGGTAATAACTAAATATTCAGTAAAGTTGTCGAGCTAATGAATACAGAGAATCCATAACTGTCCATAGCAGACTAACATGTATGAGAACATATGGGGCAAGATCGGACTACACATTTCCATAGGCAATAGTTAGTTAAAGTCATAAAAGGGTTTTATATATACTAAAAACTTCCTCTCTTGTGAGAGATGATGGAATATACAAAACTCACTGGCGTCTGATGATAGTATTTGATAATAAATGCAAATGCAAGGCATTACAAATTAGCCTTACACCAAAATGGATATAATATAAAGACTTGGCAAAATCTCAAATTAACCAATACATATGGGGAATATGAAAATAGGAATACACATTTAACACATTTAGAACTCTCATTAAAACCTGATCATAGTATGTAAACAAAACATCCAAAAGCTATGCTAAATACACAATTAACTCATATCACAGGAGAACTCTTTAAAAATGATGTAAAATATACACTTGGCAAATTCTCAAATTAACCAATACAAAATATTTGGGTGAAAACGAAAAACAAATGATCAAAGGAGAATCAACATTGTGATACTATTCCTCTCTAGGAAAAATATATTTACACCATGGAAGCAAAGTCTCCTCTCATTAATAACAAAATGCAACAAATCTGATAAAAAACGGTAATTTGGATAAAAGTTTATAAAAAAGATAACGTGGATACAGGGAACTATCATTTGCAACAGACAATATATATATATATCTATATGTATATATAGATAAAAATTGGTTAAGTTTACAGTATACAGTTTTACATAATGAAAAGATAAAAAAAATGGCACGAAGCCAATGAAAACTCTAACATGTTTTAATGGTATCATCAGGGAGTCCTGATATATATATACAGACCGGAAGACGATCATACTATACAGTTCCACTTGAAACAATCAATTATTTCAGAGAAATCAGAATTAATGGTTTGAATATATATATAATAGTATTTCTCTTCGTTGAGCAGTTGTTACATGGATTCCAAAGAGATATGAATGAATTTAAGGTACACCAAATAATCCATTGTGGATGTGAAGAAACAATTGTAAATGTAATTGTTAAAATATGGTAAACTATGATTGAATGTTCCTTATTGTAATCATTATCCACAGTAAAATATTTTCACAAACACTAGATTTAGTATCTTTTGATTTGTCCACCACAGCTGAATCAAATAATATGATAAATAGGCCTGTCACAATTAAACAATCAAACTAACTACTGTGGACATGTGAATAGATAAGCAGATTGGTACACAGACAGGGTGAATTCTCATACTCTTTAACTATAATACGCTTCTACAGTACATATTTAACATTTTAAAAAAAAACTTTTTAGTCATTAAAATGAAGAAATCGTCTTATCCTATGCAAACTAACAACGTTACAAACTACCAATTGACGTTGGAAAAGGTTAAAAAATGTAAAAAAAACATACCTACACGTAGGTAGAATTACGTTTTTTCAAATTTTATATTTTGTCACTGATAATTGTACGTTATATTAATGCCCAATGTATTATTTTGTCAAAAATCTCATTACACAAACCAATCATCTATATATCCGCTCCTTTACCTAGGAGAAGATCAAAAACACTTCTGCAACCAAACTCAGCTGCATACATCAGGGGTGTTGTCCCATTTTTGTCTCTTGTATGAACATCAAATCTCTTTTCACAGACAAGATATTGAACAAACTCAGCATTGTCCTTGCAACAGGCTACATGTAAAACATTACTCTTGTCGTGATCAGATACTGAAATATCAGCCCCTTTACCTAGGAGAAGATCAAAAACACTTCTGCAACCAAACTGAGCTGCATACATCAGTGGTGTTCTCCCATATTTGTCTCTTGTATGAACATCAACTTTCTTTTCACAGACAAGGTATTGAACAAACTCAGCATTGTCCTTGCAACAGGCTCGATGTAAAACACTATTGTTTTCGTGATCACGTACTAAAATATCCGCCCCTTTACCTAGGAGAAGATCAAAAACACTTCTGCAACCATACTGAGCTGCATACATCAGGGGTGTTCTCCCATTTTTGTCTCTGGTATGAACATCAACTTTCTTTTCACAGACAAGATATTGAACAAACTCAGCATGGTCCTGGCAACAGGCTACATGTAAAATATGTCTGTTGTCAAGATCACGTACTGAAATATCTGCTCCTTTACCAAGGAGAAAATCAAAAACATTTCTGCAACCAAACTCAGCTGCATACATCAAGGGAGTCCTCCCATATTTGTCTTTGGCATGAATGTAATCTTCCTCTTGATGAACAAGATATGAAACACATTCATCATGGCTTGTGCAACAGACAAGGTGTAAAACAGTTCTGTCCATGATGTCTTTTATAGATATGTCTGCACCTTTTTGGACAAGAAGTTTGAGCACCTCAATGTGACCTCCATGTGCAGCAGTCATGACAGGTGTTTTTCCAAACTTCCCTTTTATGTTAAGATTCACATTTTTTAGTTGAAGGAGAACCTCGACCACGTCACGACACCCATAGAAAGAAGCAACATTAAGTATAGTATCATCGTCTTCACTTGAAATTGATAAATCACAACTCAACTTTGCAGAAGGGTCAATGAAATTATCCATACTATAATGGCGCCCTTTCCAATCAAACCCAGGTGATGATGTCCTCTTGTTGATTTGTTTCCCGTCATCTTCTATACCAAGCTCGTTGAGATAATGTGCAAAAATTTTGCCCCTCTTTTTGCAGGCTAGCTTAAAAGGAGTACAACCTTCAACATCTTTCTGGTGAAATACTTCATCTGGTAAATAATTCTCCAAGAAACTATAGAGACCAAGATGGTCATTAATTGCAACTTTATGAACACAAATTTGCTCATTATTGTCAGTGGCTTTTGGATCTGCACCAAATTCAAGAAGTACTTTTGCTATGCAAACTGAACCATCAATGGATGCATTCATCAGTGGCGTGTTGCCATTATTGTCCTTGAAATTGAGAAACTTATCTAGGTTGTCTTTTGGTATGTACTTTGTCATAACCATCTGTAAGAGTTCATCGGACTTCGATTCTATGCAAGAGCTGATAGCTGAAATAATAATTTCTCGCAAATTGGTGTCCTCTGGATCCATTACTTTATCCTGTAACGGGATATTTGCAGACTTGAGGCACCAAAACATGAGAGTTCCTCCATGTTCACAATCAGAACCAAGCAGAAGGGATGGAAAACTAAGTTTCATCTTTTCATGAAGCTTTTCCATAATTTGTTTCTCTCGCAACATATAATTTGTCAAAACATCCTTGAAATGCTTTTCTTCAAGCTGCTGCATAAAGTTTTCTACTATTACTTTGATGTTAGATTTGGTGTAAAAAATCCTGCCAATACTTGAATTATGCATCTGATCACTGTGAATACAGTGAAGTCGACATTCCTTCCACAGATTTCCTGGATAAAGTCTATCAACGGCAACAACACAAGCATCATACATCACTTGATATCGGAAGGAAATAATGTGTGTTTTGGATACTTTAAAAAACGTTCCAATTAGGTGTTCTATTTCATTACTAATGTCTTCACAGGATATTGATGAATCAAAAAAATATTTGCAAATTACTTGCATTAACTTTTTGAATTTGTCATTTCTGGTCTCTCTAATATCTATTTCTCCACAAGAAACAAGAAGCATGATGAAAGTTGCCCTTTTCTTTGGGTCAGATTTACAAATGGTCATAATCAAATCCTTAAAAAAGCTATGAGGATAAGAAAAGAAAGTTACATCTTTCGGAAAGTGCCTATTGCTGTTATAATACAGACATATCCCAGGTAGTCCTAAAATATATTCACCATTGGTAACGTCTGTTGAGTAGAGTTCAGCAGCCCCGAGCAGCCGCTCCAGCTCAGACCCTATACATTGAGACGAGTTTATGTTAGATACGTTCACTACATGCTTATCATCAAGTAGATCAATCTTCATGTGCCTTCTTGCCCTTTTCAAATTGTAAAATTGACAAACGATGACATAAATATTGGTAGATTCTTCCGATGATAAATCCTTTTCAAAAACCTCAAGAAAATTTTGACTTTCATCATTTTCTTCAAACATGTCATCAATTATTGTTATTGAATGTTTGGAATTTCCTTTTGGTTTGCGGTAACTTGATGCATTTTTGTAGTAAAAACCATTATCAACTTCTCGCCTATTAAACCAGTCAGCAGCATTAGCAGCAAGAGTTGTCTTTCCTTCTCGAGGAAACCCAGTGATTATCACCCATCGGTCATTTTTAAGGTTTTTTTTCACTTGTTGAAAACTTTTAAGCGTTTGAAATCTGAAAAATTCCCTCTTTCTCTTGATCAAGTTTTCAAAACAGTCTGGAAAATTAAAATGTATTTTCGATTAGTTAAGCAAAATTATCAAGCAAATATATTTCCTTTATAATGGTATGTTTGTGCATAAATAGCCTTGATTTAAGGTTCATCACAAACAATGTCAATACAGTTCTATATCTATTTAGATGTGTTATCTTTAAGAATTCTTCTTAGCTTAGAAAGAGTCAAATGATGTAAACGAGTAAAATGTATGAACATGAAATATACTCACCAATGTCATCGTCTACTGAATCTGAAAATCAAAAGAAAAAAGTCAATTTCTATGAATAACATTCTGAGTGTGATAAACTGTCAATACCTGGATATATGTGTATCTGATGCACTGCGATGTCCCCCAGCCTAAACTTTTATCCAAACCTTATCATCGTAACCTAATTTGTCAGGAAAGCCAGAGACATTCCACAAAGGTAAATATTTTAGAGAAAAATGGCATAAGAGAAATAAAAAGCCTTAGGAGTTAAAGATCCTACTCCATATGTGGGTCTTACCCATCATCCTATACAAAGGCTTAAACGCCAGTTTCCAAACTGTCAGTTTTATGCCTTGCTGCAGACCCTTGAATTTTCTGTGCGTTGTAATAATGATTACCTGTGCTGTATCTCTGCTAATTGCTTAATGGAACCTTAATCTGCTAAGCTAAGATTTCAGATAAGATTGGATCACGAAACTGTCTTAAAATCTTAGCTCAGAACGATGTCATAATTTTCTGAAACTCTTCAGTTATCAAAAATTAATATCTACAAACAAGCACCTACCAAATAAAAGCAATCACGTCAAATTGTCGATTTAAATATTATTGCTGCTACTGTTATAGGTTTTACGGTAAGAATGAAACTCTTCTGCTAACAGAAATGAAAATGTCGCGTTGTTTGTCAACGCGACACATGCTCGCAACTGTCTTCTGCTTGATTGACAGCTTAGACATAGCCAAAGAAAAGAACTGGACCCATGAAGAGGAGGTGATCCTTGTTCACGAGGTCAAGAAGAGGGAAAGTTTCCTCTTTGACAACCTCCACTGCAGATTGTTCAAATTAAAATATTAATATTGAAAAAGATTATATTTTTTCCATGGTTAAAATCTTTTCTTTGACATTTTTGTAAATCACATATCCATGAAAATATCCTACTTTAATATAACTCACTCACTCCTTTAAAATAACTGTTTATAAGAAAATAGAAATGCAATTTTAGATTATGAATACTCGATAAATTTATCAATATAAAAATACAAAGGTACTTCCCAAATCTGAGCTCATTCATCTTTAAAAAAAACCTGAGAATTATTGATTTTTTATTAATGAAATGTAGTAGAAAAGTAAATGAGGCTTTGTCAATATCTTATAATGTTTTCTTGTTTATTTGATATGCAATCATTGATTATATGGTCACAAAAACAAAGTTATGATATCATGGTCTGAACAAGGATGAGAGAACGGTCCAATTAGAAATATGGATTTTGTGAGATGAGGCCATTTTCCATGTTCCCGAACGTGAAAATGGTCAGGTTTAGTGCCCACAAACGCATTTTCACATGGTATTGATGCACGTGCATCCCCATAAAAACATGCAAAACATGACGACCTTGGGTATGCTGGATGTCCGACGTCATTATTGTTTTACAACAGTCAAGTATGCCACGACAGTATCTAACGACTGCTCAGAAATGACAAACAATAGGCCAAATCAGAGGAGGGCAATCTTTTGACAAACAGCTTGGACCTTGCAGAAGTCAAAGAGCATCATTTCCCGTCTGTGGAACCTCTTTCAGCAAACCAATGACACGAAAATGAGATCTTGTCAAATGAGACTGATTGCTCTTTGGGACAGATTTAAAACGTCATCCAAAATACATACTACATTCCGTAATGTTACTGGTGTTCGATTCTGTGATGAAACTGTTCACAATGGGCTGAAGTCTGCTGGTCTAAAGTCGCGCCGTCCTGTCGTAGGTGTGGAGATGACAGCGTTACACAAACGCCGCCCAATGGAACGGGCTACTGCTCACAGACGTCGACAGATGTGACACTGGTGATACACTATGTTCAGTGATGAATCCCGCTTAAGCTTGGACTTTGCAGATGGCCAAATACGTGTGTGGAGACGACGTCATGAGCGTTACGCTGAATGTAATGTAAAGCAGCACGATCGGTATGGTGGAGGTTCAGTGATGGTATGGGATCGCATAACGTATGACGGAAGAATCGATCTGTTGCATGTAGGTGGAAGACTTACATGTGTCGGTTATCGTGACAAAGTGTTGTTGCCCATTGTTGTGACGTTCAAACAACATGTCTGACAGAACTTTGAGTTTCAACAAGATAGACGACATATCGCTCGAGTTTCAAATCAATGTCTGACACACCACGCTGAAAGAGTTCTTCCCTGGCCATAAAAAAGTTGGGACCTATACCCAATCGAACATCTTACAGATGTTTTGGGTCGAAACGTCAAGTACAGCCCCAAACCTTGACCAGCTGTTCGGTGCTCTAGTTGAAACATGGCGTGCTATTCCAAGGGCCATAATTTGCAAACTTATCCGAAGTGTTCAAACAGATGTGCTGGAGTGATCAATAAACATGGAGGACACACATGAAACTGAAATTCCAAGATCACAAATTTGTTTTAATTTGAGCACAAATTCAAAATACATGTAACATGTGTTCCGTTATTCACTGCCATGAGTATATTAAAATACATATCAATATGTCATTGATGTCTGAACATGTCGTCACTGACAATATGTTACTACTAAACAGTTTTTCCTGATATCATAATCACTTTGTGGGTTCAATGGCCATGGTTTTGTTTTGCATACTTACGTGTTTACAGACAAAGAAATTGCTTCCCAGGCGTTTATCTTCCTCTTCTGGTGCGCTTGCACCCGTCGAGCTTGATAAATAGGAGGCTCTTGGGGACCTCTTCAACAAGGATCGTCTCCTCTTCAACAACAAGGATCGCCTCCTCTTCAACAAGGATCACCTCCTCTTCAACAAGGATCGCCTCCTCTTCAACAAGGATCACCTCCTCTTCAACAAGGATCGCCTCCTCTTCAACAAGGATCGCCTCCTCTTCAACAAGGAATGCCTCCTCTTCAAAAACAAGGATCGCCTCCTCTTCAACAAGGATCACCTCCTCTTCACGGGTCCAGATTTTGCTTAGTTTCGTGATCAACTCTAAAATCTTAGCTAAGCAATTTATTGTAGCTTTAAGATTATTTTTTTGTCTTGGTAAATTCTAAAATTAAGATCATTTCATTTTTTTTATCCCGAGGCCTGGACTGTCAGATTTGATTAATTATGGAAAACTCTGATTTACATATATTATAAATCCAAAAATATATTTAAGACACTGCTCTTAAAGAAGTGAAACCATATAAATGAAATTTGGATTGTAGAAAGGTTGTGGAATAAATATGTACACTATTTTAAAAGGTGAATGATTTCAGTAACATATACCGATGATTCCATTCTATGAAAATAATGAAACAGTTTTTGAAAACATGTGCAAACGGTTACATGTAATGAAAAGACATTGATAATAATATCAATACCAAATTTGAATACAAATTTCGTTTGTTTTTGTTTTAGGCAGTTTCCCTTATACCCATCTGCAAAATTTATGGATGTGAGGAAAACTCGAAATGAAAGTATAATAATTCATTCATTTAAAAACAGATATGAACTTGAAATAACAAGAAGACATAGTCATCAACGTCCCCCGCAAAATTTGTTTTCACTGAAGCTCCTTACATTTCCCTACAAGTGCCATAACTCTGCATTATATAATTGTATAAATCTCAGTTTCAAACTCCATCAACGTATTTACACCCTGAAGATGCACACCACATTTGGTTATCCTATGTTATATAGTTTCAAATAATAATTATCCTCTTTGAACACACTCTCGAAAAGAGTCCAAAAAGTCTGAACAAAGGCAATATCTCTGTAAAAAATAGTTGCACAGTTTTTGGTTTTCGAACTCCATCAAGGTTAGTACACCCTGAAGAAACACCAAATTTGGTGATCCTATCTGAATTAGTCTCCAAGGAAAAATGCACCCTTTGACGACACCATTGAACAGAGTCCAAAAAGGTTGGGACAAGGGCCAAAGACCGATCCATTTAGCCCCGCCTCCTAGCAACCGTCCCTAGCAACCACAAACCTCGGACAATTATGCGGAAGTGTCCGAGGTTTGCTTTGTCGACTCAGAGTAGCTTGTTGATGACTATGGTTAATTACAGATTTGTCATGCCTCAGAAATGATTGAAATTATGAAAATACGGTCTACTGATAATGAAACTGAGGAATCTCGAACAAAATCACTGTCAGAAATTATTTTAACACAAGGAGAAAGGCTCTCTACCGTCAGGAGGGAGGCCAGGGTTCCATGATAAGATTCAACATTATGTTCTGTCAAACCCAGTGAATTTATCTCTAATTTCCTTGTATGATTGCATGTTTACATTGACTAAATGGTGGTTTGATATTTACATGTAATCATTTAATGACACTAAGAAAATATGACCCCGAAGAAATCTCCCAAGCTACGACACATTCAGTCTATAAATAGCAACACATAGGCCATACAGAGTCGACATGATGTTCTTCAACATATTTTCATATCGAGGTCCAATTTCTAACAATTTAAAAATTTTCCTCTTAAATGTGGTGGTCCCAGTAAGTCCTTTATTTAGCCCAGAATCAGTGTTTGATTCTCAATACTTTTATCAATTTCAGGGACAGAGATGTAGATCTACCTGTCAATTATCTCCCTTGAGTGTTGAGTCATCTGATTTTTGACAGTTTAAAGTATTTTTAAAATATAAAACAAAAGTATTCTTTGTGATACTTAACAGCACCAAGGATACTCATCTACCGTGTAAAAAGTATCAATTATTAATATGGAACTGATAGAGACTATATGTAATTTGTTTGTTTTTTGTTTTGGAAATGTATATAATATGATAACCTAGTGTCCAAAAGAAACGTTACCATACAAATGGCAAGATAACTCAACCCACTGCAGATTGATACGACTAAAACATAGTTTTATCATTTCTTCAGTAGTCAACTCACCTCTATGCAAAATTTCAAAACATCATATTTTCATGTTTGCGAGAAACACGCATTCAAAATAAACATCGATTCGGAATCTCCTTAACTAGGCGAAATAGCTGAGAGAAATTGGACACTTTTGATTGTTTGAAAACGTTCTAGAGCAGTGACGCGTCAACGAATTTATGTCAAATAAAGTGCATTGTATCAACAAGATTGTATTCTTACCTATTTTCAATACTTAATCAATTTTATAGTGAAATGACAAAAGTTCTGTGCATAAAACAACTTGAAATTTCGATTTATGCACCCCATGTGCGTTTGAAGAGACACAAAATCAAAAGTATTTTTTCCTGAAGAATAAAAATCTGCATACTTCTTTACAAGACATATGCCTGTTAGGCACACTTAAATTTGACTCTGTCAGGTAATAGAATTTTGTTTCGGAGGACGTTGAAAACTTGGTATCGTTTCTTTTGGACACTAGTTTATTTAATGCAATATAATATATAATGCAATATAATTTGATTTAAGAACAGACAAACAATTATTAACATATTTGTTAAATCAGAGTATTGAAAAAAATGTTATTTTATAAATTATTCAAATATCCAAAACATATAACAGTTAAAATAACCTACATGATTTAAATAATTAGCAAAAAGGATTGTAAAATATACATTTTCATGTGAATGCATGATATCAATTTACTTAGATATGCTAAATCATTTCAGGTAAACTTTGAAACTATTTTCAAGACATGATACATTTCAATAAAAATGAAAACAATGACTTCACCTTTAGGTTAAAATTACTCTATTCCAATTTTTTTTAAATAATAATAAAAAGGCCATATGCCTTGCTGCTTTATTGGTCAAAACACAATTGTTTACATCTTTTATTTATGCAAGTTCTGTAGATGGTTTCCCCATTCACTTAAATCCTTTGCTCTTTCAGTCTGAAAAAAACCACAACTACTTATCATGAAAATATTCATTAATCCACTCTTCCAAATATAAAAAACAACATAAATAAATCATAATATGAATTTATGAAAATGCAAAACAACCTTTGCAAATCCAAACTGTTCAAGTTAACTATAGAAACCATTAACATATCAAAAAGGTTTCAATTTCAATATTGCAGTGTTTTTAAACTCATTTGACTTAATTGTCTAGTAAATTTCTTACTCAATACAATACATTACAATACAATTATAACTATATTTTATTACACATATCCATGTAAACACTTTTCAAAATGTTTACGGTACTGGATGATTATTTTTTAATGTTTTAATTATCTAAAAGTAAGAAAATTTAGCTTAACATCAAATTTATTGGATAAGATATTGGTTCTTCCCTGTCATTCAAATATTTGAAAATGATCTGAAGATATTAGATGAGATATTGGAGTATATGTCTGAATCTCTTTATTTGGATAAAATTACCTAGCTCTGACTTAATTTCAAACCCTGATAATATATATATATATATTATATTCAATAATAAAACTTCAAAAAATTAATATGGATACTAAATCTTAATTCATAAATCTTGATAAAATCATTAATTGTAATTATTGTGTTGATTATAATATAACTATTTTAATTACCTATTTATTCATTATATTTATTGTGCCTTGTTCAAACCTGAATGCAGCATATTTTACCTTGACTTCTATACTTAATTTCCATTTTAATATGAATAGAAATCATTTATTTTTTGCAAATATGCAATATCTGTCTGTGGTTAACTTACCATGAAACGAAATTTTCAACATTTTTCATGGCAAACATGGCATGGAAAATCAGACATGCAGACTGCAGCACGTTTTTTCAATGTAAACACACGTAAAATTAAAAAGAATCATGCCCTCGCCTCACGAAAATTTGTGTGTACATCTCCGAAATTATTCAGACATGCCGTTGTTTATGAAGATTCCCGGAGGTGAGGACCCGTTGTTTAAGTTGTTTACATTGTCATGGAATATATAACACTTTGAAGGACTCTTTGCGTTCGAAAAATGTATCGGCGGCATTCCTTCCGTCAAGCAGACAGCCCGCCATGTTGCTTGTCGATGTCCGAGGAAGCGATCACGGGGAAGGAGGTCAGAAATACGGCGCGCCGATTGGTCGAAAGACTGAAGGGGCGGGGCCTAATGGATCGGTCTATTACTCCATGGAAACCACAAAAACTCAAGTACATATATAAGTTGTGCAACAGAGGTACTGTACGAATCTCATTTGACCTGATAAAAATTGAAAACTTTTGCTCTTTTAAAACGCTTTTATATATTGAGATTAACAATTATTCAAAATTTGAATGAAATTTGTTACCAATTATAGAATCTTTTTTAAAAGGTACTGCTTCGAATGTCAAGAATACCTTCTCTTTTGTCTCCTTTTGACGTGTTGATTACTGTAAAGAAATGATATACAGGTATATCAAACGTGATGTTTATAATTGTGCTTTGACAGGTAGGGAGCAAACGATAGACATTTTTACACACTCAAATATGCTTACACTTACGCTTACACTGTAAATTGATAGATAATTCATATATATTAACAATAATTTGCTCAGAGGAAAATAGTACCTGTCATATTCACTGCTGTGTTTGCGGTTGTCACTTTGGCATCTGTAAAAGACCAGGAAAACCATTCTGTCTGAACAAAACACAATAAAAAAGCAGAGGTGTTTATCCATTGAATTTAGTTTAACATAAACTTGATATTTATTCAACATTATTCAAAATGTTTCACGATGTGTTAATGTAATTGCTTAAATGATTATATGCCTGATACGAGATCATCTTCCTGACCTGTAACGGTAGCTGTTACACGTGGAGCAGAACCTCTCCCTACACACACAGAACTGTGGACAATGTCTGCTACCTTATCTATAGTCTCGTCGTCTTTGAACAGATGTTCTGAAAAAAAAGAAAAACTATAAAGAGTTTTTTTCTAGGAACTAGGTCTTCAGCGGTTTCATTTTGCTACATGAACTTAATTTAAGTTTCGATTCCATGGAAACCGGCAAATAAATTAAAACCCCAAAGGCATCTACACACATTTTTTTTCTAAACTACATACTTTAGTTTCATTTAGGTCATAGATCAATACCGTTATGGTCCTTTCAAGTCTAAGTAAGACAAATTCTTTTTCAGAAGGGTATCCTCCTTGGGGTACTTAATTAGCATAATTATCTGTTAATTTGCATATATGACAGGTTGTTACTATTTTTGAATAAAAATTTACACTCACAAAAAAGTGTTATCGTATGTGCGACCATCCCATCGAAGTACCTGTCACCCTAGCGGCAGCAGCCTTAGTGCAACTCAAGGGCAGGTAACTCTAACTCCTCACTTATCAATCTGTCATTCGATGCGAGAAGACGTTCTTTCGTTGAAGAGAAATTGCAAGGTTTTAAATGAAAATATGAACATGGAAGATTCTGTATGTGTGGTAACCCCTTTATATACACTGCAGAGGCGAAATTAGGGTCGCATTTCAGTATTTTTTCCTTCGGTTGTAACTTAAATATTTTTTCCTTCACCATGTGACATCGTGTCAGGTGGTGGGAAGAATCCAATATGACTTTCTTGTGATTTCTGTCATAAATAATTTTTCGCATTATATACGCGTTTTATTATAATTATATTTATTTGCAAGCAATTAGCAATGTATTACTTGCTTTATTTATTTCAGGCAGGGACTTTATATATCATCAGCTTGCTTTCGCATTTGCCGATTTTATTCATTCGCTATCGCCTCTGCGTTGTTGTGTGCATTGTTGGATTTCATATCACATATGTTTACAAATATTCACAATGTTCCCCCCCTACCCTCGTCCTTAGCAGTGTCTAATGATTCTTTGCAGTCATTCAGACAGTGTAGGGGCTGTCGCACATTCATTCCCCCTGCTGATGGGCACGATAGATGCCTCAAGTGTCTAGCCGAGGACGCTCAAGAGGACTCGGACTGCACTGTTTGTTTGGGGTTCACACCCAAGACGAGGAAGACCAGACGAGCAGATCTACTCTTCTTCACCAACCTCATCAAGGCGGGGGAGGACATCTCAGAAAGGGACGCCCCTTCTAGGTTGAAGCGCAAGGAAGGGCGCGGTAAGGGTAAAAAAGCTAAGGCTACGCCCTCTCCCGGCAGATCGGTAGATTCTGACGGGGAGGAGCAGCAGCCGCCGGTGCTCCAACGTGAGTTGCCGCCACCCCCCCACCCCCTGCACAACAAATTGACGTAAATGCATTAACCATTAACTTGCAGGGGCAAATGAAGGGATTCTTGGAGGAAGCAGTCGCCGGGCTCCGTAAGGAGTTCGGGTCTTCCAATCCTAGGAATCCTGATGCCAAGTCTAGAGAAGCCGTCTCCGGTGTGGCCACTGTGCCTACACCTGGAACGTCCGTCGGTGAAGGTGCCGGTCACGGGACAGCCCCAGTGCTGCAACCCGGGTCGGTTTCCGGATCCACTCCCTCGCAGACGCCCGTGAACACGCCGATTAATTCGGGTGTTTCAGGGGTAGGTTCTGTTCCCACGAGCATCACCCCCGGTACTACGGTGCCGGGGGAGGGGCCCGGGTCTCGAGTCCCGGCTCCGGTGGTGGAGCAGCAGGTTCCGTTGATCCCTCCTCCCAGTCTTCCTACCCCTATTCCTTCTCTGAGCCTCGATCTCGCCGCAGGGGCTCGCGCCTCGGGCAATATTGGTGATCGGGACTTGGAGAAGGATATGGAGTTTGATGACGGAGAGGATGATCCTCGTCTACCGTATCATATTTTGCATCGGGCAAGTGAGGGACAGGTTTCTCTCTCTCTTGCCTGGAGTTGCTGCTCCTGTAACGGGGTCGGATTCCTCGGGATTCCGCCTTCCCGGTGACGCCTTTGCCCAGCTCCGCCTCCTACCAACTATAGAGGCTGAAGTGGTTAACCCTCTCTTAGACGGGGCGCGCACGGTCAGTGATCTCAAGGATCTGACTAAGCGCTACCCTCTGGGAGACGGAAAACTATGGGAGGTCCCTACGGTAGACGAGTGCGTCTTTTTTTTTTTTTTTTTTTTTATTCCTGTAATCAGTTTATATACATACATGTAAACAATAGAAAAGACACAGGTTTTTTTTTTACACATAATAAGAAAATAAAAGACAAGACATATCAGTCACTCACACATCCACACCTTTGCATTCCCTATAGACCTAAGTACTTAACATTCCAAAAGTTTTAAATACATTGCCCATTTTTTCCTGAATTCAATAAACTTAGTCTTATTCCAGTATCTAACCTTTTCCATTGTGTAATAGTATTTCAGCTCTTTTTTGAAATGTAGTAACATGGGTATCGTCTTCCTCAATTTACATTTGTAAATATAATATTTAGCCAGAAGTAGGATCAGATCAAAAGTTTCATCAGTATAAAATGAGGGTGCAGACCCGAAAAGGATCAAATTGCATTGCAAATGTATAATACCTGTGTGGACACAGTTTAATTCAAGCCACTGTGAAAACTGTTGCCAAAAATGTTTAGTAGTTCTGCAATTCCAGAAAAGATGAAGTATTGATTCAGGTTCTGCTGCACAGAATGTACATAAATTACTTTCAACAAGATGCATCTTTACCAGATGAGTATTTACAGGTAGAATTCTGTGTAGCAGTCTAAATTGCATCCATCTTAATTTAGGATCTGAAGTAGTCTGGAATGGTTTAATAAATATTTTCAACCAGTTAATATTGAACAAGGTCTCTTCTTCCCACTTTTCAATTACCTTAAGTCTTTCAGCATTGTCTGTTAATTTGAAGTAATAATTTTTGGATCCTTTTTTACATGAAAAAAAGATTTCTAATACAAAGGCTTTTATTATTGTCTAATATTGTTTCAGATATTTTATCAATGCCGAGGATTTTTTGGTATTTGTTAACTGCTTTCAAAATTCCATGAAAATGAAGAAAGTTAATTTTGAATAAACATGACAAAAATGTTCAAGAGACATAAAATCACCATCATCATTCAGCAAGCAGGAAATATTGACAATATCATGTTCATGGAATTTTTTACTTTTTATAGGATTTCCATTGACAAGGATGTTTCTATTGTACAAAAGCGGTTCCCGAAGGAAGTCATCATAAGAACATGGTTTAGTAGAAAAACTGTATTTAGCAAAAGCATTCAATGTATCTCTCCAAAAGTTATTTTGCATTGATTCTGCTAGCATAAGTGGAAATTCACTACCAAATGTTAATATGTTCAAGTACTGTGTATGCTCTTTAATGAAGAGATTCTTCCACTTCCTGTTATAGTCAGAAGAAAGTAGTTTTTTCATCCATGTTATTTTTAAGGCATCAACATAAGAATATATATTTATCATTCCAAGCCCTCCATCAGCTACAGGTTTACAAACAACTGACCGCTTTATTTTCTCAGGCTTGTTATCCCAAAGGAAGCTAAATAAAATACTGTTTAATTTCTGAAGGAAATCTGTTGGTGGGTTGGGAAGAGTGAGGAAGAGAAAATTTAATTTAGAAATGAGCAATGATTTTATAATAGCAATTTTTCCTAGAGGAGTAATGGTTCTTTTCATCCATCTTTTAATAATTTCTTCGATTTCATAGATTTTGCTTTCAAAGTTGAGTTTGATCATTTTCTTGTAGTCAATACTAAAAATGATTCCAAGAATTCTAAAATTTTCAGGATTCCATCGCAAATTTAAGTCGGGTTTAAATTTGACATCACTATTTCTTGAAGTTCCTATCCAGACAACTTCTGATTTATCATAATTGATCTTCAGTCCTGATATTTGTGCATATAAATCTAAGGTGTCAATTACAGCTTCGAAAGATTTCTTTGAACCATCCAAGATAAATTCAGTGTCATCTGCATATTGTGCAATCAAATATTCAATGTCATCTATCATAATAATATCATATCCAGGATTTTCTCATGTCGGAACAGTCAAAACTATCCCAAACGCCAATGTTTGCCCAAGATTTTAGAGGAACACACCTTGATGTATTTCCACCTTTCGAAGAAGATGAAATCCTGAAGATTGTCAAAGACTGCAAGCCCACAACTTGTGACATAGACCCGATTCCTACAAAAAAAATGATTGAATACATTGACATCTTGTGTCCAGTTATTACTAAAATTGTGAACTGTAGTCTAGCATTGGGAGAGGTTCCCAGGCTGTTCAAGAAGGCTGTAGTTAGACCACTCATTAAGAAGTCTAATTGTGATGGTAACTCCATGGCCAACTATCGTCCAGTTTCAAACCTCCCGTTCATGTCAAAGGTCGTAGAACGAGCTGTGAAAGTCAGACTTTCAGCACATCTTAGTTCAAATAACCTTCTAGACAAATTTCAGTCTGCCTATAGAACACGGCACAGCACTGAAACTGCTCTTGTCAGAGTTTTGAACGATCTCATGTGTGCTGTTGATAATGGTAACGTTGCGGTTCTTCTCCTCCTAGACCTGTCAGCAGCATTCGATACAATCGACCACTCCCATCTCCTACATCTCCTAGAACACAGTTTCGGCATTACTGGTCACGCCCTATTATGGTTTGCCTCCTATCTTGATGATCGCCACCAGTCTGTGATAATAAAAGAGGAAGTGTCGGACTCAACTCTCCTGGCATGCGGTGTACCCCAGGGCTCCGTACTTGGCCCAATATTATTTACCATGTACGTAAGAAACCTTGTCGACGTCATCTCAAAACACCAGCTGTTACACCATGCCTACGCAGATGATACCCAGCTTACAGATTGGTCCAAGATACAAGAATTCTCTGATCTTCTTGCTCGCATGACGAAGTGCACGGAGGACATCAAAGGTTGGATGACGTCAAGCATGCTCAAACTGAATGACAACAAGACAGAAGCTTTGCTTGTTGGTCGCCCAAATGCTCGATCACAAATTGAAGATGACTCAATTCAAATCGGCGAATCCACCATTCACTTCTCAAATTCTGTCAAGGACCTCGGATGTCACGTTGACGCTGATCTGTCCATGGATATACACATAAGTAATGTGTGTAAAACCTGTTTCTTCCACCTGAGAAACATCAGTAACATGAGACACTCACTATCAACAGAGGCAGCCCACGCACTTGTAAGATCGTTAGTCCTATCAAAACTGGATTACTGCAACGCTCTGTTCTACGGTTTACCAGCATCCTCACTTGACAAGCTCCAGCACGTGCAAAATACTGCAGCGAGAATAGTATGCCGAGTGTCCAAGAGATCTCACATTACTCCAGTCCTACAGTCACTACACTGGTTGCCGGTGCGGGCCAGGGTCGAGTTCAAGATTCTGTGTCTTGCATACCAAATATATCACCAGCTTGCACCAGAGTATTTTGTGAACTTTTGACACCATACCGACCAGAGAGAGACTTAAGATCAGCCAATCAACATCTGTTCCAAATCCCGAAAAGGAAACTGAAGTCATATGGCTTTAGATCTTTCAGCTACGGAGCCCCACAACTATGGAACCAGCTACCAACTCACCTCAAACTTTCAGCATCAATAGCAGCTTTCAAGAAAGCACTAAAGACTCATCTCTTCAAAGCCTATTTCAACTGCTGATAATCAACTTCCTCTCACCTTTGCTTGTATATATGTATATTTTGTAGCGCTTTGAGCATACTATATGTGTATGGCCTAGTAAGCGCTTAACAAGTACACTTATTATTATTATTTATTATTATAATTCCTTTAATGTCTTTTTTTTTTTTTATAAGCGCTGATAAGACTTCAGCACATAATAAGAATATATAGGGTGATAATGGATCCCCTTGCCTGCAGCCCCGATAGATAGGTATCCATGGTGACATTTTTCCATTTATTATCAAACTTGACTTTATATCCTTATACATGATAGAGATCCAGTTTGAGATATTGTCCCCAAATCCAAAAAATTTCAAAGTTTTTAAAATGAATGACCAGGAAATGGAGTCAAATGCTTTTTCAAAATCAACAAGGAAAAGCATTCCAGGTTTATGTTTGGATTCTGTGTGTAATAGTAAGTCATATATCATCCTAATATTCTCTCCAATATATCTGTCAGACATAAATCCTGTTTGTTCTTCACTAATTATATTGGGAAGGACTTTTTTCAATCTATTGGCAATAACTGAGGATAGTAATTTATAAGAAGAGTTCAACAAAGTAATTGGGCGCCAGTTTTTCATAAATTGCCTTGGTTTATCCCCTTTAGGGATGCAGGTTATAATTCCTTGCTTCTGAGTAATAGACAAATTGCCAGTCTCATAGCTAAAATTCAGTGATCTCAACAAAAAATCTCCAAGGTCAATCCCAAAATTTTTTAAAAATTCATAGGAAAAGCCATCAGAGCCTGGGCTCTTATTATTCTTTTGCTTTTTTAAGTGATAATAGTAATTCTTCTTTAGTTATTGGTCCTTCAATACTATCTGGGTTTTCAATCTTACTTATATCTTGCTCCGTAAGTAAACTGTTAAGGTCTATATCTTTAACTAGGTGTTCTTTTGATGAATATAGTTCCTCATAATATCTTGTGGCTTCTTTAATGATATCATCACTAGAAGTAATAAGTTGACCATTTGGCATTATCAATTCTTTCATATTCTTACTTACATAATTTCTAGTCTCAAGGTTACAAAAGTATTTACTAACATATTCTCCTTCATCAATCCATTTAGCTTTTGATCTTACTAGCATACCATCTAGTTTTGTTTGCCTTAGTTTCTGTAATTCCTGCTTTTTGTTTTCTAGCTCTTCAATAGTATCTTCACAAAAGTTATTTTCAAGGTTTTCTATGTCTTTGTTCAGAGTGTCTTCTTTTTTGTTCATCTCTTTTTTCTTGAAGGAGGAATATGCTATTGATTTTCCTCTTATTTTCATCAAAAGAGTTTCCAAAAAAAGCTGTTCATTAATTGAAAAATCTATGTGAGTATTTGAAACGTTGTCTATGTTTTCTAAATTGTACACTGGTAAACCATATTCCTTTTTAGTCTCTAATATTATTTTTTTAATTTCTTCTACATACATTTTATCCTGTAGCAAGGAATTATTAAACTTCCAACATGTAGAACGTTTTGTTTGTTTTTCCATATCCAGACTAAAACTAACTTATGAATGATCTGTTCTATAACCCGGATTTATTTTAACTTGCGATGCATTTCTGCAAAGGTTTTCTGACATAAGGAAAAAGTCTAGCCGAGCTTGCTTCACAGGTTTTGTACGACGCCAGGTATACTGCCTTAATCCAGGGTTACTATCCCGCCATACATCAATAAGATTAAGTTCTCCTATTAAATCTAGTAATTTCTCCCTTGCCTTAGGATTGTTAACATTCTTATAGTTACTTGTATCCTTATCTTGATCTAGTGTTAGGTTAAAATCGCCCCCCAAGAGGCATGAATCATTGCCAAATTCCTTAAATTTAGATAGTATCATTTCATAAAAGTCTGGGGAATCATTATTTGGGCCATAGATGTTACCAACAGACATTCTACAATCATTTAGTGTAATATCGATCAGTAGGAAGTTTCCAGAGTCATGTTTGTAAACTTGATGTATTTTATATTCTGTGTTCTTGTTAATGAGAAAGGCAACACCTCTAGACTGGCTAGAATGACAGTTTATGATAACATCATGGCCCCACATAGATCTAATATATTTTTCATCTTTGTGTATAAAGTGCGTATCTTGAATAAAATATAGCGAGCGTTAAAAACATCTCTCCTCTTATTTAAATCACCTAAACCTCTACAATTTAAGACCTGGCGGAAAAATTACTCGTCATAATAATATAACATTGTTCGAATTAAGAACCTACAGGGAAAACATTCACACCATTCACTCACCTTGCATACCTGCGACAAACAATAAAAGAAAGGCAATAAACACATGCGGTAGGCATTGTTCTCGCAATAACGCCTTGAAAAATTATACTTATAGTGGCTTTTATGTCCGATCACAACAAAAGTTTCTCACTGTTGGGATTCTCCATCTCCGATACCGGAAGTGTTACCGTGTAGAGAACTCCTTACACAGACGTCAGGAGCTCGGAGCACTGTCACTTCAAACAAACAACTGAAAGGCGAGTCCTCATCGCTAAAAATTACAGGTCCCATGAAGCACATATCACACAAATAATAGCTAATAAAGTAGTTACTTTCATAGTGTCAACATATTAGGATGACTGAATTTCCACTGTATGGAGAAAAAATAAATAAAAACCGAAGCGGACAATCGGAAGTCATACTCCTCACAGTTTTAGGAGCTCCACACACTGTGGGTAAACAAGTAAGGAGCGAGTCCTGCTCAAAAGAAAACAAGGTTCTCCATGTGCGAGAATGATATATATGATAATACATTACAATTTAAGATATAAATAAAAACAGTTATGAACGAAAAACAAAATTTTCACTTACATAATTTCAAACTATTTGAATACGTGTATGTAGGACCATTCGATTAATCACTGTTAATAGAATTAACACACAAACGGTTTCCTCGTGCACAATTCAGTTGTAGAAAAGTTACCGGGAATAGACAGAGGTGTATTAAAGGAATATTCCAATGAAAAATGAAAAAGAGCCTTTTAAAACAATGTTTATGGATAAATCCTTAAACTTTGGCTAATAATTTTTAGCTAAATCACCAAATCTGCAATAAAAATTCAAAGTTGGGAAAAATCAAGTTTACCGGCATTGATGGGGGACGCCATATTGCTATCTCTAACGGTAAACGAGAGCGAGAAACAACGGGAATATGACGTCAAGACACACCACGAAATTAGGAGACGCCGTTAGATTCAATGGTGGGCGGTGACGGCCCGTCAAATATGAGACTGTAACAACCGTCACGACTTCAGTAAAGACATGCCGGGTCCAGAATATTCTACTTCTATGATGCCCAAAGCAATAAATAAATATTTCTGACCAGCAGACTGCTGCAAAACTTCAGTACAGTTTGGAAAAGATTTCCCATGTGCGGACGTCACAAGGTTTGAACACTGACCACTGTCATTTTTTTAGAATTTTTATAAGCTATAGACACCATACATAAGGTTGAAATAAAGTGTTAAATGACTTTGTTTAAATAAGTCGCCAGATCACAGGGCAGGTGCTGTCACCCGTACCTAGATGACTGGCTGATCAGAGCTTTGTCTCGTGCACTGAGTCAGGAGGCCACCCAGGACATTCTCAATATCTTGGTCAGTCTGGGGTGGATAGTCAATTTGAAGAAGTCAGACCTGGTTCCGTCTCAGGATCTGATCTTCTTAGGAGCCAGATTTCAGTCGGGGCTAGGGATTGTCTCCCTGTCCAAAGACAGAATATCGAAAGTCCAGTTGACCACTCTACGTTTCATGCAGTCCCCCATACACTCAGCTCGGGCTTGGCTCCAGTTGCTGGGGAACATGGCGGCGACGGTAGACGTGGTCTGGAGAGCTCGACTTCGTATGAGACCAGTCCAACAGGCTTTAGCAGGGCTGTGGGTCTCATTCGGAAAGTCTAGGCAAGTTGTTATCAATTCCGGAGTGGCTTTACCCACACCTCTGGTGGTGGACGGAGTCCGTTCACCTGTCCAGAGGGTTGCCTCTAGACCCTCCGCAACCGACGGTGACGATTCAGACAGACGCCTCCCTTTCGGGGTGGGACAGTGTCTTGAATCACCTCACGGCGTCAGGTCTTTGGACCAAGGACGAGGTTGCTCTGCACATCAATGTGTTGGAGTTGCGAGCCGTTCGGTTGGTGTTCAAACACTTCCTGGAGCACATCAGGGGTCAAGTGGTTAGTCTAGAAATGGACAACAAGACCGCCATGACGTACATTCTGAAGCAGGGGGGTACAGTCTTCCCGACCCTGCTTCAGGAGGCCTGGCAATTCATTCTCTGGTGCGACCAGTTTCGTTTTCAGGTGAAGTCAGTATATCTGCCCGGAGTAGACAATGTAAGAGCGGACGCTCTGTCACGGAGGATTCTTGCTCCGCACGAGTGGATGCTCCATCGGGAGATATTTGAGACCATTTCCCAGTTGTTCGGACCATTCCAGGTGGATCTATTTGCCTCTGGAATGACGAACCAGCTTCCGGAGTATTGCTCAAGGTCCCAGACACGAGGGCTCTAGCTCAGGACGCATTCGCGCTCGATTGGACTGACCGGGTAATGTGGGCGTTCCCGCTACTTCCCTTGGTACCGAAGGTTCTCTTGCAGCTGGCATCTCAGTCGCCCCGGCTACTGGTGCTTCTGGCACCCTTGTGGCCGGCGCAGAGCTGGTTTCCGACAGTGCTTCGGTATCTCTTGATGCCTCCAGTTCTGCTGCCCTTTCGGCCCGACCTCCTGTCACAGGAGGGAGCACCACATCCGAATCCAAGAATTCAGTGGGTGGCATGGCCAATTTCCGGAATCGCCTCCAGGAGAGCGGTATTCCTGCAAGAATTGCAGACACAATACTGGCTTTGAGGAGGGATTCGACAAAGGTTCAGTAGAATGATAGATGGGCCTGTTATGCGCGCTGGTGTAACGATAGAGAGATCCTTGATCCCTTTTCTGCAGATCTAGTTTCAGTACTAGAGTTTCTGCAGTCGAGACTGGATTCTGGCTTGGCCGCGTCCACAGTCAGAGGTTACTCTACTGCGATATCGGCGATACACGTTCCAGTCGATGTGCCCTTCTGGGTAATCATCCTCTGGTACAGCGTTTTTTAGCAGGCGTGGACAGAATCCGCCCCCCAGTGCGACGGATAAGCCCTTCTTGGGATCTATCTATAGTACTTGATTGGCTATCAGGGCCTTCTTTCAAGAACTTAGCTGGGTTATCACTCCAGCTACTGACCTGGAAGACAGCTTTCTTGGTGGCGATTACGTCGGGCAGGCGGGTAGGCGACATTCAGGCGATGTCCGCTGATCCCGAGCTGACTGTCTTTGTGGAAGACAGTCAGTCAGACAGTCAGCTCGGGATCAGCATTAGACTGCCTGACTCATATCGTCCCAAGGTGGATCATTCATTTCACGTAACAGCCCCGATAGAGTTGCCAGCGCTCACGCAGCCGGCAGCCTCGGGTGTAGCTAATTCTGTTCCCCATATTCTAGATGTCCGCAGGTGTCTCGGAGCTTACATTAAGCGGACAAAGGACATCCGTAAACATAAGCAATTGTTTTGCTGTTACGGAGGGGTAAAACCGGGTGAACCAGCCTCTAAGCAAACCATTTCTAGATGGCTGGTATCCTCTATTTGTATGGGCTATGTCCATAAGGGTCAGGAGCCCCCTGGTAATTTGAGAGCTCACTCAGTCAGAGCGGTAGCGACCGCTCAGGCGTATGCGGGCGGCTCTGCCCATTGAAGAGATCTGCTCAGCGGCCATTTGGAGCCGGCCGAGTACATTCATAAAGCATTACCAACTTGACAAGCATTCTAACGAGCGTGCTCGGTTTGGTAAGACAGTTCTCTCCAGTGGACAGAATCGTAAACCCTCTGATTGACTGAGTTCTCGAGGTTTTTACTTTTTATGTTTCACTAATAAACTAATTGTTTTTAATGTGCACTTTTGTATATTAAGTCCCTTTCCTACTCCAGTACCGGTGGCTGCTGTTCCGAGAGGAATGGCCTGGGATATTGATATTTATTTTTCAAAGCCTAGATACCCCTAGATCTCCTTTTCAAAAAAAAGGGGGGGTGGGTTTTTGGTTCTAAAAAGTGTAAATAGGTCGTATTTATGACCACTCAGTTAGCACCCAGGTCCGATGTGTGTTCGCCCCGACGAGGGAGGTCACGTGACCAGGTGTGTATATATCTATTTTATTGGATATTCTCTGCAGTCAGAATTCCACTCCCAGTTGCATTTATTTGGGAGTCTGTTTTTATGCTAATTAAGTACCCCAAGGAGGATACCCTTCTGAAAAAGAATCGAACAAACCTGTAGAGGTTTCAGATTCTTTGAAGGGGATCCTCCTTTGGGTACGGCCTCCCACCTCCCCTTATTCTGTCTGGCATTGTCTAGATTGATAAGTGAGGAGTAAGAGTTACCTGCCCTTGAGTTGCACTAAGACTGCTGCCGCTAGGGTGACAGGTACTTCGATGGGATGGTCGCACATACGATAACACTTTTTTGTGAGTGTAAATTTTTATTCAAAAATAGTTACAACCTGTCATATATGCAAATTAACAGATAATTATGCTAATTAAGTACTCAAAGAGGATCCCCTTCAAAGAATTTGAAACCTCTACAGGTTTGTTCGAGTTTTGGACCAAACTAGGTTAGGTAAAATCAAACCGTTAGTCTGAGTTAAGATAAGGCAATTGTCATGTGTCGTCATTGTAATAACAGAAAGTTTGAAAATGAATATTATCGATTATTGGAATGTACAATTTAAAATAATGTATGAAATAAATATTTGCCATATACATGTAATCAGTACACAGACGAAAATCAAGACAAATCAGTGTCTATTGTATAACACTTAACTGTGTTTGGTACAATGGATTGCCTGTATGTTTAGAAAGGATGCAGATAATGTAAGGCGCTCTAATGTCATTGTAGATAACATGCCATTGTATTGTTTACCTTATAGCCAGTTATACCAATACAATCTGTAAGTTTGGCTATCTGTATAAAGATAAAAACTCGCCTGGAACGTGAGGAATATAGATATTTTTATGAACCATATTCCCTGAAGTCTTTGTCGACTCAAATCTCGATTACATCATCAAACGTTTTATTTCACGATGGATGTATTAATTTAGTTACAAGTTTGGAATGATTTTCTATCTATTCATGTTCTATACTTAGCTTGGTTGATTGTATTCTAGAAAAGACGTAGAATTAACACAAATGGGAGTAAACTCACCATGACAACTTTTACAATTAATGTTACTTGTACGCAGTTGCAACATTAACTTCTTGCAGCTTGTACATGAAGTTTTAGCTTCCATCTTTAAACTGAAAATAAAAGATGTCTTGTTAAAGAAAGCATTTAAGAAAACGGCATCAGTTTGTAATTGATTTGTCATGTACATTTCAATCTAGATAATGCAATCTGTAATATTATACATCATGATAACCGTTATTACATGCAGCGAATGACAACTAACTTGTGATATTCAGTCAATCCTAACAGAGCTGGCAAAACACTTTGAATCGTAGGTCAATGTGATTGTTTAGCTTTATTTGTGCACAACGTTCACGACATCCCACCATAACCGATGTCTTGTGGAAATCATGATTGAAAATATGAATGACAACATGGATTTTATGTCTAGTTATTCAATTGTGCAAAAGGAACTTAATAGAAAAGGTGAATTTGAACTAGATTGTGATCGTTGATAAACTATTCTGATCATACCGATTAAGAACTTAATTAGACTAGAAAAAAATATCTTCATTGTTGCAGTACCCAAAAAATTCTTTCAAAACAACTAACTCGTTGATTCTTGTATTAAACCATTTTTCTGTTTGTAGTCATTTGTGGTCATTATTCTTTTATGCTGAAAATTAGCTCTGAAACAATCTGGTGCCAAACACTGATCTTCTCTATTTCATATTTTGGGTTGTTGTGCCTTCGATTTCTATTTTCTCGGCAGTCCAATTAAATATATGCCAGTTTTGATTCGATGACCCTACCCAATGTCAATCTCAACATTAAGCTTCATTTAGTAAAATATCTACACCAGAGGGTAGTATGATTTATTCCTCTACAAATAATTAGTTTCAAACGATATAATGGAGGATTTTCTGTTAAAGTCAAAGTAAACTGACTATCACCATCATACTGCCGAGTTTGATCCTCAACATTATTAGCAAGACATGGACTATACACTTTAATTGGGAGGTAAGAGTGACAACATGTGAGGTATTATCTTATCGTCATTAATAGTTCTGCATCTTACACTGATATCACTTACAAAAAGTAGGACACACACAGATGATAACAAGGGCTGACCAAAGGTTTGTTCAATTACTTTTTAAGTTGAGTTGGACTTAGTCAATCAGTATTATACAAAATCTTTGACTATAGATATTTTGTTAAAACATTGTGAGGAATTCTAAATTTCAAAAATGTTGATACAACATAGGAAAGCATTCATAGTTAAACAAACTTTTGGTAGCAGCTGTATCTTAACCAAGGTGTAAATGCTTTTCAGTAATTCTTTTGCAATACATACATAGGCAAAACAGTATGATATTTCCGCAATTGTGCAATTACATAATTTTGCCCTGAATTTTAAAAAAATGACTTAAAAGCATTGGAAATAAACTATCCTTAATCTTTTTGTGCATACTATCTATGCAACCATTGAAAAAGAAATGTAACCAAATTTTTGTTCACAATAGCATGCCTTAAACGTACCTTTACAAACATCATGACTGTTTTAAGTCACTTCTTCATTCTTTGTTACAGAAAATATAAAGGATGATACGTCTGTTAAACTAATATTTATGAAATGAAATAACCTTTGAGTTATTTCTCACATATTTTACTTGATTGTGTATTTTGTACTTGTTAAAAGAAGTTAAGGGTGAAACCTATATTTCAACAATCTAACTTATATGCAAATGTTTTCCTACTTAATAATCTGTCAACGTAGGTTACAATGATTGGTTGATTAAGAAAAACGCCCTGAATCATTAAAGATAAATCCTTTTGCAATTGTGTTTATATGAGAAATAAAAACTAGAATTTTACATTTAACAGAATTATTAACATAACATATTAGTCCCCGCTCTCCCCCAAAGACAGTTCAATTTTTTAAATGTGAACAATTGTTTTTGTCAATCACGAGAAAATAACACAATAAATGTGTATGTAAGGATATCAAATAATAGTTGTACATATATTATTTTTTATAATCTAATGAGTACAAAGATAACACTAAAGAACGCATCCCTCCAGCCCGAAAATCTTGTATTCACCCCAGAGTATATTAACATATTTGCTTCTTTCTTCAAGCAAATTTTGTTTTCATTTTAACACCAGTATTTGCAGTTTTTTTTTATTAAAAATAATACCAAACTTGGTGGTGTTGATGTTAGTTTTGTATTACATGTAGACGCCCTACCGTATCATACATACTACAAGAGTATGCTGTCCTTAAATGATGGAGAATGCAAAGAAGTTAAGCTATAGTAAAAATTATTATCCAACATAAAAATGCATGATTTTATTTTTCTTCTACCATTTCATATGAACTGTGATTTAACAATTCAGGATAAGTGAATCATATGAACACTAAGTCATTGAATACAACTCCATTGAAAAGAACACCAAGTATTTTGGGAAATTCTAGTTCGTTCGATGTACTTCTTATTCCTTAATTTTAAAAAAATACAATGAATTATCTATAACTATCTATAATATTAAGAGATTTGCACATACGATACTTATCACCAACTCCCGCCCATATTGCTCACCCGGGCCGCAAATCCTTATCAGCCATATCAGCCCTTGTGCCAAAAGTCCATATCAGTCCTATTGTTCGGCTAGTAAGCAGGTTATGCAATCAATTACCGCATGCTCCAAACCACATCAGAGCCCAATTCATGTTTATAGTATTATTGTCGGGGTTTTCTTTGATCCTTGATGTCTGAATGTGTTTGCCTGGAATTGGATTTGGAAGAGGTTTAGAAAATAAGAACACTTATAATTTAATATGTTAAGTACATGGCGGGACCGGGGAAATGAAACATTATACTTACTACTTTGTACGCTTTTTTTCATCCCTTTTAAACAGTTACAAGTGTAGTATATGATAAAAATGTTATGATATGACAGTTTTCCTTTCGCCGGTCACATCAACCGTCGAACGCCATATCTGATATGGCAGTCTTGGGTTGATCTGACCGACGAAAGGAAAACGGTCATGTAATAACCTCTTAGTATTATATCTTTATCCCTCATGCTTTGACTCAACGTAAAGTATGTAACACTTACCTTGTAGGGAACCTCCCCTTTCCTCGCTTTATAGTCTGAAAGCTCGCTAAATTACTGATAGCATATACGCCTACCTGTAGAGGGACATGGTCCACAATATTGACAGATAACATCAGAACAGATAGACAGAATTAGTTTATCAAAGTGTCACATGATATAGTACAGTCATAACATATCACCCACCAATATCGTTGGCTTAGAAGACACTATGAAAACTATGATACAATGTAATATTTACAAGACTCGTAATTGTGTTAATAAATAACATGATATATCAATATATAATTAACAAAAAGGTAAAATAGATATAAATCAAGCATAAAATTGTCTTCTGAGAAAAGGGCACTAGGGAAAAACTAGCGAGTTAAGGGTCTAAATATTTCTAAAGATTGCATTGTAAATTATCAAAAAATCATTTTACGCATTCAACGGATTTCTATTTGACTACGACTTGTTAATGGTAGATTACCTGAACATAACGATTCTAATTGTGTATATCAACTAGCCCGAAGTTCGGACAATTTTGAATAAACTGTACAACTCAATGTTCTCGTAAACATTACATGGATTATTTACAGCGCAGCCTGACCACTTCACTGATGTAAAACCATTGTCAAAACCAATATGCATGTGTCCATAACCATGGTCAAAACTGTCATATAAATTCAGACTATGAAATTGAAGCGTTATGCTTCCATCTCATTGGATCTAACGATGTCAAGTGACTGGTATACATTTCAATGAAGTTAAACAAAATAACCGTTACTTTATGAAGGTTGTACAAATCGTGCCTTCTGATTGCCTAAGAACTATTTTAACAATTAAGCATTGAACAGTGTTGAAACCGCCATATTATACTGTTTTACAAATATATTTGTATTTATATTTGTAAGTGTTAAGATAAAACTAGTCATTCATTCTTGAGTTACATAATTGACTAAGCTCATTACTACAAAAAACGAAGTTAGATGAATTTTATAATTTTTTCTGTGAACTATTTTTTTTCAGTGAACTAACACGAGAAAAGCAACAATAATGTGACGTGTTACAAAGAGTGATAACAGTTGTGTTGCTGTAATCAATTTTAGTTGTGTTTTGAAATAAAAACTTCCCACAGAGTCAGAGTCAGAAATGTCTGTCGACATATAACCTGCTTGAAAATGGTAAGTTAATTTTTTGTATAACTTGCTGCGCAAAGAAATGTTATTTTCGGCATCAAAACTTGATGCACATTGGGATTTCGCTATATATGGGAACAACAGATCACTAGAAACATGTAGATAATGCTGATAAATTCTTGGCAAAATTTATGTTTAGACGTAGAGTAACTTATGAACAAGAATGGTACACGTCAACTGCAAATAGTTCAAAATATTAGTTGTATTCCTGTTTAAAAGGTAAACTTGGTGTTGAATTTCATATAATTATCAAATACATTAATATCAAATTTTTTATCATCCCTTGCTAGATTCAGATGTGCCTCAAATCGTCTCCAAATTGAAACCCGTCGTTATACTAATCAACCAAGATGAAACAGATTATGTATTTTGTGAAAAGATAGCTTTATTGGTGAGAGGGTGAATTACAAAATCTGTGACTAGTGAAATGCGACCCGTTAAGTTGTGAATAAGTAATTACAATTTCATTCATCAGAGTATGATACTTTTATTATTATGACTGTTCAATTTCACTTTGGGTCCTAAAACAGGCCAGAATGGCACGAATAGGACTTGAAATGTAAAAATTCTATGAATATTAGATATCGTAGATATAAATAACCTCCATGGAAATTATTTTTTTACTCATATACACTGGGTGACTAGGAAAAAGCAAAAAAAGCCAGTTTTAAAAAAGCCAGTTTTCACTATGCTTGTCTAGTTAAGGAGTTAAGTTTTATTTACCGAAGGGGAAGTTACTGCTCAGAAACATTGGGATTATATATCGCATCATACCAATAGTTTGAATTTAAAAGGCATCTAAAAGCCTTTTAGAAAAGACATGATATAAAGCAAAATAAACGTAATTTGCTTTAGTAGTGATATACCAAAGACAAACGGAAATTTACTAGAACGTAACTTGAATAAAATCAAAATGACTTGTACATATAACCAAGTAGTCATTGATGAACTATAACTTTTTAAACAAATTGTCTCTATATTGATAATAACCAGACATATATTAAAAAAACCTTCTTCAATTGTTTTGTCAAGATATCAATCTTTTATTCAATACTCAGAGGCCTCAGGCCTATAGTACATTGCATAGTATTACATTGTTCAATATACATATAAATCTGTTTTACACAAAAAACATAATGAAATCTGATTCAGTGTTAATTATTGATTCAATTATTTTGTCATACGACCTTAACCACTTTACAGAAACTACTCAAAGTAAGTGTTTGTTTTTCATATTGATCATGATTCATTATCAATGGCTTTAACCATCAAAAGTTTCTTTCTGTTCTGTGAACATGCAAAGACTATGACTTTATTGTCTTCCTTAGAAATTACTCTCTTCAATCTTTGCTACAATCTTTCTTTTAGCGATCGTTTACATCAGATGTAAAATAATAACCATTTTATCAATTATCTTATCGTTCGACCTTAACCATTATCCAAAAACTACACTCAAAGATATCGATCCTGTTAAGTAATTGTTTGTTTTTCATATTATATCAATGTATTATTTTCTTTTTGTTCTTTATACATTAAAACATGAAGCAAGTACTTTCTCTTTAATCTGTGCCACAAACCGAACAATCAGCGATCGTTTTGGTTGTTAGCCTTCATTTTTCATCCTTGGATGTATTTCATATCAAATGTACCATAAGGCTTCAACGAAAATTACTAATAACTTTACCATAAACTTGTCACCTGTATCTGAACGATTTCTATAAAATGAATGATTATGTTTGTCCTATCCATGATCATATTAAATCGAATGAAAGTTTTGTAATACGTATTACTTATGTTTTATGCTGCTTTCACAATATCAATTTTCTTTACTGAAGAAAGCATCACAATATTTCTTTGCATATTACATAACACATCCTTTTGTTCTTCTTTACAGATGTTACATTTGTTAAACTGTTATGCATGGTATCATTTTGAACTGAAAGCCATTGCCCTTATTGTGTGCTTCAAAACAATGAAACCAAAAAAGTCAAAAACAAATTTCAGCAATAACTGATATAAATGTTCTTGTTAAATGAAAGACTGATTTCTAAAAACAACATGTTCAGAGAATATCCTAATTGATCCCAATGTTTCATTACGAATTTCGCAAGAGATGTAAAATTTCACAGGTATTGTTGATACAAGTGCATGAATGATATCAATAGTCTATTTGTATCATTTTATGTTATTCGAGTAATTTCAATACAAGTGTGACTGTTTCAAATGTGCATGATTTGGATCTAGTTGTCATTATGCACTTGTAACAACGATTGACAATCAATTAATAACTTACCATAATTCACATGAATATGAGATCAAAAGACAGGTTTTTCACATCTATTTTTTCAAAACATGGTTTTACTTTATATTCAGGACCCTAAGATATATGGGATTAATCACTTCTACAGGACGAAACATAGTTTTTCCTCTTCATCTCCAACTGTTCCAGTCGTTTCAGTCTTTCATGCCTTAGACTAAGAAATGAGATTCAAATATCTGCTAATCAAAGTGTCATTGCTTGTAAATCAACCAAGTAATTAACAAGTAAGAGCTTTTTGACATTTATTTATTGAATATTTCAATTGTAGTCGTGAATCTGTCAGGCGATTTTACTTGGCAGCAATCTTGAAAACAACGATTGGTTCAATTCAATTCAATTTATTTCAATACTTAAAGGCCACAGGCCTATAGTACAAAAGATACATTTACCTCCTTCGCAGGGATCATATTATGGTGATAGTTATAATTTTTAAACATATCATATATAGTGAAATATTATACTATAGCATATACAATTTCTCAAAATAGACATCATATCACAGAAAATCAGAAAATCAACCCCCCCAAAAAACAATAGAATATACAATCAATTCATACTAGTTCATACATTGTTCTTTCTTAGTAACATGGCATGATAAATAAATGTTGACAACTTACGCACAAGAACAGTATTGTCAGTACTTCACAGTAAAGAAAATTTAAACCAATTTGGATGAAAATTATAGTATTGGGGAATATAGTTTGTTCTGAGGTCAGCATAAAACGGGCAAATCAAAAGGAAATGATATTCGTCTTCAACATGATTAAGATTACAGAATTTACAAATTCTCATTTCCTTTAGTATATTAAAATATCGTCCTGTCTCTATGGCCAAATCGTGAGATGAGCACCTGAAGCGTGCAAGTGCAATTCGAAATTTTCTAATATTCAATGAACTCAAATAGTATTCTCTGTATATATGTGATTTAAACATTCTGTAGAAAAAAGATTTATTTGAAACTGAAGGAGACATAGACCATTCCTGTGTAAATATATCTTTCAGTCTCTGTGACACAACGTTAACAAAATTTGTATCTAACTGAACATTCTGACTCTGCCATATAACACCAAAACCAATGGTATTTAATAAAATACGAATGTTTGATACCCAATTAGTCCTGCCTCTCTTATCATACAGCATCATCATGTCGTAACATTGTCGTGGGTATCTTGAAGAAGGCATATTTAGGAGACGAATCCAAAATTTTATAATTCTAGTTTTAGCAAAAATGTTAATTGGGAATCTGCCGCATTCCCCATATACAATATTGCTAGGAGTATTAGACTTCACTCCTAGAAATTTCTTACAAGCATATAAGTGAATTCTCTCAATAGTTTCAAAGTGTTGAATTCCCCATACCTCCGACCCATATAATAGAATCGGAAGAATTCTAGAGTCGAATAATTTAAAAAAGGATTTAACATCAATATCCACGAGTTTGCAAAGACTTTTCAAAACACCAATTAATATCTTTTTGGCCTGTGTTGAACAATATTTTGCGTGCTCTGAAAAACAAAGACGATTAGTGAAGTATACGCCAAGATATTTATATGACTTAGTCACAAATAGTGGTCTACCCTTATAATACCATTTTTCCATTTTAGACAGCTTACCTCCGTTCTTAAAAACTATAATTTTAGTTTTTACCATTTTGATAGTTAATCCTGCAGCATCACAATAGTGTTCTAATTCAATAATGAGGCGCTGTAGCCCAACAATACTCGTCGAAAATAAGATCATATCATCGGCAAACAGTAATAAGAACAATTCCGTTATATAGGGGTGTAACTGAATGCCATGATAATCATTACCTTGAATAATCAAAGCAAATTCATTGATAATCATCGAAAACAGGAAAGGACTCAGAATACAACCTTGCCTAAGGCCAACATTGCAGGTAAAAGAATCTGATATTTCATGGTTATTTCTGATACATACTTTCACATTATTATAAATACTTCGTAACAAAGAATTCATCTTTGGACTTAAGCCATGTCTCTCCATTACCTCCCAAAGTTTTGCTCTCTGTATCGAATCAAACGCCTTTTTAAAATCGACGAACAATGCATATAATTTATTTCCTTTTATACCAAGGCACTTCTGAATTATCGAATGTAAAATGAAAATATTATCTACTGTGCTATATCCCGCCCTAAAACCAGCTTGAGATTCATCTATTTTATCAAATGTATCCGCCCAAAAAGTTAATCTTTTGTTAATAATATATACAAATACTTTTCCAAAGGTACTAAGCAAATTTATCCCTCTATAATTATCTACATTGTTAATATTGCCGCTCTTGTGGATCGGTATAATGATTCCAGTAGTCCAGGACGATGGGAAGTTACCACTGTCTAAAATGACATTAAATATTAACTCCAGATACGCTAACAAAATATCTCCCGAATGTTTTATAAATTCTGGTAGGATATCATCTACGCCCGCTGCTTTACCAGCCTTTAAATGTTGTATACTGTCCAAAATTACTTGCCTACTTATTGGCGTGTCTAAAATGTCAGTAGACATATTGTCAAAGTCAGTAAGTAGTTGGTCATCAATAGTCGACTTTACATCGCCTGCATTACCTGCTTCCTTGCCGATAGACGAAAACAAATCTTTAAAATGTTCATGTGAATGTGACTGTTTCAAATGTGCATGATTTGGATCTAGTTGTCATTATGCACTTGTAACAACGATTGACAATCAATTGATAACTTATCATAATTCACATGAATAAGATCAACAGACAGGTGTTTCACGTCTATTTTTTCAAAACATGGTTTTACTTTATATTCAGGACTCTAAGATATATGGGATTAATCACTTCTACAGGACGAAACATAGTTTTTCCTCTTCATCTCCAACTGTTCCAGTCGTTTCAGTCTTTCATGCCTTAGACTAAGAAATGAGATTCAAATATCTGCTAATCAAAGTGTCATTGCTTGTAAATCAACCAAGTAATTAACAAGTAAGAGGTTTTCGACATTTATTTATTGAATATTTCAATTGTAGTCGTGAATCTGTCAGGCGATTTTACTTGGCAGCAATCTTGAAAAGTAGATGAAATGCGATTTACCAGAAATGGACTTCAATCATCAGAGCAACTGCTCATCTCCAAGAAACATGGGGTTTAAACCTATATCTTACCATACCAATATTCACGTTTCATTGGAATTGTGTTACATTGCTTACCAGAAAGAATGAGATTGTTTAGAATTAGTTTAATTTATATCAAACTCATGATGAAAGCTAAGTCGAACACAAGTTGCTTGAATAACTGATATACCAAAGATAATGAAATTTTAGTGTCTTGTAGATAATATCAAGTAGTCTTTATATTCATCTTTAAATCATCATTTAATATTTATCAAGAACGTGAGTGAAATAACTCATAATTATTTAAGGCAAGACTTGTACAATTGATGTCTTGCAACAAGTCTCTTTAATTGTGATAGGTATCTTTTAGTAAAAATAACTTTTAATACTTAAGTCTTTGTACAAAATAACACCATTCTCACCATCTTCTTGTTCATCTTAAGAAGAATCGTGTTCTATTAATTCTCCTGAGAATGCAGCTGCCAGTACAGTGTCTACAGTCTGACAATGATAAAGGTTCCCTTGAGTGCTGTCAGCCAGCAGTCTTTTGTTTTACAACAAAATAGGAATAGAGCTGTTGGAGAAAAGGCAATTAGTTATGTGACACGAGTGATTTGTTATCATATTCAATTGCTCACAAGTTAAGGCATACTTTTTACTGAATACATATGAATCATATGTTGCAATGATGTGTTTGAGGCACACAAAACATTAACCAATCGGGAAATAATTTATCCTAAATCTTGACTCCATGCATGTAAAATATTAATGAACATTCAGAATCCCTTAATGTTAGCACCTTTTGGACATGCGATCAGTGCGAATAGCTTTTTTGAAGGCATTCTCTTCAAATAGAGGTAGTCAAGTCATGTTGATTTTGCCTCTCTTCCAATAAGACTAAATCAATCGTTTCCGACAGTTTCCTTTTGCGGAAAAAATTGCATCACAATCCATTTGATTTTTTAAGCAAATGACAAAACCTCTCTCAAGTAAGGAATGTTCACGATGCCTTTATAATCATTAAAGAACCAAAACTGTTATTCTAGGACAGCGTCGCTTTTTGCACATCTAACTTGAATTGCATCCAATCAGACATCATCAATTCTAGTCCACAACATAGGCTAGATCAGCATGACTTGATCTACAGCTTTAGGGAGAAATTGTATGAAGGAAACACTTGTTTGGCTGTGATGGAACAAACTATCACATGTTTTAAACGTATATAGACTGCAAATCTAACAGACATTTATTCAACAAATACTTCAGTATAAACATATCTCGCCACTCTCAACTAGTTTCCAGCACAAGAGCAACAAGAACATTGAATTTCAAATAAAGGTAGATAGAGGAGCTGATATAAAATATTGGTTTTACTTCTTTAGAACACTCTTGATCATTTCTCGCGGTTTGTTTTCATGCTTATACCAAAGTCGACCATTTCAGACGTAGTAAAGAGGTAGTATACTCCCAAACAGATGAACATATGTGACTTGCCTCAAAAGAGCACTGATCTGAATCCAAATTATCTAAACTGCCACTGTGAGTATTGAAGTCCGGTAGAGAAACCTAAGGGAAAATAAAGACAGAGATTGATTTACCAAGATACAGTTAAATTATTGCACAGGGCATGTTCCAAAGGTGTGATTTTGTATCAATCCTTTGACATTGTTCTTAACACGGTTATGGTCTCCTTGTTTTCTCTCATAACATTTTAAATGATTTCTAAAGTTTAATCCCCCTCTTCTTTTCTTTATAAAAAGAAGTAGTAATCTGCAGTTGTATCCTAAGCAATAACCTTACAATGAAATTGTGTCGATAGCGTTTTACTCTCATTTAAAATATATGAACACAAACATTGTACAAGTGAATTTAGTAGGATTATTTTAATACATTTTTAAAACAATCATCTATGTATCATGCGTCATATTCAAGAACGTTGTGATTGAATAATTCTAAAGAAAACATAAAAGCAGTTGAGACCAAAATCTGTTTTGGAACATTCGTTATACCATTTCAAACATCTGAGTAAAAAATCACTTTGGCCCCAATAGAATTCTTCCTCGAAAAGAAGCATCAAAGAAATGCCTTGATGTCCTATATTGTCCGTCTACTTCTGATTCAATTAGGGTGAAGGAAGGTTTAAGTGACTATAGTTAACACTGAAAATCACCCAGACGAGCCCAAGGGGAGCAATCAGTACTGCTTGTTGACTGAATTGCTTTCCTGAACATAGATCACTTCAAATGGCAATTGATTTCCTCATCTAACGAATTCTATAATTAACAAAGAGGACCAGAGAACAGAATTCAAACATTGAATAAGCTATTTTCACTTCTTTTTCTTTTTTCCAATTTGAGACGTGGAGTAACGAAATAACATTTTTTCTAAAATTTCCTTTAAGTTCAAAATATTCCTTGTAAGAGTAATTTCAACTATCATTATTGAAAGTTGGTATCTTGAATTGGGGTCATTCTGTCTTTAGCTTTGTTTAGCATAACCATTGCAATCGCAGATAAATAGATGTGTGCCTGTTGGTTTCTACAGCAAATGTAACATGCTTGCAAATTAGTAGATAGTAATGTCATTTGACATTTTTCAAGATCTTGTAGAAGCTTTAGACATGTTAAAACCTGTTTCTATAATTTTGTTTTACAAAATGTTATCTTTTGAAAACAATATATGTTTCACTTCTCCTCTGAAGAGAGCTTTAAGATTTTATCAATCCCCACTACTCAAACAAATTGCTAAGTGAAACATTTACACATTTATACTAGATGATGACTCCTTGGTTTTTTATGTTACCTAACCCATGTTGAGTAAAGGGGGAACTAACTACGATCTCCTTTGAAAGTTATTCAATCTTTCAAAAAGGTCATAAGGCGAGTCCCTTGTTTTGTAGTGAATGTTATTTACAACATCTACATATCATCATTCAATTTATTGTTTGGACAATTCACAAAGTGAAGAAATACCCACTGGCGACAGTGCGGTAAAATACGTTCTTGAAAGAACATTTGTTTTTACACCAAGCTGTCAAAGGAAAACATTAATGACTGTTTTCAAAGAAGGTTGAACGAAAAAGGTGAGCATTTTCAGCTTAAAGCATACCATAAGACAAATAGGATTATTGATTAATGTTGTTATGGTCAGACGGTTCAGCTAGTGTTCAGTATCATGGTAAATTAATGTTTTATGCAGTCTAGCTTGTGAACCTACGGTGCATTGATTTCTTACACTGGTGCATTAGGTAATGAATTGAACGAACACAACAGAGCAAGCATAGTTGAATCAAATAGAACAAATAAATCTACAGACATTGGTGATTTCATGCAGGATACATGAATATCTATTTAGCGTGCAAATCCATCCACTCGTGGTTGCTCAAGGCGCTTACATTGTTTCCCCCTGGTCAATGGCATTCTTTCACCTCCGATCATTTTTCCAAATCAACTCCCTGGATACGAAAGATAATGTTTGATTAGATGGATGATGAACCCTAATTATCCACCTGAGTTATTTATTCGGAACCATGCATTGAAAACTAATATTTCACTTCTACAAAATGTTATGAATTTGTTCTGATATACTTTGAAGTTTATATCTCAGGTAACACAATTGCTTTGGCTGTATAATAGTTAAGATGATGCCCCTTTGAGGAATTGTTTTAAAGAATGCCTCATTGTAGTGATGTAAAAGTTCTTATTTTCAAGGTATATCTTTCAACTTCAACATATATATAATAAATTTCTGTTTGGTTTTTAATGTTTTATATATGTTAGTGTTTTTATACTTCAGCTTAATTCCAATCGCTCAAACAGTTTGGAAATATTCCTTACGTCTATTGAATGACATATATAATGTGATACTCGATAACATTTAGACGAGACGATTTGCAAACACGACATAATTTGAAACTGTTATGTTTGAACTATTTCTAATTGTTGATTTTCATGTTAGAACATTGATGAGTGATGTTTACTCAAAATCAATATTGGGCATTCTGCCAAGTTGCCCCAAAAATCAATATTGAGCATTCCGCCAAGTTGCCCCAGACGCCTTAAAAACACTGTCATTCTAACATCAAGTGTCCAAAGGGATTACACAATATCTGACCTATGTTACATGTTCATTGACCATATATGATTTGAAAGCTGTATGCTTCGAAATTACTAGGAGAATGCCTGACATAGCTCGGTAAAGGTTGTCCTCTCCACTATGTGTTATCTTTTTGGTATTTCCACAAGAAGCAAAACATGCATTTTTCGATGGTCGTTTTGTATTTAGTAACTCAATTGATATTTAATTATCGTTCTAAATTCAGATGTAATTCTTAACTTGTACTCATTTTATCTTCTAGAAACATAGCCCTCTATTTGAATATTTTTGTCTTGGATATTTTAATCAATACCTCAAATGCAGTGGTTGCCTACCTGATGGTAACAATAGTTACACTTTAGAGATTTTATGGTTTACGGAAACAGAAGGAAATCCACTAGTTACCTTCAAACTGGTCAATAAACGCGACTCAGAGCAAAGACTAAGATTGAATACAGCTCACAGTGATAGCCAATCAATGATCGTCGTTGACAGTAATTGCCACTACATCTAACTGTAGTGCACAACTGGCCAATACGTTGGTCAATTATTTACTTAATTTACAGCTTTGTTCTGGTAATTGAATCAAATATGGTGTAGGTTGACCTTACTAGATGACTCACAATAAATGATATAACCTTTATTTTACAAAAATCAAGAACTTTTACATGTATATATGTTTAACATTTATAAAACATCAACAGTTTATGAGGAAGTTATCTTACTTATAGGACATGGTTCATATGTATAATATTGCATTATTTAGAAATCTGAAATAGCAACAGATGAAACAAGTCTTTTTTAGGAAAGCATTATCATTAACGTTACAAGCAGAAACGTTTTTATTGCTTGATGGTTAATTAGGTTAGCGAAAGCTCAGAGGGTTGATAAAATTATTGAAAGTTTTCCCGGAAGCATTGTGGTTCATTTATTCAACAGCGATATGTAACATATGGAATACACCCAGGGATGAACAATTGAAAGCAAAGTAACCCAATGAAATGTTCCAATAGGTTTACTCTGCTGGTAAACTTCATTCTTGTTTGCTGCCATCATGTCAAGTTCATAACATCGAGTTATCAAACGAAGCAAATCACTGCAATAGAAAAAAGTATGTTTTCAATAATAAACTTTTTTCTCTTACTTCATTTGTATCTCTACTAAGAAAACAAAATCAATTCTAGGGCAATGACAGACAATCAATGAGTTTTTCTTTGAGAGATCACCTCCACAAAACATAATTATAGAGGATATTATCGTAGTACTGCTTATCTTTGAAATCAATATATACAAATATCCAGCTTTTGCATATTGGCATAAAGTCGTCAAAATAACTTAAACAAGGTACCAAGCTTCATATCTACAAATATATACATAAGTATTTAATGAATTGGAATTCATATGTACTGAAGTTTAAATGAAAGATGTTTTGATTGATGGCAATGGCTTTTTGCATTGTATTTGCTAAAAGATGAAAAATATCCACTGCATACCTTAGGCGAAACACACATTCATTGTCTGATGTCTTCATTGCAATTTTTTTTATTTAAAAAAAATTAAAATTTGTAACTATCATTTGAGATTTTAAATAAATAAATGTGTACTCCATTTACCTTATACTACATATTCTTTCAAATAAAATAATAGAAAAGTTTTATAGCAGTGATCCCATATGAATGTGGTGTTTCACTGCATATTTTTTATTGTTATTATGTCTGACATTTCACTCGTTCTGCCGTCTTTGAGCTCATTGATTTACTGTCCTTTCTTTCGAGAAGTGTTTGTACTTTGATTGCTTTGCATTAAGGATGAAAACTCTTTCTATTTATTTTTAAGACAACACATCTCTTTCTTCATGAAATCTTTTCACTTGAAATGAGATTCATATAAATCAGCATCACGATGTTCCTCGATTCTAGTAAAAGAATTAATCTGATACGATATACAATACAGGTTTCCAGAGGTTTTGATTTCTTTATTCGAGAAGACAATCATTAACTCTATGGAACAAAACAGGATCATTTTGCAAAGTTGCGAGCAACTCAATCTTGGCATGTCAAAGAGTGGACAAAACTCCATGTGACGTGGACATGACTGTCACAAACACTCTTGACTTCTCAGGAAATAGGTATATTGACACGGCACATACAGGCAACGAGAAGAACAGATTAACAGTTGTGCTTTGTGTATCCATGGATTCTGGAAGCAAAGAACATTTTAAAGGTTTTAGTACACATGCAAAAGTGTTAGGTTTCTGAACAACAACAAGTTCTTATGGATAGTCAACTTCTTTATTGCATGAAATACGACGTTTTGGTTTAGATACTAACACCGTTATCAAGCAAGTGTTGCTTGACATGATTGTGAGAGAATATGTACATAATTTGAGAATAGTTTATACAATTGAGTAGTTTTATGTACTAAGCCAAAAAGTACTAGTACAAAGGATAATACAAAGGAGTTCGTTGATGTACATACTGATTGGTTATTATAACAGTAAACGAAGGATATATTAGCCAGTAGAAGTTGACTATTCTTCTCATCATCCAAAACAAACAATTACTTAACAGGAACAATATATTTGAGTGTATTTTTTGGATAAAAGGTCGAACGATAAGATAGTTGATAAAACGGTAATTATGGTACATTTGATGAAAACGATCGCTGAAAGATTGTTTGATTGTAGCAAAGATTGAAGAGGGTACTTACTAAGGAAGACAATAAAGTCATGTTTTTGCATGTTCACAGAAAAGAAAGAATTTTTTGTTGGTTAAAGTCATTGATAATGAATCATGATCAATATGAAAAACAAACACTTACTTTGAGGTGTTTCTGTATAATGGTTAAGGTCGTATGAAAAAATAATTGATAAAGAGGAGTTTTTTAAATATATGTCTGGTTAGTATCAATAGAAAGACAATTTCTTTAAAAAGTTGTAGTTCATCAATGACTACTTGATTTTATTCAAGTTACGTTCTGTAAACATCCGTTTGTCTTTGGCTAGCACTACTAAAGCAAATTACGTTTATTTTGATTTATATCATGTCTTTTTAAAAGGCTTTTAGATGGTTTGTGATAACCAAGACACAATAAATTCAAACTATTTGCCACTATTGGTATGATGCGATGTATAATCAAACCCAATGTTTCTGAGCAGTAAATTCCCCTTCGGTAAATATAAATTCATTCCCTTATATTGATATCTTCCCAGTAAATTCGTCGGACAGGCTCGCATCCACAATTTGAAATAATCAATAATTGAATGGAGAGACTCTTACTTGTTAATGTGTAAAAACGATGCTTTGATAAGAAGTCATTTGAATCTCATTCATCAGTCCAAGGCATGAACGCCTGAAATGAATGGAAAGTTTGAATTGAGATGAACAGGATCATTCATGTTTCATCTTGCAAGGGTGATTAATCCCATACAACTTCTGATCCTTCACCATGGCTGGAAAATGAAATTCGGACATCAATTTCAAACGCTAATCATGCATTTACTTATGTTCATTTGATTGTTTAAAGTGACACAGAGTATCTTTCTTAAAATTTTATTTGGTCTTGATAAGCTACAAACTATCTTATATGCTGATTGAAGTTTATATCTCATCACTGGACTTGCATAAATATATCTCTAAAATGCTTGTTTCATGGAAAAATCAAGAAAACATCTCAAATACGTTTGATATTCGAAATTATGCATCCACTTATTAGTTACAATACCTAATAAACACTATCGAATCGAATATATCTTCCTGTCAGCTTATGATAAGGTTTCAAAATTACGTTTGGCGAATTTGCTCGCGCCACTCGAGTCATATTGTCCGGTTTTCGATCAATATCCCGACTTTGAATGGCCGTACTTTCGCTCTAATGTACTGATTGACCTTTAACTTGTTATTTTCAGTAACAGTTAGTGGTTCCCGATGTAATAACGTCGATTTCAAAATTTGACATATGTGGTCCTATCAACATACTCTGTGTCTCTTTAACTTAATGCCCTATCATATTAACTTCTTTGAGAGGCATTTTAGAAGTTGGGATGAAAATAATGCTGAGGAATATATGGATGACAACTTCTTTGTTCATTGTATGCGACGTTTCGACACAAGAATCTGTGTCGAAACGTCGCATACAATGAACAAAGAAGTTGTCATCCATATATTCCTCAGCATTATTATTCCCTATCATATTGATAACTCAACAAGTAACTGCGCGACAGGATATGTTCAAATATCTCTACACTTCTTTCGGTATTTAGTATGACTTGATATATGCATATCAAATGCAGAGATATTTATTCTTTTGAAACCGTGAAAGCAAAGCATTCAAAATTTAACAACGAAAAGTAGTTGTTGGCTGAAATTTCAAGACCTTTTTAATGTTGATGTGTATGTATGTTTGACAATTTCTGTTCAGTTATTACCTATATTCCCTGCTGACTCAGTGTAAAGATACCTTAGATGCCTGTATTGTATGTATTGTAGATACTCTTTGTTCTGGACATGTGGATCTCAAAAGGAAAGACTTCTAAGTATATTTAGGAGATAAACATACTGTGTTTGGAAATCAGCGGCATATAACATGTTATTACAGCTCTAAATTTAATTTAAAGTCGAACGCGTAGCTTTACTGAAGAAAGCAACACAAAAAGTCAGAGAAGACGATGAGCAGTTTATTAATTTCTTTGCAAATTTCTTTGCGTATTACATAACACATCCTTTGTTGTTCTTTACAGATGTTACAGTTGTTAACAGTTATGCATGATATCATTTTTAACTGAAAGCCATTGTCCTTATTGTGTGCTTCAAAACAATTAAACCTAAAAAGTCCAAAACAGATTTGAACAATAACTGATAAAAATGTTCTTGTTCAATAAAATATTGACTTCTGAAAAAACAAGATGTTCAGAGAACGGTCTAATTGATCCCAATGTTTGTAAGTGTACGTTTCATTACGAATTTCATTCGAGATGAAAAATTTCACAATTGTTGTTGATACATTAACATGGGTGGCATCAATGGTGTATTTTATCATTTAATGTTATTCGAGTAATTTCAATACAAGTGTGACTGTTTCAAATGTGCATGATTTAGATCTAGTTGTCATTATGCGCTTGTAAGAACGATTCACAATTGATTGGTAACTAAATATAATAAACATGAATAAGATTAAAAGATAGGTGTTGTCCACATCTATTATTTCCTTTATATGAGGAACCCTTAGATGTATTAGATTAACCACTTCTACATGATGAAACATACTCTATCCTCTTTATCTCCAACCGTTCCAGTCGTTTCAGTCATTCATGCCTTAGACTGATACATGAGATTCAAATATCTGCTAATTAAAGTGTCATTGCTTGTAAATCAACCAAGTAATTAACCAGGAAGAGCTTTCCGACAGTTATGTATTGATTATTTAAAATTGTAGACGTGAATCTGTCAGGCAATTTACTTTACAGCAATCATGAAAAGTGGGTGAAATGGGATTTACCAGGAATGAAGTTCAATCATTGGAGCCACTGGTCATCTCAAAGAAACATGGGGTTTAAACCTATATCACACCATTCAAATATTCGCGTTTCGTTGGAATTCTGTTGCATTGCTTACCAGAAAGATTGATATTGTTTAGACTTAGTTTAATTTATATCAAACTCATGATGAAAAGCTAAGTAAGTCAAACACAAGTTGCTTAAATAACTGATATACCAACGATAAATGAATGTTTTTGTCTTGTAGATAACATCAAGTAGTCTTTATTTTTATGTTTTAATTATCAATTAATATATATTGAAGAACGTACATGTAAGTGAAATAATTCATAATTGTTTAAGGCAAGACTTGTACAATTGATGTCTTTCAAAAACAAGTCTCTTAAATTGTGAAAGAGATCTTTATTAAAATAACTTTTAATACTTTAAGCAACATGTCTTTAAGTCTTTGTACAAAATAACATACTTCTTCCTCACCATTACCACCACCTTCTTCTTCATCTTAAGAAGAGTCGTGTTCTATTAATTCTGAAAGAAATCACCAATGTTTGTAGATTTATTTGTTTGCTTGGATTCAACGATGCTAGCTTTGTTGTATTCGTTCAATTCATTACCTAATGTACCAGTGTAAGAAATCAATGCACCGTAGGTCCACAAGCTAGACTGCATAATACATTAATTTGCCATACCACTGAGCTCTAGCTGAACCGTCTGACAATAAAAAACATTAATCGATAATCCTATTTGTCGTATGGTATGCTTTAAGCTGAAATTGCTAACCTTTTCTGTCAACCTTCTTTGATAACAGTCATAGATGTTTTTCCCCCTTGACAGTTTGTTGTAATAGCCAATGTTGTTTGAAGAACGTAGTTTTACCGAACTTGATAATTTCATCCATATACCTATATTGAGAACATTTTGCAAATGGATAATTGTTCAGACTCACAGAATGAACTGATCTGAATGAATGTGTCTGCCTTCTTTATATTGATGATTAGGAACTGGACATTGTTTTGTCGACAGTGGGTCATTCTGCACAATGTGAATTATCAATAAAAAAAGGTTGTTCAATGATGATAAATAAATGTTGTGAATGAACATTCACAACGTAATAAGGGACTCCATATCGTTATGAATACAAGCAAAGTCATTCAGTCATTAGTTCACAGGGAGATCATTCAATCTCTTATATTCATGTTACTGGTACTTCTGATGTGATCCTTTACATAAATTATTAACAATTATGTTAAATTGATTCCGCATTATGACCTTTTTGAAAGATTGAATGCATTTTAACGGATATCATGTTAAGTTCCCCCTTTACTCTACATTGGTAAATTAATACAAAAAGCCAAGGAGTCACCATCTAGTATAAATCTGTAAATGTTTCACTTGGCAATGTGTGTAATGGTGATTGATAAATTACAAATGCTCTCTTCAGAAGAGAAGTGAAACATATATTATTTTCAGAAGATAACATTTTCTACAACGAAATTACAGAAACGGATTACAACATGTCTAAAGCCTCAACAAGGCTTTGAAAAATGCAAAATTAACCAACATTACTATATACAAATTTGCAAGAATGTTACATTTGCTGTAGCAATCAACAGGCACACATCTACTAACCTGCGATTACAATGGTTATGCCAAACAGAATGACCAGTTCAAGATACCAACGTTCAATAATGATAGTTGAAATTACTCTTACAACGAATGTTTCAAACTCAAAGGAAAATTTAGAAAAAAATGTTATTTCGTTATTCCACGTCTCAAATTGGAAAAAAGAAAAAGAAGTGAAAATGGCTTATTAAATGTTTGAATTCTGTTCTCTGGTCCTCTTTGTTAATTATAGAATTCGTTAGATGAGGAAATCAATTGCCATTTGAAGTGATCTATGTTCAGGAAAGCAATTCAGTCAACAAGCAGAACTGATTGCTCCCCTTGGGCTCGTCTGGGTGATTTTCAGTGTTAACTATAGTCACTTAAACCTTCCTTCACCCTAATTGAATCAGAAGTAGACGGACAATATAGGACATCAATGCATTTCTTTGATGCTTCTTTTCAAAGAAGAATTCTATTGGGACCAACGTGCTTTTTTACTCAGATGTTTGAAATGATATAACGAATGTTCCAAAACAGATTTTGGTCTTAACTGCTTTTATATTTTCTTTAGAATTATTCAATCACAACGTTCTTGAGCATGATGCACGATATAGAGATGATTATTTTTTAAATGTGTTAAAATAATCCTACTAAATTCACTTGTACAATTTTTGTGTTGATATATTGTAAATGAGAGTAAAACGCCATCGACACAATATCATAGTATGGTTATTGATTAGGATACAACTGCAGATTACTAATTCTTATCATAAAGAAAAGAAGAGGGGGATTAAACTTTAGAAATCATTTAAAATGTTATGACAGAAAACAAGGAGACCATAACCGTTTTAAGAACAATATCAAAGGATTGATACAAAATCACATCTTTGGAACATGCCCTGTGCAATAATTTAACTGTATCTTGGTAAATCAATCTCTGTCTTTATTTTCCCTTAGGTTTCTCTACCGGACTTCAATACTCACAGTGGCAATTTAGATCATTGGAATTCAGATCAGTGCTCTTTGGAGGCAAGTCACATATTTTCAACTGTTTTGGCATATAGTGCCTCTTTACTACGTCTGAAATGGTCGGCTTTGGTGTAAGCATGAAAACAAACCACGAGAAATGATCAAGAGTGTTCTAAAGAAGTAAAGCTAATATTTTATATCAGCTCCTCTATCTTCCTTTATTTGAAATTCAATGTTCTTGTTGCTCCTGTGCTGGAAACTAGTTGAAAGTGGCGAGATATGTTTATACTGAAGAATTTGTTGAATACATGTCTGTTAGATTGGCAGTCTTTATACGTTTAAAACATGTGGTAGTTTGTTCCATCACAGCCAGACACTGTTGCCTTCATACATTCTCTCCCTAAAGCTGTAGATCAAGTCATGTTGATCTAGCCTATGTTGTGGGCTAGAATGGATGATGCCTGATTGGATGCAATTCAAGTTAGATATGCAATCAGCGACGCTGTCCTAGAATAACAGTTTTGGTTCTTTAATGATTATAAAGGAATCGTGAACATTCCTTACTTGAGAGAGGTTTTGTCATTTGCTTAAAAAATCAAATGGATTGTGATGCAATTTTTTCCGCAAAAGGAAACTGTCGGAAACGATTGATTTAGTCTTATTGGAAGAGAGGCAAAATCAACATGACTTGACTACCTCTATTTGAAGAGAATGCCTTCATAAAAGCTATTCGCACTGATGGCATGTCCAAAAGGTGCTAACATTAAGTGATTCTTAATTTTCATTAATATTTTACATGCATAGAGTCAAGGTTTAGGATAAATTATTTCCCGATTGGCTAATGTTTTGGTGTGCCTCAAAAACATCATTGCAACATATGATTCATATGTATTCAGTAAAAGATAAACCTTAACTTGTGACTCCTAAATGAAATTATACTGATAACTCTCTCTGGCTTCATTGCGGGTTTAAAATACTATTAGCTGGTTAGTTTTGTTGTAAGCCTTTCACAAACGCATCCAAACATCCCAAAAATATGACAATCATGAGTTTAAAACAGACATTCGACAAAAAAGCCAAAAACTCTCAATCTATAAACAATGTAAACAATGTACATAACCTAAGTGCTCTCAATTTAGTATTATGTTCCTTCTGCTTTCAAATCTTAATAATTTCAAAGTTGCCTGTCACTTATTGGCATGCGCATATATTTTGGGGGATTTAGATCAAATTCGCAGCTTAATAACTTAAGGTTGTGATTCTGGTTTGAAATCTTAATAATTTCAAAATTGCCACTTCCTGTATTGTGGTTAACATGAAAGTAATATTTTGATGAAATCACGAGAAATGAAAACAACTTTTGAATTTAGATATAAGTTATTCGTATAACTCACAGAGACCCAAATTGAATATGATTACAAATTACTTTTGTCACATAACTAATTGCCTATTCTCCAACAGCTAATTCCTATTTTGTTATAAAACGCAAGGCTGCTGGCCGACAGCACTGAAGGGACTCTTTATCAATGTCAAACTGTAGACACTGTACTGGCAGCTGCATTCTAGGATACGAAAGATATTATATGAATATTTATATAGCGCCGATATCCATCCACTCACATTGTTTCCCCCTGGTTAATGGCATTCTTTCACCGTCCGATCATTTTCCAAATAATGCTTGATTAGATTGATGATGAACCTAAATTATTCCCCGGAGTTATTTATTCGGAACAATGCATTGAAAACTAATATTTAGAAGTCACTATTTCAATTCTACAAAATGTTTTGATATTTGGTTTGATATATAATGAAGTTCATATCTCACGAAAAGACAATTACTTTGGCGTTATAATAGTTAAGATAATGCCCTTTTGAGGAATTGAAAAACTCTGTTTTAAACAATGCCTCATTGTAGTGATGTGAAAGTTCTTATTTTCAAGGTATATCTTCCAACTTCAACATGTATATCAATAATGTCAGTTTAGTTTTTAATGTTCTGTATGTATGTATGTGTTGTTTTTAAATTTCATTTTATTGTTCATACTTATTCAAATCACACAAACGGCTTGGAAGACACTGTTTGTCATTTTTTCCCAACAAGATCCTTCAACAGATTGTCAGGACAAGGTGTCATTTTTTTCTCAGAAAACAAAATTCTTTCAACATTAGCCCTAACAAACATCATTGTATAAACGCTGCCTCCACGAATCATCTAAAATGCGAATATCTTTTATCTGATGCCATTCTGGCAATGCAGTGTTTGTTCAATCAAAAACTATACATATCCTATTTGTCTCGTAAATTTTCTTACATTAAGAAAAGCAGTCAAAAGAATTGATGGTGCGGTAAACAATAAATTTTTTTTGCAAAGTTATTAAATAGTTATTTTGAGGAAATAAATATTCCAAACAACATGGAATGATATATAAATATATAATGTGATGTTTGATAACGTTCAGACGATTCGATTTCAACCATATCAAGTTCAAGCACAGACGACATACGCAAATAAATATAAATCCTTAAGCTTTACCTTTTTTGTACTTATTTTTGTTAACAGAATGAATCCGGTGGTAACAAGCAGAACATGTCACTGTTAAAACCTTCAATGGTGAAATAGCAAAGCACTGATGAGTGTACCAATTTTGACTTTCATGTAAGCACATTGATAAATGACGTTTCTTCAAAATCAATATTTGACATTCCCCCAAGTTGCCCTAGAGGCCTTTAAAGATCCCATTTTAATATCAATTCTTCAAGGGAACGACACAAACTCTGACCTATGTTACATGTTCATTGACCTTATGTGAGATGCAAGCCGTATGCTTCGCAGTCTTAAATTAAAATCGGCCTAGTCCTGAGGAATAAAATATCAAAAAAGTAAACTGCACGGAGATATGGAAACCTCTACACTAGGACTCAGTGGAGAGGATACCTATCGAAATAACATGTTTGATTCCCAACTTTTGTTTCTCGCAAAGGCAGATTTTAATGAGACTGTATGTTTCCAAATTCATTGGAGAATGCCTCACATAGCTCGGTAAAGGTTGTCTTCTCCAATGTGTATTTACTCTTCGATATTTCCGCCAGATGCAAAACATGCATTTTTCGATGTTCGTTTTGTATTTGTAACCACATTGATTTTTCATTATCGTTCTAAATGCAGTTGTATTTCTAAAACCTATAATCATTATTTTTTGTGGAAACATAGACCATTATTCAAATAATGTTTTGCCTTCAATATTTTAATCAATACCTCGTTTGCAGTTGTTGCTTACTTGATTTTAAGGTTTACGAAGACAGAAGGAAAATCCACTAATCACCTACAATTTCGGGAAACTGATCAATAAACACTTCTAAGAGCAAAGACTAAGATTGAATACAGCTCACATTGATAGCCAGTCAATGATCGTAATTGACAGTAACTGCCACTACATCTAACTGTAGTGGACAAGTGGCCAATACGTTGGTCATTTATTTACTTAATTTACAACTTTGTTCTGGTCATTGAATCAAATATGGTGTACGTTGACATTACTAGGTGATTCACAATGCATGATATAACCTTTATTCTACAAAAAAATCAAGAGCATTTACATGTTTATACCTTAATCATTTAGAAGACATTATACAGTTTATTTGTAGAGAGCTATATGTTAATATATTAATATGTGAATGAATAAGATAATTCTTATGAGAATTTGGTCTAAACGTGACCGGTGTAAATATGTTTTCAATTGTTTTATTATGTTCATTATGAAAACAATATAATTCAATTAGTACTGGAAATTAGTTATTTTTTTACAAGGAATTGTATCTTGCTTTAAGGACATGGTTCCTATACATTGTTTAAAATCTAAAAGCTGAAAATCTAAAGATTAGCAGATGATAAAACAAGCCTTCTTTAGCAAAAATTTACCATAAACAGGACAAGTCGAAACATATAAAATAGTTTAGCATCAGCTCACATAATTCTGCCCAGAAGCATTATGGTACAATTCTTTCAAACAACGATAAGATATGGAATACAGCCAGAGATGAATAATTGTAAGCAAGCAAACAAGCGAAACAAAGGAAACACAACTTCCATTAATAAATGACATACCATAGACAAACAAAAACTGACTTGAATGTAACTTAAATAGAATCAAAACAAAAGAGTAATTCTTGTAACATTTCGTACTGAAAGCCATTACCGTTATTGTGTGCTTCAGAACAATGAAACATAAAGTAAAAAAAACAAATTTAAACTATTACTTATATATCTTTTTTCGGTATATAAAAGACTAAGCTTTAAAAACAAAATGTTCATTTCATTTTTCTTGTAATATGTTGAAAGAATTAAAAGCATATAACATTTTAAGTGGTCCCAATGTTTGTCCTTTACATTGTAAATTGCTTTTATCAGAGATATAAAATTTCACAATATGCGTTCATACATGTTCCTTTTTGACAGTCTATTATTTTATGTTATTTGAGTCATTTCAATACAAGTGTGACTGTTTCAAAAGTGCTTTGGCATTTTCATGCATTTTTAATTGCATACTTTAGGACTAGTTGTCATTAAGTGCTTGCAACAACGATTTACAATCAATTGGTAACTAAAGATGATTAACACGAATAAGATCAAAAGATAGGTGTTGTCCACATCTATTTTTTCAAAACACGGTTTTCCTTTATATGAGGAACCCTTAGATGTATTAGATTAACCACTTCTACACTACACTTCACTTTATTTCCAACCATTCCAGTCGTTTCAGTCATTCGTGCCTTAGACTGATAAATGAGATTCAAATATCTGCTAATCAAAGTGTCATTGCTTGTAAATCAACCAAGTAATTAACAAGTAAGAGCTTTCCGACATTTATGTATTGATTATTTCAAATTGTAGACGTGAATCTGTCAGGCGATTTACTTGACAGCAATCATGAAAAGTGGGTGAAATGTGATTTACCAGGAGTGAACTTCAATCATTGGAGCTATGGACAACATGGGGTTTAAACCTATATCACACCAGTCCAATATTCGTGTTTCATTGGAATTCTGTTGCATTGCTTACCAGAAAGAATGAGATTGTTTTAGAATTAGTTTAATGTATATCAAACTCATGATGAAAAGCTAAGTAAGTCAAACACAAGTTGCTTTAATAACTGATATACCAAAGATAAATGAAAGCTTAATGTATTGTAGATAACATCAAGTAGTCTTTATATTTATGTTTTAATTATCAATTAATATATATTGAAGAACGTACAATGTAAGTGAAATAAATCATAATTGTTTAAGGCAAGACTTGTACAAGTGATGTCTTTCAAAAACAAGTATCTTAAATTGTGAAAGAGATCTTTACTAAAAATAACTTTTAATACTTTAAGCAACAGGATTTTAAGTCTGTGTACAAAATAACACCCTTCTTCCTCACCATTACCACCATCTTCTTGTTCATCTTAAGAAGAGTCGTGTTCTATCAATTCTCCTGAGAATGCAACTGACATTGAGAAAGAGCCCTTTCAGTGCTGTCGGCCAGCAGCCTTGCGTTTTATAACAAAATAGGAATTAGCTCTTGGAGAATAAGCAATTAGTTATGTGACACGAGTGATTTGTAATCATATTCAATTCGGTTCCCTGTGATATAAACAAATTACTTATATCTAAAATCATAAGTGGTGTTCTTTTCTCGTGATTTCATCAAACGGTTTATTTTATGTTAACAACAATACAGAAATCAAGACCATAAGTTATTATGCTGTGATATTTATAGAAATCTAAAATAATATACGCCACAGCAAACGAACAGCAAATAAAAAGAGAGGAATACAAAACTGAGATTGGAACCATTTACGTTATATACCCATTTACGATATATACATAGATTGAGAGTTTTTGGCTATCACCAAAACATGAATCTATCAGGAAATAATTTATCGTTAATCTTGATTCAGATCAAGTCATGGTGATCTTGCCTCTGTTCCAATTAGAAATCCATGGTTTCCGGCAGTTTTCTCTGGCTGAAAAAAATGCACCTCAATCCATTTGAATTTTTATTGCAAATGACAAGACCTCTCGCATGGAAAGGATGGTTCATACCACAGTAGCCAAAATAATTATTCTAGGACAGAGTGGCTGATTGCACAACTAACTTTGATTGCATCCAATCAGGCATCACACATCCTAGCCCACAAACTCGGTTAGACTTGATCTACCTCTTTGGGGAGAGAATGTATGAAGGTGAGACTTGTCTGGCCGTGATCGCACAAACTACTTCCGCCAGGTGTACAGACTACAAATCTTAACAAACATTCATTCTACAAACACTTCAGCATAAACATATCTCGCCACTCTCGTCTAGTTTCTAGCACTTGAACAACAAGAACATTGAATTTCAAATAAAGTTAGATACAGGAGCTGATGCAAAATCTTTATAAAACGCATTACCATTTCTCGTAGTTTGTTTTCATGATAATGCAAAAGCTGACCATTTCACACGCAGTAGAGGCAATATACTCCAAAGAAGACCACTGATCAGAATCCTAATGATCTAAATTTTACTTTTCCTGTACAGAAACCCAAGGGAAGATAAAGACATAGATTTACCATAATATAGTTCCATAATGTTGCACAGTGAATGTGATTTTGTGTCATTTTCATATCCGGGTCTTATTCCTTTGATCTTGTTCTTAAATCGGTTATGGTCTCCATGTTTTCTGTCATAACATTTTAAATGATTTCTAAAGTTTAATCCCCCTCTTCTTTTCTTTATGATAAAAAATAGTAATCTGCAGTTGAATCCTAATCTATAACCTTACTATGATATTGTGTCGATGGCGTTTTACTCTCATTTATAATATATCAAAACAACAATTGTACAAGTGAATCTAGTAGGATTATTTTAATACATTTTTAAAACAATCATCTATATATCATGAGTGATATTCAAGAACGTTGGGATTGAATAATTCTAAAGAAAATATATAAACAGTTAAGACCAAAATCTGTTTTGGAACATTAGTTATACCATTTCAAACATCTGAGTAAAAAAGCACTTTGGTCCCAATAGAATTCTTCCTCGAAAAGAAGCATCAAAGAAATGCCTTGATGTCCTATATTGTCCGTCTACTTCTGATTCAATTAGGGTGAAGGAAGGTTTAAGTGACTATAGTTAACACTGAAAATCACCCAGACGAGCCCAAGGGGAGCAATCAGTACTGCTTGTTGACTGAATTGCTTTCCTGAAAATAGATCACTTCAAATGGCATCTAACGAATTCTATAATTAACAAAGAGGACCAGAGAACAGAATCCAAACATTGAATAAGCCATTTTCACTTCGTTTTCTTTTTTTCAATTTGAGATGTGGAATAACGAAATAACAGTTTTATCACAATTTCATTTGAGTTCGAAACATTCGTTGTAAGAGTAATTTCAACTATCATTAGTGAAAATTGGTATGTTGAATTGGGGTCATTCTGTCTCTAGCTTTGTTAAGCATAACCATTGAAATCGCAAATAAATAGATGTGTGCCTGTTGGTTGCTACAGCAAATGTAACATGCTTGCAAATTTGTAGATGGTAATGTCATTTGACTGTACATTTTACAAGATCTTGTAGAGGCTTTAGACATGTTTACAAATGTAATCTTTTGAAAATAATATATGTTTCACTTCTCCTCTAAAGAGAGTTTTTGGATTTTATCAATCACCAATACACAAACATATTGCTAAGTGAAACATTTACAAATTTATACTAGATGATGACTCCTTGGCTTTTTATGTTACTTTACCCATGTTGAGTAAAGGAGGAACTAAATAAGATCTCCGTTAAAAGTTATTAAATCTTTCAAAAAGGTCATAAGGAGAGTCTCTTATTTTGTAGTGAGTTTTCATTTACAACATCTACATATCATCATTCAGTTTATTTTTTGGACAATTAACAAAGTGAAGAATGACCCACTGGCAAGGGATAACATTTATGACTGTTTTCAGAGAAGGTTGAACGAAAAAGGTTAGCATTTTCAGCTTAAAGCATACCAAAGACAAATAGGATTATTGATATATGTTTTTATGGTCAGACGGTTCAGCTAGGGCTCAGTATCATGGTAAATTAATGTATTATGCAGTCTAGCTTGTGAACCTACGGTGCATTGATTTCTTACACTGGTACATTAGGTAATGAATTGAACGAACACAACAAAGCTTTCGAACCTTGATGAATTTATTACTGAGATTAGCAAAGAAAACAAACCATCTTATTGGAAATTATTAAGGAACCTTATCAAAGAAACAGGAAGTATGAATCCTATTCCTTCATTACGAAATGAAACGGAAAATACCCCAAGTATTTTCTCAGACTTTGACAAAGCAGAAGCATTAAACTCATACTTTGCGTCAATATGCGAGATAGATGATACAAATAAGGCCCTTCCTTTCTTTAAATTGCGTACAACCAGTACACTTGATCATATCGTGGTAAACGAACGTGAAATTGCTGATATCATTAAATGCTTGCAGGTAAACAAAGCGAGTGGACCTGATCGCTTAAGTCATAAACTTTTGAAATCAATTGCGGAATCAGTTAGTAAACCCTTATGTTTGTTATTCAATAAATCATTATCGTCAGGTGTATACCCCGATAAATGGAAAGAAGCACACGTTATGCCGCTTTATAAAAAAGGAGATAAATCCATTTGCAGTAATTACCGACCCATTTCCTTGATTAGTTGTTTGGGAAAGGTTTTTGAGAGAACTGTCTTGAAATATTTTTCAAATTACTTGCTCGACAATAAGTTGTTATACAAATACCAATCCGGATTCCAGACTGGACATTCTACAACACACCAATTGATAGAGCTATATAACAATATTTGTTATGCGTTAGATAAGCGGGAAGACTATTGTATGGTATTTTGTGATGTTTCAAAAGCCTTTGACAGAGTGTGGCACAGAGGTTTGATACATAAACTAGGAAGTTACGGTGTAGGTGTAGGATTACTTAAGTGGATACATTGTTATCTCAAAGGTAGGACTCAAAGGGTTTTTCTAAATGGATCGTTTTCTAGTTCAAAAACTTTATCTGCGGGAGTTCCGCAGGGATCAGTCCTGGGTCCCTTCCTATTTATCGTGTATGTAAATGATATCGCAGATGAACTAGATTGTGCTGCACGCTTGTTTGCTGACGATACGTCAATGGGGATATCATCAATTGATCACAAGCTTATGCAAGATGCGCTAAATAAGAATCTCCAAACGTTATCATGTTGGGCTAAACGATGGCTTGTGGCCTATAATCCCAGCAAAACAGAAGCTGTTCTATTTAGTTTAAAAGATAAAAATGCAATTTTAAACTTAACTTTGGAAAATCAGAATGTATGTTTTAAAAATTCTCACAAACATCTTGGGATAATATTTGCATCCGATTGTAAATGGAACAACCATATTGACAGCATTGTAAAAACAACTTCCTCAATGGTTTCATCTATGAGAAAATTAAAGTTTATGTTAAACAGAGAAACACTTAATAAGATATATATAGTATTTGTAAGACCCCATCTTGAATACGCTTGTGAATTGTGGGATGGCTGTTCGTTAGATTTATCAGATAAAATTGAAAAGGTCCAATTTGAGGCGGCCAGAATAGTAACCGGTCTTCCTAAATATGCTTCTCGTGAATCATTACTTTTTGAAACAGGGTGGCAATCTTTAAAAGATAGAAGAAGTCATCGCAAAATGTCTTTATTTTATAAAATATACAACAACAATGCCCCAGCGTACCTTTGTGATCTCATGCCCCGGGCTGTTGAAACTAAGACCAATTACAACCTTAGAAACTCGCGAGATCTCTCTCTGTCCCACGCACGAACATCTCTTTACAGTCAATCTTTCTTCCCATCATGTTCACAACTCTGGAATAACCTTCCAATGCACATAAGAGAAGCTGACTCCATTAAAAGTTTCAAATCGTATATATCACAACGTAAGTTTAAAGCACCCGCGTATTTCTCATTTGGTAAAAGAAAAACCAATATAATTCATACACAGTTGAGATACTCAAATAGTAGATTAAACGATGATCTTTATAGAATTGGACTTGTAGACAACCCGGGATGCAATTGCAAAGCTGATTTTGAAAACACTAATCATTTTTTCATGGAATGTACTAGATATTCCAATATAAGATATCAAATGCTTTGTAATATTAGCAAAGCATTTAATAATAGAGTAATTATAAATGTTGACTTATTATTAAATGGCCGCACAGACTTTTCTTATAATGAAAATATTATAATTTTTCGAGAAGTTCATAAATATATATCACTCTCTGAAAGATTCGATAATTAGGAACATTTTCTCTTTAAGCTTGTACCAAAATCAGATTGTGACTTTGTCTCTATTTCCCCGTCTGTACTCTTGTATATATGTATATATACCGTAATCCTGTATCCTTCGTTATTTTCAATGTACATAAACATGCATTATTATGTTTCAATATTATATGTAAGCACTGTACATAGGAGAGGGTTTCACTAAGTTGGATAACTTGTACCCAATCCTTTCACTTGAATAAATATGTTTAAATCAACAAAGCTAGCATCGTTGAATCCAAGCAAACCAATAAATCTACAGACATTGGTGATTTCTTTTAGGATACGAAAGATATTATAATATGAATATCTATATAGCGTGCAAATCCATCCACTCTTGGTTGCTCAAGGCGCTTACATTGTTTCCCCCTTGTAAATGACATTCTTTCACCTCCGATCATTTTTACAAATCAACTCCCTGGATACGAAAGATAATGTTTGATTAGATGGATGATGAACCTTAATTATCCACCTGAGTTATTTATTCGGAACCATGCATTGAAAACTAATATTTCACTTCTACAAAATGTTATGAAATTTGTTCTGATATACTTTGAAGTTTATATCTCAGGTAAAGACAATTGCTTTGGCTGTATAATAGTTAAGATGATGCCCCTTTGAGGAATTATTTTAAAGAATGCCTCATTGTAGTGATGTAAAGTTCTTATTTTCAAGGTATATATTTCAACTTCAACATATATATCAACAATTTCTGTTTGGTTTAGGGAAAAGGTGTTTTTTTTAACATTTCATGTTTGTTTCTCAGAAAACAGAAATCAAACGTCTTTCTACATTAGCCCTACGAGACGTCATTGTACATGTATAAACGCTGCCTCCACAAATCATAAAAAATGCGAACCCCTTTTATCTGATGGCATTCTGGCAATGTAGCGATTGTTTAATAAAAAAGCCCAGACATATCCTATTTGTCTCAAAATTAATCTTACAATTAGAAAAGCAGTCAAAAGAATTGATGGTGCAATAAACAATATCTATGTTTCTTCTTTCAAAGTAACCCCATATTAATTTTAAGGAGAGAAATATTCCTAACGTCTATTGAATGACATATATAAAGTGATACTTGATAACATTAAGTGAGACGATTTAAACCATATCAAGTTCGTTTGCAAAGACAACATAATTTAAATTGTTATGCTTTACCTTATAGAAATTTACTTTTGTTTATTTGCAGAATGAATCCCTTGGTAACAGCCAGAACATGTTATGTTTGAACTATTTATAATTGTTGATTTTCATGTTAGAACATTGATGAGTGATGTTTCCTCAAAATCAATATTGGGCATTCCGACAAGTTGCCCCAGACGTCGTTCTAATATCAATTGTTCAAAGGGATGACACAATATCTGACCTATGTTACATGTTCATTGACCATATATGAATTGAAAGCTGTATGCTCCGAAATTACTAGGAGAATGCCTGACATAGCTCGGTAAAGGTTGTCCTCTCCACTATGTTTTCATTTTGGTATTTCCACAAGAGGCAAAAAATGCATTTTTCGATGTTCGTTTTGTATTTTGTAACATTGCCCTTTATTCAAATAATTTTTTTGTCTTCGATATTTTAATCAATAGCTCGTTTGCAGCTGTTTCTTACTTGATGGTAACAAAAGAAACCCTTTGAGATTTTTTGGTTTACGAAGACAGAAGGAAAATCCACTAATTACCTACAATTTTGGGAAACTGGTCAATAAACGCGAGAGCAAAGACTAAGATTGAATACAGCTCACATTGATAGCCAATCAATGATCGTAGTTGACAGTAACTGCCACTACATCCAACTGTAGTGGACAAGTGGCCAATACGTTGGTCATTTATTTACTTAAATTACAACTTTGTTCTGGTCATTGAATCAAATATTGTGTACGTTGACCTTACTAGATGATTCACAATAAATTATATAACCTTTATTCTACAAAATTCAAGATCTCTTTCATCTATATATGTTTAACATTTATAAAACATTACACAGTTCACGAGGAAGTTATCTTCCTTATAGGACATGGTTCATATGTATAATATTGCATTATTTAGAAATCTTTTTAGGAAAGAATTATCATTAACATTACAAGCAGAAACGTTTTGATTGCTTAATGGTTAATTAGGTAAGCAAAAGCTCAGAGGGTTGATAAAATGATTGAAAGTTTTCCCGGAAACATTTATGTACATTTTTTTTTATGGAATACACCCAGGGATGAACAATTGAAAGCAAAGTAAACCAATGACCAAAGTTCATAGCATTGTGTTATCAAACGCAGCAAACCACTGCAATAGAAATAAGCATGATTTCAATAATAAACTCTTTTCTCTTACTTCATTTGTATCACTTTTAACAAACCAAGATCAATTCTAGGACCATGACAGACAATCAATGAGTTTTTCTTTGAGAGATCACCTCCACAAAACATAATTATAGAGGATATTATCGTAGTACTTCTTATCTATGAAATCAATATATGCAAATATCCAGCTTTTGCATATTGGAATAAAGTCGTCCAAAAAAAAACTCAAACAAGGTACCAAGCTTCATATCTACAAATATATACACAAGTATTTAATGAATTGGAATTCACATGTACTAAATTTTAAATGAAAGATATTTTGATTGATGGAAATGGCTTTTTGCATTGTATTTGCTAATAGATGAAAAATGTTGTCTACTGTGAAATGCGGAAATACACAATAGGACACCCTCCATTAACTTCAAACAGCAGATTTTCATTGATTTTGGATGCAAGTATCTTCGAAAGAAACATTTTATTAAATCTGACATTTCACTGGTTCTGCCGTCTTTGAGCTCATTGATTTCCTGTCATTTTTGTTAGAAGTGTTTGTACTTTGATTGCATTGCTTTAAGGATGAAAACTCTATTTAAGACAACAAATCTCTTTCTTAAGAAATCTGTTTCACTTGAAGTGAGATTCATGTAAATTAACATCAAGATGTTTATTGATTTTGAAAAAAAAAAAATTAACCTGATACGATATACAAAACAAGTTGCCAGAGGATCGAACAGTGTTTGTATTCCTGTATTTCAAAAGACAATTCAACAAATCTTAATATGAAGAAATTCATTTAAATCAGACTATATTTCAAAGAATACGTTTGTTTTTCATTTTGATATATATTTACAAAATCAATTGAAGTTGCACGAAAACTAAAAGTATTTGGAGGTTTGGAGGTTTGGAAGTTCCTCGCAATTTTTGATTCATTTAGCAAGTGTTTCAATTTATGAAACGACTAATCATGTAGTAAAAACGAATTTATCATTAATAAACTACATGCTCTCAAAGGATTTATACTGAGACGACCACAAACGGTGTGAGATATTGAGGTCAAAGATTTGTGAACAAACTATGAACCAAAAAGTACTTACAAAATAGTATCTCATTATCAAATGAATTTAATGTGAATTTAAATTGTTTCTGCTGCAAACAGAATTCAATTACTTAGAGACTGAAGCATTATCTGAACTATGAGCCACCATTTTCATAGAGACAAATAGTTCAGGATTTTTTTAATTTTTGTTTGTTAATCATACATCTCCAAATAATTATTATCTTCAACGATCATTTCACAACTACACTACCATTGGTTGCACCCTCACTTATGAATGCGTCAGATGGTTGTCAAAAGTTTTGGAAATTCAATTTTTGTCAATTTTTCTATAATATGCAGTTAACTTTAGTTTCGTTAATAAGAGATCGAACTTTTGCAAATCTATAAAGCCTTGGCATTTAAAAACACTGATCTTGAATGGGTGATGTTGTTAAGTTTTGTTGAGAAATACACTTTTACAACTTAATTTTTACAACTTAATTAAGTTCTTTAAGTTAGATGTTAGATTTAGAGGTTTTTAAAACGCTGTGTGACTTTAAAAGAATTGTAGCAGAAATTATTAAAAAGTTATTAAAAATATGTAATTAACAGTTTACCAAAATAAAGATATTTTTAGAGGTGCTGTCCAACATTTGTCTGATATTGTGCTTGTCAAAATTTCACCTACCAAATACTAGTTGAATCGAAATATATCACAATCAGGTGGTGTAACGTCTGCAAATACATAATAATTAAAAGAAAATATTTCCCTTTTCAGGTGAAAACTTCACCTGCCCGTTTTGGTATTATCACCTTTTAATCATGGGGCAAATATTGACTTGGCACGATCGTTAAATAGCTTCTATTATTAATTTTAAAAGTTTGAAAGAAATGTTAAGTAAACTAGTGCTTATAACAACCTTTCAGAGAGAACTACATTATGTTCCCGAACGTTACGTGTAAATTGAAAGATTTCAATCCTAGATCGCTCATTTGTATCGTAGTCTATACACTCCAACTGTTAAGAGTCTATGAACTTTTCAGGAAACAAACGAACGCTGTCCATCAGGAGGGCTAAACTCATCACACCACTTCTAACGTATTTGTGGTGGTGAGAAGGCTTCTTTGAAAGCAATAGAAACTTCTTTGACACTTACCGATAACCTTTGACAACTTAGATTTCTGTGACATGAAAGGGTGTCGTAGGAAAGGGTAATGTTCTGATATTTCGTTGTGATGGAGGGATATCAAGGTTGTTTGACACATGAAACTATGACCGCAAATTTTATCAGTGAAACAAATTTCTTTCAGAGATGTTCTATTAAGAAACAGTTTTTTTTCTAAAACTTGGATCAAGGTTTTGAGTTTTCTTCTGTATAGGAGCATAAAATGGTCAGGTTTAACTCCCTTGTTATTTTGATAGAAATAAGACAATCAATGTAAATGACTAATCAAATCTTATGAAATGCTTTCTATGTTTTTCTTTTTTTTCTTTTCTAGTAAAGGTACATTGCATAACACATTGATATCCTATAAAACTAACATTTTGATTGAATTCTATGGATTGAACCCCTATACATGTATGTGTATTTTTAACATAGACAAAGTGAAACCATTTTTCCTCTGTTTATTTACTTAGCATAAATTTCAACATCATTTGATAACTGTATAGAAATATTCAATTATTGCTGCTGATGTACTTGACAACTGATGTTTCTCAAATGTTGATAGATAAAACAATGAGTATAGAAGCGAGCTAATCAATGTTCATTTTGAGCCTGCTTAAACAGATACTTAACCTTTGTTCTCATTAGGTGCCTGGACTGATATCAGTAAATACAGAAATTGTGTGAACATATTCATTGAAACCATACAGTTTGTAGTTAGCTCAGCATTTATTAATGCTTCTCCTGAAACACTGAAACAAACACGGAAACTATTGCATGTTGAGCAGATAGATGTTATGAATGACTTTACAAACTGATGGTTTACTATGACAGAAGATAAATCCCGAATTTCGGGAAATTGGTCAAAAACGCAGCGAAGAGCAAAGACTAAGACTGAATACAACTTTTCATGAGCCAATCAATGACCATCATTGACAGTGATTGCCACTATATTTAGCTGTAGTGGACAACTGACCAATACGTTAGTCATTTAGTTTTCGTGAGTTACAACTATGGTCTGGTTGTATAACCCAATATTGTTAGATGATCTTACTTGTTAGTCAACATAAAATGAAATATCTTCGCGAGTATTCTAAAAAAGAACATTTATATGTATGTTTATTTTATAAAAAGTATTGTATGAATAATTTATTTGAAAAAAAATCTATACATTTACAGTAAGTGAATGTTTACGATTATTCAAATGATGAAAATTTTGTCTCAAAGGAATTTATGGTAAATCTTGTTTCCATGTTCATCTTAGGTGTTAAGTTATCGGATAATATTGAATTGTATCGGCAAATTTATGTATTTTTAGTTGTTATGACAAGGAAAGTCATCTTCTCATGTCTTATGAAAGTCATTACTCATGATTAATATTGAAGTTTAGAAATATGGAGACAGAAGTAAGTCGTGAAATAGAAAAAATACCTTTGATATTTATAATTATGTTTAACAGAATTGAAACGGAAGTAAAATACTTTACAAGCACAAGCAGAGACATTGATTATATTCCTTTATGGTGAGAAAGTTTAGCAACAGTTCACAGGTATGATAAGGTTATTTGTATTCCAACAACGGTACATTAGATATGGTAAACATCCAAGAATGAACAATTGAATGGAAGCAACTAACCGAAACGATCTCCAAAGATTTGTTCGTTTTGTGATTAAGATTGAAGAGAATGTTATGCTTCAATAGAGACAATCAAGTTTCCCTATGGTTGAGCACATTCTAAAATCTGATTTTTAAAAACGAAACTGAAGATATTAACAGCATGTTCATAAAGAAGCATATGTACATAAAAGAGACAGCATTTAATTTTCTGTTTACATACATTTCAAAATTTTAAAAAAGTTTTCCAATCATGGCATTTCATAACATGAAAGTTCCGACGTCGTTGTATTTATTGTTTGACGAGAGTCTGTCAGGCTATTTTACTAGGCAGCAATCATGAAAAGTAGGGAAATATATAGGAATAAATATAACCAAGAATGTAGTTTAGTTATCAGAGCAACTGTTCATCCCAAAGGAACATGAGGTTAAAACCTCTATCACATCATATCAATAATTATTTATAGTTATAGATTATATTATATATTTATAGTTATTTAGAATAGGATTATTTATATAAAACTCATGAAGTCTACTCCACCTTCTGTACAGACTTGTACCTTCATGCTTACCTAAAGTGCAAAGCTTTGACATTTTAACAACATGTATCTGCAATAGAAAGAAGTATGAACAAACTTAGACATAAGACATCATATAATTCTATCTCTTATTTTCATAGAATGAATCAGTAACGAAGAAAATGATCTGCATAGGGGAACGGTAAAATTACAACTTGATGAAAATACACTGTTATTCCCCTGCTTCGTTACAAATATTCAAAACGTCGTTGACAGTGATCAGGCATAACACCGCTTACCTAACAAGATCCATTTAAGAGCCATGACAGAAAATCAATGTGTTTTACTTCGCGAGACCACCTCCTCACACCAGAAAAGTATATTATCGTTGTCTATCTATTATAATATCCTTACGAAAAAATATACTTCCTGTCTCCATTGTTTTCACTCCGTTTTTGTTATAAACAGATCCATTTTCTTTCCTTGCTTTCTGTTCGAAGATTTGTAACTATAATCAGTAATTTGGGATCGACGAATATGTTGAATGTTATTCTCTATTAACGGCTTACACATTATATCAGTCACTTCTCACTGCATTCCGTACTACAGAATGTCGTACCGTGTTTCACACCATACATGTACTTTACCGGAGGCGTAGCTCAGTGGTAGAGTGTCCGCTTGTCACCCGGAGGACCGGGATTCGATACCAAAAGACGCTAAAAGGTGGGAGTTGTTGCTGTCTTGCTTGACACTCAGCATTGTAAAGGAAGAACAATGAATTATCTGGTGCCTTGGCACAAAACAAATTTCCAACGTGTACTTGTGCTGAGGATAGTAAAGTGTTATTATCATTATTGACATTTTAAAGCAAATATCTTAGAGGGAAAATTTTGATTAAGTCTGATATACACTAGTTCTGATGTCTTTGATGTCATTTATTTCCTGTCCTTTCTTTTAATGTTTGTTATTTGATTACATTGCTTAAAAGGATTACATGCCATTTCTAAAATCTACTGATTTGTTAGACAACAGTTTCCTTTCTTTGATTTCTTGAAATGAGATTCGTGTAGATTAACAATGTACAATGCATGTTTTGGAACAAATACCAACGTGCCATTACATAATTTGTAAATTGACAATCTTAAAGTGTGGAGTCTAATATTTCGAAAGACAATATACATGTAACAGTAAGAATCAAGAGTAACTCATTTTTACAAAAGTTTTCTATAAGGAATAATTAATCATTTGATTTTGATCTTTACATTCAGAATTGAATATAGATAAACAAATATTTTATGGCAAAAGCTGTGTATATCACCTTCAAGAGGTTTGAAAGTTTTCGGACATTTCTCCCTAATTTCTGCAGCCATGGTTAAATGTTTTCAGTATTTCCAGGCAATGACTCAATTGCATGTAATAAGTATAGTAGTTATGCAAACATAGTCTCTTTATGCTCTCAAAAACTCTTTTCTGAGATGACTGCATACACTCAATGGGAAAACATCACCTAACTTTCATTTAAGGTACGTTGGTTAAAGAACTTATTTTATTGATTATGAAATATCGTATTGCATGTTAAGTTCATCTCATTACATTTGAATTTTTTTTAAACCATTACATTACCGATTGAATACAAGGAAACGTTATGTGGTTAGGAAGGTACAAGAAAAGGCTTCAAGCCCGGCACTATCCTCAACTGAACAAGACAAAAACCTTAAGCGTCTAAAACCTTGCTGGCATCATGTGAACGTTGACCATCACTTCTCATCTCACCACTAGTACTTCCACATATTTGTTGTGTCGAGAACGCTATGAAAGCTACCCAAACCCTTTATGGCACTTACCGATAACCTATGACAAATAAGATTAGAGCGACACAAATGGGAATGTCCTTTTATCTTTTGTTAGAAGGTAACATCAGAGATGTTTGACACATGAAAGTCTGATTACAAATTGTATTAGTGAGAGCATTTTCTTTTCAAAGGGTGAATACTGATTGTTCTATTCGAATACAGCTTTTTTCTTAGGTACTCTCCAGTCTTAAAACAAAAAACAATTTAGTTTTACTACAATGAAAAGGAAGTTTTTAATTGTCAAGATTCAAAATTATCTCGCAAACGGGTTATAATTATAACAACCATTTAAAATGTCCCTCCTGTAAAACAAACATAACACATACAGTATATCTGTTTTGTTGGGACACTTCAAACTATTACATGTCTACCAGATGGAAGTGATGAATAATGTTACCATAAACCTAACTCCTGTCTATTTTAATTGTTATGGTTAAAATGCATTTGAATCATGAAGTAATGTAAAACGACCCAAGCCTGATGCAGATAATAATGTAGAGTTAAAGTAAGTAATAGTTAGACCATGAGCGCCTGTTGTCTAAGCGTTTAAATGGTTAGTTAGACCACGAGCACTATGTTAAATCAAAAGTTGATATTGTTTTTATTGAAATGACTAAGAAGTATTTGACGGCGACCGTACCACACAAGTTATTGACATCAAATCAAAACCATAGAGCTAGTGAAATTTGCGTTAGGACGCAACCTCACGAGATACACGTGCAACTTCACTTTCGACATGCGCATGCTGTGATTTTGTCATTTGGGCAAGGGAAATGGAAAGAATCGGACGTAGATTGACGGCCATATCCTATTTTAGGCCGGAAAAGCGCTATTTAATCTGATGATAATCAGATCCGTAAAATGATCGAAAAAAAACGAAAATTAATTTAGTTACACTTTTCTTCCAACCAGGACTCATCAGAACACCTTGGTTGCCTCAGCAAGGTAAGTGTAAAAGTGTGTTTGCATTGAGGGCCTTAAGAAATGGGCCTTAAAAACATATGTACAATATATACAGATATGTACATAAGCTGGCTACAAAATCCTAGCCTGCCGGCGGATACGCCCATCGGTGTATTCCCACCGGGCCATGGTGACATGTATACTGGTAAAACCAAACATAGCGGCCTAGGGCAAAACCCGTAAATAGTGCCCGCATGTGTCTGATACCGCTGTCATCTGTACACATTCCTCTTAGTTGAGCCCACTCTAAGGCAATGATAGGATTTAACCCATTAACGTACGCAAATGAAAAAAACACAAAATTCTATCATAATGATGGGCATGATTACTTAAAAAAATGTGCCGAATTCTGCGAGGCCACAGATAGGCCGGCCCTACAATATCGTGTATGTCTAGCCACATTAGGTAAATGTGTATATTGCGGATGGCCATGTTTATTGTCAGCAGAGCAAACACACAATGATGATAGATATTTGGACTTGACGCATGCAAACTTACAACCCACGTGTATGAAATGAACTGCCAAAAATCGTGATTTCTCGCATACAGTCAATGTCAGAGTATCACGGGAAAATTGACATAATGTTACTTCGCAATCCGGGGTATGTAATATACCACGAATATATTGCATTATATAAGTTGTAGGTGTTGTCAATGCTGCATGGAAAAAGTGATTGATCTAAGGTTATTGGAAAGTTATTACATAATATGTTTAATAAAATGAAAGGTTATTTGTATGGAACTCTTGTCTGTTGTTTTTCCTTGAAGACACGACATCACAGATTCGCAAGCGAAGAGTAAGTAATCTGTATATACTAATGAATTTGGGGACATTAATATAGGGAAAGTATTACATATCAGTCTCCTGCAGCCACAGATATGCACTCACGGAAAAGGGCAGTTAATGCAGATGCGAGCAACCGAAAGGTAATGGTGTGTAAAGAGTATTAATATTTCAGTAATAAATTCCAGTAAAGCTTTAAATTTTAATATGTTGTATTTATTTCAGAGAAAGATGAAAATTCCCCACTTTTGTCCACTTCTTTTTACTCCCAAGGTTAAGTTTCCTAAGACCAATGGCATCATTACTGGGAATAAAGTATAATTGACACCATAAGAGCTTAAATGAAAGCACTTAAAAGAAGTCTTCTATTGGGGGAATATTTTTGTTACACTAAAGAATATCTTAAACCCACATGTTATTGTTATTTGCATGCATAATATCGAATGGCATGAACTGCCTGTTATAAATAATCGATGACAACTTAGATAAAGACGATAGCACACCATAAAGATGGACTGACAAATACTTTCAGTAGTTTTAAGAAGAGCATTTTTAATTATCCTCAGGTATAAATGTTTTTGACAGCAACTAGAAGGAAAACAGACCGCTATTATACAATAATGTTGTCTATTCTAATCAACGGACGTTTTTGTAGTGTTTCGGGATTTATCATTTGTTATTCTACGTTTGAGGTTTTTGGTATTTACAGTCTTAACATTTAAAAACAAAAATTGATTGTTGGCTTACAAAGGCTACTTAGATTTAATTTACGTAAGGCATCTACTAAGTGAGTGAGTGAAATAGTGCTTAAGGCCGCTTTGGCAATATTTCAGCCATTAGCGGCGGGTATCTACCAAGAATTGTGAGACAAAATTCAAAGTGTTTATCAATAGTCTACTATATACTTATGACTTGTGAACGTTATTGTAAATCGACTCTGCAAACTGCTCTCAAACTCAAAATCAACAACAGGATGTTGAAACACTACTTTGTGATAAACAAGTGAGATAGATTCATAAACCAAATAACAAAGTCTTTATTAATATGAGCAAATATCACTGACCGATATATTTCCACTGTAAACAAGATAATGTCCCTAGACAGTAATACTTAGTGAAGTGAAGGGATAATCCTACACATGCTCAACTAAGTCACCCCTTGTACATGTTATTTATTTTCTGTTATGTCTAGATTAGATGAGACTGATGGATTTCCTTTAGAAGCAAAGATAGATCATTAAGTTCGATTGTTGAAGGTTGAATTGCATTGACCTAAATAATATATCCTTTGGTAATAAACATAAGCAAAAGGCGAGGGACCTCTCAAACATAGACGTGAATAGTACACATGAAACTGTGAATAGGGGTACTAAATCATGATTTTAATCGAACAAAAAAGAATCATAGAGACACTATGTAAGGGTTAATTACATAAACATGTACATTTATCGCTATCATTTCATTATGAAATATTATTGCTAGGTTTTAGAGATACGATCCAGACAGTATTACTTAAAAGAATGTATAACATATATGGTATAATTTTAAAATAATCAAAATATATCAGTACAATGTACAACCAGACTTAGAAAGACGCACGACCTCGAAAGGCCCTTGCTATAATAGGATGCAAACTACTTTATCCCTGTTATAAACAAAGACTGATCACCAATGCTAATCATAGCTTACATTGATTTTGCGAGTTCACATTGTCCATAATACCTAATTAAGCTCACGATAGTGGCAATCGATTACTGACAATATAAATTGACCCTACGCTAATGTGTACAGTAGCCTTTATTCTTGACACAAACACTTCATGTAGAATGGCAAACATGAATGAATATTCTATTATCAAAGAAGTTTCAAGTGTATATTTGTGGATGGAATGCTCTGTTTAACCTCTCTTGCGTTTTAAAATGTAATATGCGTCTCTAAGAAGAAAAATCACTTTAACTGAAATTTGATGTTGATGTCACCAAAATAAATTATTGATGTAGTTGAGAATGCATCACTTTTGTCGAAAAATAGATTACTATCACTTTGTCACTGTCCATTTACGATCATAACATGTCAGCTAACGTAACTTTTGGAGAAGAGTCTATCATTTTTAAACTTATTATAAACAATTGTGAAATATTTATTGTATCTATATACATTTTATGTTTAAAATTTCTTTAAAAAAGTATTTAAACAATGCTATGTTTACACTATGTCTAGTTTTTGAAAAACAGCACATAATCCATGCAATGTTTACAACATGTTTCAAAATATCCACACAAAAAAACGTTTCAGATGTGACACCTTCACATCAGAAGAATCATTTAAGGTCACTATGACATCACCATTTTACGAACTAAATTTCAGTTGACCACCATAGATCAGATGTAGTAGCATTTCAGACTTAAGGAATGTCTTTTCTTCATCTTAGACCTTGCTGTGTTCAGTCTTCTATTGATCCGCCTCCCTAGATGATTTTGACTTTGCATGAATCGATTTGCTAGCTTTCAACTATTCCTATTAAGTGGAATTTCGCTTAAAAATTTAGTGCGCAAACAAACCATGTGCCCTATACATATGCTTTAACTTAGACAATATGAGAACATCATATTCTTCTTTTGGATTGGAAGATTTATTAATGATAATATATTCCTGACAATCTCACATCATGAGTCTGTTTTAAAAGCTGAATAATATGAATAATAATAGAAATATTTGTATCATCTTAACTGCAGTCATTAAGAACACAATACTATAGTTTCTACCGTAGTTTAAGCTATGTTTTTGACAATGTATTTACATTTAATTGATATTTAGAAATTTAGTCATGGTGACTGGTCCATAAACGACGCTCATAACTAATACTTAGAGGGAATTTAACTCCTCTTGGTAGCCAATCAATGGTCTTGCTGACGTGATTGCCCCTACATCTGATCTGTGGTCGACAACTGACCGATATGTTGGTCAATAGTTTACTTGATTTATAATAATGGTATTGATCAATGCAGTACAACCTATCCTGACACTAGTTGATACAGATTAAGAAGAATAGCAATTAGAGTGCCCATATGGATGATTCTAGTACATTTAATACATTAGTGAAACATAAAACAGATCATGAGATGTTATGGAGAGTGCTTCGAGCAAGGCTAAGATGTATTTCAGCTCTAAAACTTGTTATCAATGAAACTAATCATAGATGGTCTAAGGTGAATTATTTTCTTTTTTAAACTCTTTTTTTACAGCTGTTAGGAATTTTAAAAATTAAAAGCCTAAAAACATACAAAAGATCACGTATAAGAAGTATAACATCCTGTGCAGGTAATTGGTTTTCATGTTATTATTAGAATTCAAAATAAATGGAGAATTCAGGAGAGTTCACAACAGATATGACGAACACATGTACATCTAGATAAAGATAAGGAGGAAAACAGAAACATTAATTATATTGTTAACTGCTCAAATGGTTTAGCCTGCTTAAAGCATTTAGCCAAAGGTCCCTAGAATGGTTAAGTGATGTTTGTTGAGTCAAGCTTTCCGACTGGTAGAACATTGATATCTTAAATCGGTACATTTCATACAGTATGCACACGAATAATGTTGAATGCAAGCAATAAATATACCTGTCACTAAAGTTGAATTCGTTTTGTTACCGTGATGGATGATGATGCTATGCTTGATCAGAGAGGTAATCAACATGTGTTCCAACATGGATGAATTCACTCTGGAAGGTGAGGTGAGGTGACATTGGGTTTATCGCCGCTTTCAAGAGTTTTTTACTTATCGCGGCTGCTAGAATTGTTGCAGGAAAAAAGTCCACAACACTATTGTGTCTATGTATTGCCGTAAAACCTGCAAGCATCGACTGGAACTAGCGCACTCTGGAAGGACTGAACCATTACTTGTAGATTTAGGGTTATTCATATATTGACTGTTCAAAAGGTAATACGATATACACGAGTAACAATAGCAACGTAACCTTAATGAGTCATGAATAAACCCATCTCTTTTATCCACCCCTATTATGATATATTGTTATCAGGTTTAGTACAAATAAAGAATAATCATTGTGACAAGATGAAATATACTTTAACAATTCTTTGACGAGCATTAGAAGAGGAATACTTACAAAAAGAAAACTTTAAATTGTCGTCTTCTTCATTATGTAACACTTTATTGAGAATTAATGTTTTCTTTGCTTTGAATTAGAGTCTGATGTATCTCATTTTGTTTTCCTCTACCATCATTTAAAGGCGTGTCCTGCTGTTCACCCTCATTTAACCGCTCCAGTCAGTTCAGCCCTTCATGCCTTAGACTGATAAATGAGATTCAAATAACTGCTAATCAAAGTGTCATTGCTCGTAAATCAACCAAGTAATTAACAACTAAGAGATTTCCGACATTTCTGTATTGATTATTTCAAATTGTAGACGTGTGTCTGTTAGGGAATTGCTATGCAGAAAGGTTGAAAAGGTTGTGAAGTATGACCAACCGGGAAATTGAGGCCAGTTGATATAACATCCATTCATCACTAAGAAGGATTTCGTTAGATGAATGATCGTGATTATTTAGAAATACAAATGTAATATGTTGAATAGATATTTCTTTATATTATGTCAGTGCTATTAATGCATCAACTCAATGCTATGGCAACCATTATATTTTCAACTTAAAAATAAAAACATTAACATTCATTTTTCGTTTTTAAAAATGATAGTTTGTGATTAAATGTGCTCGACAGGATTCATTTATTCATGGTGTTTCGCCTAGTTACTAATCGGGCATTCACTGGTAGGAATCTTTTCCAATCGACTAATTTGAATCTGCCTTTAAGATCAATTTGTTTAATCTAAAAAAAGGAATGAACCTGGTTTTTACTCTGTAAGAGACAGGTTTATTTCAATTATGTAGGCTGACCTGCAGGGCAACAGAAAAAATATCATGGACGTTGGTGTTTCATGGATTTGAATACTAATTACTTGATTGTCAATTCTAAACATTTGACCACTTTGGGTTAAAATTTTATGGCCAAAGAATTGAAATCCCATAAAGGCACATCAGCTGGAAATAAACATCATATTAATGCTCCGTAACAAAGTCAGAAGTCATAATAAAAAAAGGAAGGGTTCCTTGATATTATAACCCCTAAAATGCATATCTACATCACATAGACAACGTTAGTAGAAAATTTCGGAAACGATTTCAGATGCAACGCTCAACACATGGATCGCTATATACCTACATCGTAGTGGTGGTTTGACATGTAAACTTGTCACATAACAAATGTTACTACACAACGATGACAAAGGCACCTGTTGTAATATTGGTTGTTATGAATATCTGAATATCTTCTGTCAGTGCTCACGATGCTAACACAGCAAGAGTAATACTAGATCGATAACAGAAAATCAATGAGTTTCATTGAAGAGACCATTTACTGATGCCCAACTGAAGAAGGGTAAGCAAAAGGGAATCTTTGTCCGTCTCGTAAACACCACTTTATCTCTTTTGGAGTTGGTTTAATATAAGCCATTGGTACCAGTCTAAGCATTTCTCAATAAAAGTTTGGTTGAGAAATGAGAGTCCATGAACTTTATTTCTTTGTGTCAAGGGAAATGCTTAAATGCCACTAAAATGGTTTACAGTAATATGTCTGTTTTGTTAAGCAAGACGAGTTTTCCTGCATACGAAAGAGATGCAATTGATAAATGTAAATTTTGAAAACTCACATATCATCAGTTATTAAAGGGTAGAATGTTGAAGAAAAATTTCCAATATTTATTTTGAAGAGTAACCGTGCCTACCCCAAATACTACATCATATTCACTGTTATCACAGTATTTTAAATCAAATGATCATAAGATTCAATCAAAAAAGGATTTTTTTTAACCATTAACTTATTTTTCTTGATTTGAATACTCTCGTGACATCAATCTTAAAAAGTGTTTTACTCCACGGTTTATTGATTCGATAAAAGCTATCTTTGAGAGGACCATTCAGTTCAGTCTGAAATTTCACCATTTCTATTCTCCTTTATCGATCATTGATTTCCTGGCTGTTCTTTTGAGCAATGTTTGGTAGCATTTCGTACAAGAAAGAACAATCTTTTTTAATTAGATTGTTAGGAAACAAATCACATTAAACATTTAATCTCTGAATGTGATTCACGTTGAGGGTCAATTTTTCGTTTTTGGAACGAGTATCATCAATGAAATTTGTTTGATTAATTTCCTTTTTCAAGAATGTAGAAAAAAATAGATGTTTGTAAAGTATCATTAGAACTTCAGTATATTAATGAATTATTGAAACTAGGGAGGACATCACCTTACTTGATTGATAAAGAAATTGTTACAGCCAATTCTTCTCACTTATCTTACTTTTAGAGAAAACGTTTTTTAATCAGTGCCAATATAATTCAATATTGGTATTCCGATGACATTTTACAAACCTGCTTTAAAGGTCCTTGTAGTGAGAGTATCAATATAGTTATGAGGTCTGATCTTCCTTATGTATTTTATTTATTGATATGATGATGATTATCACAATTAATACTGAAATAGTATATCTTCATATTTCAACATCTTTATTTGAAATGCAACTTGGTGGTTTGTACATAGCATGCTAGGTTCTTTCATACTGAGCCCTATTGTCATTAATGCGATCCAGACAGACATAACTCTTGACATTTGAAGAGAATAACTTTCTGCTATTACTTCATCCATACGGATGACAAGTAGATGATGAGTTCTTTTCACATGTCATTCACATAAAACGTGTTTGACATCTACATGTACATTGTAATAACCTTAGTTGCCATAAATATATTTTCGAGACTACAGATTAATTCAAATATACTATCCAAAAAAGGTTTTCATAGGCTTTGTTGAATTTCATTGACTAATGTGACAAGAATTTTTAACAATACAACATTCAAGTCCCTTCCAAGACGTCATTTTAATGAGTGTTAACATTTGAGGATAATATTATCTGTCTTTATTTTAACTATATAAGTGACAGTTAGAAATAAGTTTTCTTTCATATAATTCACAAGAAAAACTGTTGGTAACTTTAGTTGTAATGCATTGAATCACATTGATTCAAATAAAAGTATTGTTTTAGAATTCAGCCTTTGATAAGCTGTTATAAGTAGTATTCATGAGAATATCAAGACTTTCATGGTAACATTCTTAAATTGTTATTTTCACTATAAAGAAGTTGTTCTTCTTAAAATCCTATGTTCTGGTCGAAGAATGTTTCAAATTCAATTCTTTGTTATTGTAAAGAACTGCCCTACCAATGGGATCCGCCTTGTTGTCAGACTTAAGACTCCCCCTACCCGCCATCATTGATGAACGTTCAAATTGATCTCTTTCTGGTTTCTTTTTATCTGCCAGCTAAATATATTGGTGGTTGACTTCAATGTATGGAGTCAGGTTGAAATCATTTCCAGGCAACAAGTTGGATGGGTAAAAAAAACTTAGGTGCCTTTCAAGCTTCCTTATAATATCCACCTCAACACTACGAAAAAGTAGATATACAACATAAAGTATTGCTTATTTTTTAAGGCCTAAAGGTGTCTGGCAGAACTATACTTTGGATATATAGCTCCGATTTCCCAGCATTTTTGAAGTTGTGATTATGTGCTGATGTTTCTCGTCTGTAATGGAAATCTATTCTACAGGTCCTCTGCAGTATTATCAAAGTATTTGGCCGTTTTAGTTCTAGAAAAACTCTTAAATGTACAATAGCATGTATGACATGTATGAATAGTAATCAACCCTAACTGGAAGATGTTTGATGATATAGTGACAATTGATTGTTCAATTTGTTTTCTTGTATTGGATCAGTTTACAATTTTGCGTGTCAGTCCGATAAAGGTGATAATGAGGCTTCTCTAAAATCAATGTTTGGCTGTTTTCAAAGTACACAACTCCATTTATCAGTGCATGCTCAGTGTAAATATTTAAACAGAGACACAGCAACTCATTAAGATTTTTTATCACTCAGTTTTGATTGTGAATAGAAGTGAGCATTTGAGTTCATTAACCCCTAATTCATATCTGGTTTTTTTATGTTTCTATTGCACAAATGCATAGTGCATTTCATATTCATGTAACATTACAATAAGCACCTAACCCACTCAGAGTTTTTAAGCATTGATAATTAAGCAGTTTGACACTAAAAGCAAATTCACTTTGTGTTACCAGATGCATAACCCTGGAAATACACTAAGGATATGCATGTGAAGAAGGAATCGAAATATACTACAAGACAAAAGTTTAGACTCAGTGAAAAGTGTAATGTCCTATTTTCTATCGCTAATATCTTAAGAACTAGTGACTCTATTCTTCATATCTCGGTATAAACGCCGAAACAATGATTTTAAAAGAACTTGTACAGTTTATTCGAGCCCCAAAAACTGTCCTCGTTTTAATGGGGTCTTAATGACGTAAAAATATCACCTTTTCAACAAATTTCATGGACTTTCATTAATGACAAATGCATGGCACGTTTGTAACAAGTTAAGGTTTTAGGAAGCATAAATCAATTTTACCATCCTCACCAATACTACAATTTCATAGAATCATTTGATGGTGAGTCTAAACTATAGTCGCGTAGTATAGAATGGTTTATTATCATCAAATTACTCACTATTTACTGTCTTTTTTATCATGATTACAAAACAACATGTATGTCACAGTTATCAAGGTAATGATATCATTTGATAGTATTTTTTATTTGCGTTCCTGATGAGTATTTGTCTGTGGGAAAATAGAAGCATTTTGATAATCTATAGTTATAGATCGTTTATGAAGTGCTTTCACGTTATAAACAGTTTTATGTCCTAAGCTTTGTATTGTGTTGTGACTTCAGGATGTACTCAAATGTGTGGACCTATGGCTGATTACTCACTAATCAAGTGTGACATCGACATCGATCCTTGTCAGAAGAAAGAATCTCATGTGGAAGGGTTCTCATTATTTGGGTTTATTAACCATTTCTTCCTTGTTTGTATTCATTGTCTAATGAACCAGTGTCACAGACCAACTTACCATAAAAGCAATATCAGCCAAGCCACACTACACAATCCATCAACTCTCTACTAGTTGGTAGTAGTTATAGTGAACCCTTCTAGCGTGACAGAAATAATAAATCTCAATAAAGCCTTAAGGATGTTTGCTCCTCAAATTTATAATATTAAACTTTTTTCTAACTTATATTTTTTAAAAGATCAAATTATATGATTGGAAAATCAGCATTAAAAAATAGGGGGTAGTGTGGGTTTTTCCGAGATATGACGACTGTAAGATAGTGGGGTGAAGTACAATTTTTACATGGGAGTCAATGGGAAAATGAGAAAATATTTAAAATACTACATTTCTAGTATTAAACTTTTTTTCCTTTTGTGATATGTTACAAAGTTCATGTTACCCTACCGAAATCAATGAAACAATATATATGGTAGTGGTTTTTTTTAAAGCTTTGACACAAAATGTACCTGAAAACCCCCCTTTTTAGTCAAATTTAGGTCATTTATGCTGTTTCATCACTTTTTAGAGGTTCTAAAGTCGCATTTTCTATATTTCATTTGTTTTTTAAAAGTATGTATATAATGTAAAATATCATGAAGTAAATAAAGATGAGAACAAATCTTTACTTAATCATATTTAATTTTTAAAGGTTAACAGTAAGGAGCGGACATCCTTAATGTGACTTGTGACATTTTGTCCTAATATAATTATTTAATGCGATGTATATAGCTGAATATGTTGAGCTGAGAATGTTTTATGCATTTTACTAAAACATTACTCAGAAAGTTACCTGCATAAAAACACAATTCTAAATCATTTATCTTTGTCACTGTTTCTGTTTAACTTGAATTTTAATAATTCCATATTTTTCAGTCATAGTCCAATATTGAATAAACCTAATTATATCTCTATATTTTGTGAAACAAATTCATACTGACAACATAAAATCACCAATCATATAAGACTCAAGTTACAGCTTTACTTTTAATTCCAAGGACGTCTCAATGAAATGGCAACCTTTTATACACTCTCAAGTCTTGTTGTTGGAAATGAAGCAGCCTCAGGTTAGAGCTTGTCTTTGTGTTTTCAGACAAAGTTCTAATCTTAGCAGGTGTTTGACACTTTTGGTAGTATCCAAATAAAGGTCTTCGAAAGTAGACAACCAAATAAAAACACGGTGACGATGTTTTTAGTTATTTTGGATATCATGAGGTAATCATTGAAAGGGATATTCTGCTTGAAGGCTAAAATTAATACGTTGTTTATTCTTAGTCATCCCATTTAATCACTTAAAGATACATTAATTCGATGCTGTTAAAGCAAAGTTATCACACTTCTGTGATCAGAACACGATATGTACTCACATAAATCACATCAAATATTTTTTTTTCAAATTAATAAATTAGAAAAGATTCTTTATTCTTTATTTAACATTTAAGCATTAAGAGTGTGAAACTGCACAACAATTAATAGAAATAAAAATTATATCAGACAATTGTAAGCGCCAGTCTGCATGCCCCTGTAGCAGATAAATGATCAATAGTTGAGCTTGCTTAAATTCTAAAAATGCTCTGCTAAAATTGATCCTTATGTAATGTTATTATCATCATTTAATCTTTAGGAATATTAATTGAGCGTTGATCCTATCTTCCGTGATGAAAACCTGATTATTAATACTGAAAAGAATGCTAACACGTTGTGTTCAATACTATGGCATTCATGTCAAATCTTAAAACTCTCCAAATTCTGTCTCTTATCCTAAGGAGAAACATTATCATTTATCTATTTTAACCATGGTCTTGCCTGCAACATTCCAAAGCAGATGCTACTCTTACAGGTTCACCTTTTTTAACAACATGTAGCAGCATGCAATCTTGTCAATCCGTTTGAAAAACAGAGGTTTACATGTATTACACGACTTGCCTTGACTTATCTCCTCGTGTGTTGACAGTTGATGTATCCGATTGTTTTGTCATCAATCAGCATGGAGTCCTGAAATAGAACATTGAACCTCATATCCAATTGGCATACTTCATTTCAAAGAATGAACGTTGTGTGAATCAAAGAATAAAAACTGAAAAGAAAATGTATCACAAACTTTATTCCGAATATGGATATCAGAAATTTTTAGCAAATTGTTATTTTCTTGTATAATGTATTATGCATTTTCGTGTATTGAAAGTTATACGACCAAATTTTGTTTTATAACAGACCTTGTAAAAACAAATTACCAGTATATAGTTGAAAGTTGTAAACAAAAGTTTAGGTCAGCAAGGAATAGATCTGAATATATCATTGCAAGTTTGTGCATAGATCTAAGGACTTTGTGAAGATAAAAGGAACCACAGTTAAAGCTTTACAGACAAAATAATTTTTTAAATCGACATATATATACCATCAAAATTATGTAAAATACTGTTTTCAATTATCAAAAGAAGGTTTAAGGCAACTCTACTGTTGTGTTCCTTGACAGAAGGTTAGTACTTGACGCTTTGACTAGGCTTACAATGTTACTTTCTGATGTCATCTGATCTTCTGACATCGAGTGGGAACCATTAGTCCCTTATTGTTCCCAACATAGCATGCACCAGATATGACTCAGACTCGAAGGTAGTGGCTTCTCCCTAACTATAAAATAGCTTTGAATATGTTGCAAAGAGGAAAAGAAATGAGTATCAAATTGGTGTCAGATACAGTTTTTGAATTTGACATGATATGTATTGCCGCTGTTTATATCTGTTTCTATCTGTCTACAGGCAATCAGTGCCTCGATAATACTTTAAAGAAGCTTTTACATTTTTTGAAAATTCAATTTTACTCAATCAGCAATGACTTTGGTCATCAACTGAATAATCAATCAGGTATGTGATTTCTACTGCATATTGTTAAGAATTGAACAAAGCTGTTTTTCTTAGTGGTATACAAAGGGTTGTGGTTGTACTCCATAAGGGAAGCAGCCTTTCAGAAAGTTTAACAAAACCTTTTGCTTTGTTATCAATATGTTGATATTTGAGTGATGACAGTCTGTTTAGCAGTTAATGGTAACTGAATAATAAGCTCGTTTCAGCTTCTCCTTCAGTAAACTTCGTACACTATTTTCAAAAAATCATTCCACGTCTCATTCCTATTCGATTTGGGAAAACTGCTGAATATTAAAATATTTCTTCTACTAACATTTTCAGGATGATAATATACCAACATATTTCTTCTGAACGCCCAAGTATTAATATGATTTCCACTGCAAGTAATACTTGTTTACAACGTAGGGCTAAGCCTGTAAATAATCACCTTAATCACCTCTGTTCCATGTTATTTGTGTTCTGATGTTTCAGGAACAACATGAGACAAAAAATGCCCTTCTTAACCTTAGAACTCGAGAAGAGAGCAGTAAGATCATATTGTAGCCAGGCCTAGCGGTGAAATACTATTCTTGCCCTTAAGAAATCTATAAGATAGCAACTTTTCACCTACATTGTATAACCGATCGCCTTGGAGCAAGTATATATGCGGATCTTCGCATATTTGTGTTCTTAGAAATTTTTCTCAGTGCATTTGAAAAATAAAATTGAAGCCGGTACATGTTAATGAAACAGCTTATAGTCAACAGTTATATTATGTGAAAGCGAAAGCATACATTAATGTGCATTTGATATATTTGTAAAAAAAATAATTTATGGCTTTAATGAGGAACTTTCTTTTTTAGTTACATAATGGTTAGTGTTGAGATAATTTTCTTGGTTAGGAATACAACAAAAGAGTTGCTTGTACCAACGAAATATTGATTTCTAAAAAATTTAGTAAATTGATGTTTTGTTCTGGACTTAAATTTGCGATCATTTTCAAAAATGTTTATGGCTGTATCACACCAACATTAGACAAAGTAGACATGTTTATGGGATAGCAAAAGCATAGGGGTATTTGACATGCATTTATGGAAAAACTTAACTTTTTTTGACGTTTTCAATTACTCCTTTAATTGCAACTAGACGATGAGTTTCCATAAAAAAATAAAACAAAGTACAAACTTAAAGACCTTACATAAAATATCCCATATTTCCTGCATTCCACTATTTACTAATCAATCTGAAAAGCTTATCTTATCATCTTACTTATGGTTAATCGATTTTGTAAGGATGGTTTTGTTTAGTCTTGGATAACACTACTTCTGTCCGTCCTTTTAAGCAATGTTGCTTTTTTTAATTTCATTGATTTTTAAGAAACAAATCTCTTTAACTGTTTAATTTATCACAAATATTATTATTTTGCTTTGTGATAATAAATGATATATTCGTCACACTTGTATTTATGTGCCTGCATAATATCAATTTACATGTGTATATTTGCTTGTTTGAAAAACCAATGTAAAAATGTATTTGGATAAATATTTCTGAAGGTTATAAGGAAAACAGACCAACATTATATTATGATTTTTGGCATACAGAGGGCCAAATAAATTTAATTTATGTAAAGTATGTACTATGTATTGTTTGACAATATTCAACAAGAGTCTACTGTTTACATGTACTTATGACTTGTGAAAAAAAAAATATCTGAAACTGCTTGCACTCAAAAACAACAGTGGGATGTTGAAACACTTTGTGATAAACATGTGAAAACAGATTAATGAACTAAGTAACCAGGTCTTTGACCGATATATTTTCACTGTAAACAGGATAACTTCCCTAGAAATTAATAGTTTGTGAAGGCAAGGTATAATCCTACACATACACTACTATGTACCCCATGTACATGTTATTTACTTTCTGTCATGTCTAGATAGATGAGCCAATGGTTTTCCTATAGAAGCAAGGAGAGATAATGAAGTTAGATTGTTGAAGTTTGAGTTGCATAAGCCTACACAATATCTCCTTTGGTGATGAACATAAGCAAAAGGCCTCTAAAACATAGTCGTGAAAAGTACAAATAACACTGTGGATTGGGGTACTACATCATGACTTTAATCTAACAAAAATAATCATAAAGACACTAAGTAAGATTGAATCACATAAACACACAGTCATTTATCATTATCGTTTGATTATGAAATATTTTTGCTTTGAAGATACGATCCAGACAGTATTACTTAAAAGAACGTATTTTGATATGGTATAATTTCAAAACATATTTCACGAAAACTAGCAATATTCAGTGCAATGTACAACCAGACTTAGAAGACGCACGACCTCGAATGACCCTTGCTTAATAGGATGCACACTACTTTATCCCTATTAAAAACAAAGACTGATCACTCATGCTAATCACAGCTTACACTGATTTTGAAAGTTCCCATTGTCTATAATACCTAATTAAGCTCACGATAGTGGCAATCGATTACTGACAATTTAAATTGACCCGTTGGGGACATGCGGGATCGCAATTTGATTTTGTAGAAGCACACGGAATCGACAAGCGGTAAGCTTTGATGTTAGGTGTGTTTGTACAAGGGATTGAAGGGGCATGAAGAAACCACCAACCAAGAAACGGTACAGAACCATCGAAGCACGATTTCAGCTCCTGAAGGTGCGACTGGCAAACGGCACCCTTTCCCTGATGGAATATGCAGATGCCTGTGCTGCACTGCTTAAGAACTTTTAAACGAGTTGGATAGAAAATTCAATTTTGCAACTGTTTATGTATGCATGTATGTATATAAGTATGTAATGTACATAATAATAAACTTTTTGTATATGTATATTCATATCTTTGTAGTAGTTATAATGTACCTACAGATACTGTCGACAACTGCTTTTATAAGGGTCGGGATAATCCATGCGCTAATCCTCTAAGAAGAAAAATCACTTTAACTGAAATTTTATGTTGATGTCACCAAAATAAATTATTGAGGCAGATGCGAATGCATCACTTTTGCCTGAAAATAGATTAATATCACTTTATCACTGCCAACCTTATGATCATAACATGTCAGCTAACGTAACTTTTGAGAACAGTGTCCCAATAATTAATATTTAATGAACAATACTAAAATGCTTAAATCATATTTATATTTTATACCTAAAATTAAGAAAAACAGCATTAAATTCTTGCTATGTTTTTAATCATGTTTTAAAATAAAGGACGTAAAAGATTTGACACCTTTACATCAGAAGAATCATTTCAGATCACTATAACGTCAGCAATTTACAAACTAAAGTTCTTAATGAAATGTAAGTGACCGACTTCAGTTGATCACCATAGATCAACAGTAGTGGCAATTACAGACTTCATTGATTGCTGATCAAGGAAGGTTGTATTCTTAGTCCTTACTGTGTGCAGTCTGCTATTGACCTGACTCCCCTGATGATTTTGACTTTGGACTAATCGATTTGCTGTCTTTCACCTCTATCAGTCCTTTTGAGAGGAATTTCGGGTAAGAGTCTAGTTCGTCAACAAAACAGGTCCTCTATGCACATGCCAAAACTAAGACCATATGATAACATCATGTTTTTATGTATTAATGATATGACAACAGGACACGTTTTAAAGATATCAAATATTAACATTATATGAGTATTTGTATCATCTTATTTTCAGTTATCAATAATGGTAAGGACTGTATATATATGTCAAAACTAAGACGATATGATAATATCATATTTTTATTTATTAATGATATGATATGACAACATGATACTTTTTAAAGATAACAAATATTTACATTATATGAGTATTTGTATCATCTTATTTTCAGTTATCAATAATGTTAAGGACTGTAGCTAAATGTTTGCTTGTAACAAAATTGCACCTCTATCAAAGATATGATTATTCTTGGTGTATGTGAATAAATTTGCTTTACAATGAAGAAAGGGTTTCAATAATCATTGGCTCTGTTATTGTCTGCAATGAATGCAGTGACTAAGTTGAATTTGGCGAGAAATGTGGAAAGATGGTTTTGTTATGTCTTGTTGGATTGTGGGTGTAGGTCATAGTGTCTGCTTAAATTGAAACTTCAGTAAATGTCATGATTATGTGGACTAATATGATTAAAATCAACTTCAACCTAAATTTAAGCTAAAATGATTGGACTTAGGGTTTTTTCCAATTTGTTTGATATAATATAAAGACAACAATGATTTAAAAATCTTAGAATACCACCATCATATGCAAGTCTTTTTAAAAAATCGTTAATGCTTAACAGACAAAGACAAATGGAATATCCAGCAATAATTCTGACTGTGACTGGTCAATAAACGATGCTCAAAGCTAAGACTGAGATAAATAAAACTCTTCTTGGTGGCCAATCAGTGTTCTTCGTTGACAGTGATTGCCTTTACATCTGATCTGTGTCTGACAACTGACCAATATGTTTGTCAATAATTTACTGGATTTATAATAATGGTATTGATCAATGCAGAACGTCGTATGCTGACACTAGTTGATAAAGATTAAAAAGAACAGCAATTAGAGTGCCCATATGGATGATTCTGGTACATTAAAGATAAGTTTGTTACCCATTTATTTGCAAAAAGAAGTTTAAAAGTGCTTGAGGTGTCACGGAGAGTGCTTCGAGCAAAGTAAAACATATGTCAGCTTTTGAACTTGCTATCAATGATGTATATAGACAGCATTTCTTTATAGATTTGGTTCATCAAAGCTAAGCTATCCTTCTCTGGTTCTTCACTTCATACTGACATGGAATAATCTTCTTCTTTAATGGTTTGACATATTCATGTTTAAAGCTGTTTTGAATTAAAAGATTGAAAGACTTAAAACAGTCAGTGTGATAATGTATAAGAAGTATAACATCATTTGCAGATAATTATTACAATTCGAAATAAACAAAGATTTATTTGAGAATTCACACAAGATATGACAAACAAGTACATCTAGATAAAAAATATAAACAAGGTAAACAGATTAATTATATATTTATTATATTGTTATCTGCTTAAGTGGTTTAACACAATTATATAGTTTAGCCGCAGGTCACTGGAATGGTTAAGTGATGTTTGTTCACTCTAGCTTGTAGACTGGTAGAACATTGATTTCTAAACAGTCCATTACATACAGTATGCACACGAATAATGTTGAATGCAAGCAACAAATGAACCTTTCACCAAAGTTGAATTCGTTTTGTTACCATGATGGATGATGATGCTATGCTTGATCAGAGAGGTAATCAACCAATTGTTCCAATTGATGAATTCACTCTGGAAGGACTGAACCGTTACTTGTAGATTTAGGGTCATTTTTAAAAAAAATACAATAAACACGAGTAAAACCGGCAATGAAATTGTCTACAGAGCTATAAACATAGCTAAAATAACGATTCTGAATTGAAAAGAATATTGTTAGAAGCATATGAGACATGAATGTGACCTTTATGGGTCATGATGGAACCCATCTCTTTAATTCACCTTTACTATGATACATGTGTGATGTTAGCAGGTTTAGTACAACTATTGTTTTACAAGGAAAATCATTGTTTTCTCTGCTTTGTATTAGGGTCATATGTATCTCAATTTGTTATCCTCTACTATCATTTAAAGGCGTGTCCTGCTGTTCACCCTCATTCAACCGCTCCAGTCATTTCAGCCCTTCAAGCCTTAGACTGATAAATGAGATTCAAATAACTGCTAATCAAAGTGTCATTGCTCGTAAATCAACCAAGTAATTAACAAGCAAGAGCTTTCCGACATTTATGTATTGATTATTTCAAATTGTAGACGTGTGTCTATAAGGGAATTGCTTTGGAGAAAGGTTGAAAAGGTTGTGAAGTATGACCAACAGGGAAATTTAGGTCAGTTGATATAACATCCAATCAGCACTAAGAAGCATCATATTTGAATTTTGTTAGATGAATGATTAAGGCTATCTAGAAATAATGTGTTGAATAGATATTTCTCTATGTTGTCAGTAGTATCAATGCGTAGCTACTATTTGGGCATTCACAGGCATTCACGGACTAATTTGAATCTACCTTTAACATCAATGTGTTAGTTTATAGTATAGTATTATCTAATGAACCTGGTTTTAACACTCATTTAAGAGAAAGGTTGGTTTCAATTATGTAGGCCGACCAGCATCATTGATGATGTCTTTTTCATGAATCTGAATCTCAATTACTTCATTGTTAATTCTGAACATTTGACCTTTTGGGTAAAAATGTAATGGCCACAGAATTGAAATCCCATAAAGGCAAAATTGGTTCCTTGGAATCATAACTTTCAAAGATAACGTTAATACAAAATTTCGGAAATGATTTCAGATGCACGGTTCTACACATGGATCGCTATATATTTATGTCTACATCGTAGTGGTAGTTTGACATGTAACCTTGTCACATAACAAATATTACTACACAACGAAGACAAAACCACCTGTTGTTATACTGGTTGTTATGAATATCTGATAATCCACTGTCAGTGCTCACTACATGTATGCTAACACAACAAGGGTAATACTAGAGCGATGACAGAAAATCAATGAGTTTCATTGGAGAGACCACCTCTTCATTCTCAACTGTAGAGGGCAAGCAAAAGAAAGTCTTTGTCAATCTCGTCAACACCACTTTAACTCTTTTGGAGATGGTGTGATATAAGCCATGTGTACCAGTCCAAGCATTTCTCAATACAAATTTTGTTGAAAGTTATTGTTCCTTGAACTTGAAGTAATGTTTTTTAAGCGAAAGGCTTTCATAACATTTCAATAGCTTGAACTTATGTGTCTGAATTTACAACATAGCAAGTTTTCCAGCATATGAAAGAGATGTAAAAATGTAAAATTGTAATTGTGTAAGTCACTACACAAATTCTTAAGTTGAAGGTTGAATGTTGCATAAATATTTTCATTTCATTAAAGCAATTACAACATTAGTTATTTTAGAATTATTATCGTGCCTAGCCTGAAAGTACATCATGTTATTGTATTGTAATCTTATAAGAGAATTTAAAACCAACTGATTTTAAGATTCAACCCAAAAAAGATTGTCGCCTTTAACTTATTTTCCTTTATTTGAACACTCTCGTGATATCAATCTTAAAAAGTGTTTTACTCCACTGTTTATTCATGTTATTGATTTGGTAAAAGTTATCTTTGAGAGGACCATCTAACAGTCTGAAATTACGCAAGTTCAGCCCTCAGTGCGATCATTGATTTCCTGTCCGTTCTTTTGAGCAATGTTTGGTAGGATTTTGTACAATGATAGAACACTCTTTTTGAATTCCATTCATGTTTTAGAAACAAATCACATTAAGCCTTTTATATCTGAATGTGATTCACGTTAAGTTTGAATGTACATTGTGTATCATCTTTGAAATTTGTTTTATTGATTTTAAAAATTCTCCTTTTCAAGAATATAGAAAAAATGTTGATGCTTGTATGGTATCAATAGAACTTCAACATATTATTGAATTAATGTTTTTTTATTGAATGCAATTGGGGAGGATTTCACCGTACCAGATTGATAAAGAAAATGTTACAGCCAATTATCTCACTCATCTAACGTTTTAGAGAAACTCTTTTTTATTCAGTGCCAATATAATTCAATATTGGCATTCCGATGGGATTAACAAATCGGCTTGAAAGGTCGTAATGTATTTTATCTATTGATATGATGAGGATTATAAACATTGAAATATTATATCATATATAAGTTTCAATATCTTTACTAAAAACGCAACTTGGTGGTTTGTTCTAAGAGCGCAAGTTGATTGGTAGGTTCTTATATCCTGCGCCCTATTATCATTAATGCAATCCAGACGGACATAACTCTTGACATTTGAAGAGAATAACTATCTTCTATTACTATATCTATATTGGTGACAGGTAGAAGATGAGTTCTTTTCATGTCATTCACATCAAAAGTGTTTGACCTCTGCAGTGTAATAACCTTTGCAGTATATTTTCGAAAGTACACATTGATTCAAGTATATTATCCAAAAAATAAGGGTTTCATAGATTATGTTGAATATTATGGACTAGCGAGAACATTTGTATTTCATTGTAATGATTGTTAGCAAATGAGGATAATAACTATCTGTCGTTACTTTGTCTATATAGGTGACAGGTAGAAATAAGTTTTCTTTCATATAATTCACAGGATAGACTGGCGATAACTTTAATTGTAAAGCATTGAATCACATTGATTTTAAGGATACCTTTCTTAAATTGTGACCCACCCCCCCTCCCAGGCTTACATTAGTGATGAACATTAAATGTCTTTTGGGTGTCGTGTGATCTGCTACCGAACTATCTTGGTGGTTAACTTCAATGTATGTGTCTGGTTGAAATCAATTCTAGGCAACAAGTTTATCTCATGGATCGAAAAAACGTAGGTGCCTTTCAATCTTACTTATAAATTATCCATCAAAAGAGTGACGATTTCTTTTGGAATGCGATCTCAACACTTCCACTATGGAGATATACAAACTAATGTATAGCTCATATTTTAAGGTGTCTGGAAGAACTTTGTGTATACTTGGATATACATGTATACATGTATCTCCGATTTTCCAGCGTTTTTTAAGTTTTGATTATGTGCTGATGTTTCTCGGCTGTAATGGAAGTCTTTTCTACAAGTCCTCAGCAGCATTATCAAAGTATTTGGTCGTTCTAGTTCTAGAAACGTTTAAAGCTTTCATATCCTATTGTACATGGACAGTAGCATGTATGACATACATGAATAATCATCAATCATAACTGGAAGATGTTTCATGATAAAGTGAACGATTGAGTGTTCAATTTGTTTTGTTGTATTGGATTGTTTTTACAATATTGCATGTCAGTCCGATAAAGGTGATGAATGAGACTTTCCTAAAATCAATATTTGGCTGTTTTCAAAGTACACAACACTATTCATCAGTGCATGCTCAATGTAAATATTTATTCAGAGACACAGCAATTCATTTCGTTTCTGTTAAGATTTTCGATCACTCAGTCAAGTGAATAAAGTGGAACCATTTTTTTTTTCATATAACCAGTGCACAAACGCATAGTCATTTCAAGCAGTTTGGCACCAAAAGCAAAATCCCTTTGTGTTGTCAAGTGCAGAACTATGTCTATACACTCAAGATATGAATGTAATGTAGGGACAGAAATATCATGGTTTACAATTGACGATTGATATGTGCATTTTTTTACCATAAAGATTTAAAAAACAGATTGTTAATATTTCACCATTAAAGGGATATTTTAAAAAGTGGTTAGATTTCTAAATTATTATGATTGAGACTGACTTTTTTGCTCTTCGTAATTACCATAAAAACCTACTGTCTTTTGATATCATTGTTACATAACTGTAACACATCTATCAAAGTAATGATAGCATTTGAAAGTACTATAAAATACGCCTTTTTATTTGCATTCCTCATGATTTTTGGGGACAAATTGTAGTTATCCATCGTTTATTCTATCATGAATCATATAAACTCAGGAAGTTGTTTCTAGTAATCAAAAGTTCTTTTTCTTTGGTTTCTTAGTATGTTTTGGCCTCAGGATGTACATCAATGTGTGGGCCTGTGGCCGATTGACTCACTAATCAAGTGTGACATTGACATTGATTCTTGTCACAAGAAAGAATCACCTTTGGCAGAGTTTTCAATTCTTTGGGTTCATTAACCATTTCTTCCTTGTTTGTATTCATTGGCTAATGAACCAGTGTCACAGACCAACTTACCATAACCGCAATATCAGACAAGCCGCACTACACAATCTATCAACTCTCTGCTAGTTGGTAGTAGTTATAGTGAACCCTTTTAGCTTGACAGAAATAATCAATCCCAATAAAGCTTTAATCTGACTTGTGGCAATTTGTCCTTATATGATTATTTAATGGCATGTATATAGCTGAATAGGTTGAGCTGAGAATGTTATATACATTTTACTAAAACATTACTCAGGAAGTTACTTGCATAAAAACACAATTCTAAATCATTTATTTTTGTCACTGTTTCTGTTAACAAAAACTTTATTAATAATAATTCCAACCATATCTTTTTCAGTCATAGTCATATAATGAATAAATCTAATTATATCTCTATATTTTGTGAAACAATTTCATACTGACAACATAAAATAACCAACCTAAGTAGTAAACAAGTAACAACATTGCTATTAATTCGAAGGACGTCCGACCTTTTTCTCTCAATCAAATGGCAACCTTTTACACACTCTCAAGTCTTGTTATTGGAAATGAAGCAGCCTCAGGTTAGAGCCTGTCTTTGTGTTTCAGACAAAGATTTAATATTAGCAGGTGTTTGACACTTTTGGTGGTACAATGTATCTGAATGAAGGTCTCGGAAAGTAGACAACCCAATAGCGACACTGTGACGTTGTTTTTAGTTATTTTGGATATCATCATGTTATCGTTGAAAGGGATATTCTGCTTGAAGGCTAAAATTAATACGTTGTTTATTCTTAGTCATTCCATTTAATCACTTAAAGATACATTAATTCGGTGCTGTTAAAGCAAAGTTATCACACTTCTGTGATCAGAACACGATATGTACTCACATAAATCACATCAAATATTTGTTTTTCAAATTAATAAATTAGAAAAGATTCTTTATTCTTTATTTAACATTTAAGCATTAATAGTGTGAAACTGCACAACAATTAATAGAAACAAAAATTATATCAGACAATTGTAAGCGTCAGTCTGCATGCCCCTGTAGCAGATAAATGATCAATAGTTGAGCTTGCTTAAATTCTAAAAATCCTCTGCTAAAATTGATCCTTATGTAATGTTATTATCATCATTTAATCCTTAGGAATATTAATTGAGCGTTGATCCGATCTTCAGTGATGAAAACCTGATTATTAATACTCAAAGGAATGCTAACACGTTGTGTTCAATAGACTATGGCATTCTTGTCAAATCTTAAAACTCTCCAAATTCTGTCTCTTATCCTAAGGAGAAACATTATCATTTATCTATTTTAACCATGGTCTTGCCTGCAACATTCCAAAGCAGATGCTACTCTTACAGGTTCACCTTTTTTAACAACATGTAGCAGCATGCAATCTTGACAATCCGTTTGAAAAACAGAGGTTTACATGTATTACACGACTTGCCTTGACTAATCTCCTCATGTGTTGACAGTTGATGTATCCGATTGTTTTGTCATCAATCAGCATGGAGCCCTGAAATAGAACATTGAACCTCATATCCAATTGGCATCCTTCATTTCAAAGAATGAACGTTGTGTGAATCAAAGAATAAAACATATGGTATCACAAACTTTATTCCGAATATGAATATCAGAATTTTTTAGCAAATTGTTATTTTCTTGTATAATGTATTATGCATTTTCGTGTATTGAAAGTTATACGACCAAATTTTGTTTTATAAGAGACCTTCTAAAAACAAATTACCAGTATATAGTTGAAAGTTGTAAACAAAAGTTGAGGTCAGCAAGGAATCGATCTGAATATATCATTGCAAGTTTGTACATAGATCTGAGGACTTTGTGAAGATAAAAGGAACCACAGTTAAAGCTTTACAGACAAAATCATTTTTTTAATCGACATATATATACCATCAAAATTATGTAAAATACTGTTTTCAATTATCAAAAGAAGGTTAAAGGCAACTCTACTGTTGTGTTCCTTGACAGAAGGTTAGCACTTGACGCTTTCCATAGGCTTACAACGTTACTTTCTGATGTCACCTCATCTTCTGACATCGAGAGGGAACCATTAGTCCCTTATTGTTCCCAAAATAGCATGCACCAGATATGACTCAGACTCGAAGGTAGAGGCTTCTCCCTAACTATAAAATAGCTTTGAATATGTTGCAAAGAGGAAAAGAAATGAGTATCAAATTGGTGTCAGATACAGTTTTTGAATTTGACATGCTATGTATTGCCGCTGTTTATATCTGTTTCTATCTGTCTACAGGCAATCAGTGCCTCGATAATACTTTAAAAAAGCTTTTACACTTTTTGAAAATTCAATTTTACTCAATCAGCAATGACTTTGGTCATCAACTGAATAAACAATCAGGTATGTGATTTCGACTGCATATTGTTAAGAATTGAACAGAGCTGTTTTTCTTAGTGGTATACAAAGGGTTGTGGTTGTACTCCATAAGGGAAGCAGCCTTTCAGAAAGTTTAACAAAACCTTTTGCTTTGTTATCAATATGTTGATATTTGAGTGATGACAGTCTGTTTAGCAGTTAATGGTAACTTAATAATAAGCTCGTTTCAGCTTCTCCTTCAGTAAACTTCGTACACTATTTTCAAAAAATCATTCCACGTCTCATTCCTATTCGATTTGGGAAAACTGCTGAATATTAAAATATTTCTTCTACTAACATTTTCAGGATAATAATATACCAACATATTTCTTTTGAACGCCCAAGTATTAATATGATTTCCACTGCTATTAATACGTGTTTACAACGTAGGGCTGAGCCTTTAAATAATCACCTTAATCACCTCTGTTCCATGTTATTTGTGTTCTGATGTTTCAGGAACAATATGAGACAAAAAGTGCCCTTCTTAACCTTAGAACTCGAGAAGAGAGCAGTAAGATAATATTGTAGCCAGGCCTAGCGGTGAAATACTATTCTTGCCCTTAAGAAATCTATAAGATAGCAACTTTTCACCTATAAACGATCGCCTTGGAGCAAATATATATGCGGATCTTCGCATATTTGTGTTCTTAGAGATGTTTCTCAGTGCATTTGAAAAATAAAATTGAAGGCGGTACATGTTAATGAAACAGCTTATAGTCAACAGTTATATTATGTGAAAGCGAAAGCATACATTAATGTGCATTTGATATATTTGTAAAAAAAATAATTTATGGCTTTAATGAGGAACTTTCCTTTTTAGTTACATAATGGTTAGTGTTGAAATAATTTTCTTGGTAAGGAATACAATAAAAGAGTTGCTTGTACCAATGAAATATTGATTTCTAAAATTTTTAGTAAATTGATGTTTTGTTCTGGACTTAAATTTGCGATCATTTTCAGAAATGTTATGGCTGTATCTAAGTAGACACCAACATTAGACAAAGTAGACATGTTTATGGGATAGCAAAAGCATAGGGGTATTTGACATGCATTTATGGAAAAACTTAACTTTTTTGATCGTTTTCAATTACTCCTTTAATTGCAACTAGACGATGAGTTTCCAACAAAAAATAAAACAAAGTACAAACTTAAAGACCTTCCATAAAATATCCCATATTTCCTGGATTCCACTATTTACTAATCAATCTGAAAAGCTTATCTTATCATCTTACTTATGGTTAATCGATTTTGTAAGGATGATTTTGTTTAGTCTTGGATAACACTACTTCTGTCGTTCTGTCCGTCCTTTTAAGCAATGTTGCTTTTTTGAATTTCATTGATTTTTAAGAAACAAATCTCTTTAACTGTTTTATTTATCACAAATATTATTATTTTGCTTTGTGATAATAAATGATATATTCGTCACACTTGTATTTGTTGTGTGCCTGCATAATATCAATTTACATGTGTATATTTGCTTGTTTGAAAAACCAATGTACAAATGTATTTGGATAAATATTTCTGAAGGTTATAAGGAAAACAGACCAGCATTATACTATGATTTTTGGCATACAGAGGGCCAAATAAATTTAATTTATGTAAAGTATGTACTAAGTATTGTTTGACAATATTCAACAAGAGTCTATTGGTTACATGTACTTATGACTTGTGAAAAAAAAATATCTGAAAACTGCTTGCACTCCAAAACAACAGTGGGATGTTGAAACACTTTGTGATAAACATGTGAAAACAGATTAATGAACTAAGTAACCAGGTCTTCATTGATATGTACACATATTTTTGACCGATATATTTTCACTGTAAACAGGATAACTTCCCTAGAAATTAATAGTTTGTGAAGGCAAGGTATAATCCTACACATACACTACTACGCAACCCCTTGTACATGTTATTTACTTTCTGTCATGTCTAGATAGATGAGTCTAATGGTTTTCGTATAGAAGCCAGGAGAGATAATGAAGTTAGATTGTTGAAGTGTGAGTTGCATAAGCCTACAAAATATCTCCTTTGTGTTTTAAACATATTTATTTTCTATAAATATACAGAAAATGGATTGGCAAACAAGCCAATGGCTTATATTAATGCCTCTCCATAACAACATAATATATGCGACGTACATAAAGTCTTATGATTTCAAAAGTATACTTAATAACAAGCACAAAGCACAACATGCGTGTATATAATCATTCTTATTTCAACATGTGTTAGTTCAATAAAGGGCAAGAATATAATACTTAAAACTCAAATTAGAGTAAATCGTTTTGATGCGGTAATAAAATCATGTACAGAGTTGATTATGCAAATATTTAGAGATTCTGGTAGTTCAAGATTTCCATACAAAGCGTCGTTTATGTTATAACCATATTTGAAATAAAATGAAGTGCCTCTTATGGTAGTATAGTTTGGACAGACAAAAAGATAATGAATGGTGTCTTCATAGGGAGCACCACAACTGCACGATGGATCATCCAATATGAATCTTTTCACTTTATGTGCATTTAAATCACTGCATTCTAATCTAAGTCTGCAATGCAGAATTTGACAAAACCTGTTTCCAGTATTTATATCAAACCCAAAAGAAGTTTTAAAATTAGGTGTAATTTTATTTTTGAATTCATTTACCGACTGTATTTGTCTTATATCTTTAGATAAAGAATTCCAAAGTTCTACAGAATTAGGTAAGAATGATTTTGCGTAAGAAGATGTTCTTACATGTATTTTCTGTAAATTTGATGAATTTCTTAAATTATACGGGTTTGCTTGAGAAACAGATTCTGGCACAAGACTGTTTAAATAATCTGGTGTTTTCTTATTTACCATTTTATAAAATAAAATCAATTTCTGTATTCGTCTTCTTTCTACAAGTGGTAGGAAATTAGTTTCTGTATATAATTTATCATGACTTGTTCCCCTAGTAGCCCCACATATTGTTCTAAGTGCATCAAGTTGTAAATTTTCAAGCATTGACGCCTGTTTACTGTACAATTATCCCAAATACAACTACAATAATCAAATAATGGCATGATAAATGATGTATACATAGTAGTAAGTGTATTTCTTGATAATCGATATTTAAAACTTCTTAAACAATTTATCATAGGTGAAACTTTATCGGATAAAGAATCTAGTTGTACATTCCAGTTAGCATCTTTTTGAAACCAGAGGCCTAGATGTTTATGTTCAGAAACTTCATTTATGGGAGTGTTTTGCATATATAATTTTGGAATAGGACCTGAAGAGCGTTTTCTACTAAACTGTACAGTTTTAGTCTTCGAAGGATTAAATTTTACCTGCCATTTCTGGGCCCAACTAGAAATCAATTCTAAATCGCTATTCAGGCGCGCAGCGTCTTGAACAGGGTCATCAATTATAACATAGATTGAAGTATCATCTGCGAAAAGTCTTATATTACAGTCTATATTTTCTACAAGATCATTTATATAAACAAGAAACAGTAATGGTCCAAGCACCGATCCTTGTGGGACGCCTGCTGAAACTGATCTATATTTTGAATTATATCCATTTATAACTACTTTCTGAACTCTCTCATTAAGATAACTGTTAAACCATTCCAGTAATTTTCCACTAATTCCAAGTGATTGTAACTTATGGAGAAGTCCCTTATGCCAAACTTTATCAAACGCCTTACTAATATCACAAAACACTGCTCTTACTTCTTTACCTTTGTCCATAGCACTTGAAATAAAGTTATACAGATCTATTAACTGGTAGGTAGTTGAATCTCCAGGAATAAACCCAGATTGTAGTGTACTAATGAGGTTTTTATCTCTAAAATAATTAAAAACATATATATGAATCTCCTTTGGTGATGAACATAAGCAAAAGGCCTCTCAAACATAGTCGTGAAAAGTACAACACTGTGGATTGGGGTACTACATCATGATTTCAATCGAACAAAAATAATCATAAAGACACTAAGTACATGTAAGATAGAATCACATAAACACACAGTCATTTATCATTATCGTTTGATTATGAAATATTTTTGCTTTGGAGATACGATCCAGACAGTATTACTTAAAGAGGGACTGAAATGCTATATGGCAACTTTCGGGATTCATGAAATAGTGGTAACAATTTCACATGGACTCAACTTTAAATTTCTGAAATCGACCTAGAAACGGCTTAATTAAGACTGTATAAAGAACACCGCCTAATTAGGCCGGCGAACAGAATAAAACGCACTGAAGTGTGTCTGCCTCGTGACGTGTTAGTAGGTGATGTGATACCCCCTTGTGTGCCCTCATTATGTAAAACAGAAGAAGAAGAAGAAGAAAAATGTTTATTAAAGTGTCACGTACTTTAAAATAAGTTACAATACATAAAAAACATACATATATTTTAAAAAGTACCCGGCCATAATATGGCCTATGAGACACTGTAGTCGTTAAATGTCACATTATTACAATAAAATTAGAAGCTATATTAAAACTGATGTAATTGCACGTTCCACAATATTAGCATATACACATTCACATGCTCAAATACTCACTCGTTCACTAGTATTAGCTAACAGTCATTCACTCATTATTACATACATAAACACACACTTAATAACAAACAATCACACAAAAAATATAGCAAAACGCTCACATACGTATCAACATGCATACTCACTGTAATGTTAGAATTACAGAAATAAGATTCATACACACATTCGAGGTGACGCTCACACATACAGGAGAACACACATACATATATTCACATCATTATTATCCACACATACTTATATGGAAACATACAAAATACTTATATAGATAAACTGGCATACATCCATACACACGTTCGAGCTTACACTATCACATACATACGAACACATATACATACATATATTCACATTCATACCCACTCACACTTATATTGAACATACAAAAACTTATATTATATACATACATACACACATAAATCAATAAATACGTTTTTAAAATAAAACGTTTACATAAGCATATAAAAACAGCAACATTATAAAAGTGAAATTCTTCTTTTCACCATTAGATATAACTTGGAAGCTAAGAGAAGTTGACAACGGGGATTTTGCATTAAAAAGGTATATTTTTCTTTGGGATTTTTCTGTGTAAAAGCATCATCTATATCTGCAGCAGCTTTTAAAACATCATACATGATATCAGAGTAGAGCGGGCAGATTATAATAAAATGAGCTTCATCCTCGATATCCCGCGGACATAAGGGGCATACTCTGTCATGTAGAGGGGTAGGCGGCTTAGAGTATCTACCGGTCTCTATGCATAGGGGCAGACTGCACAACACAACACAACACAAGCTAACAGTACAGCTCGATGTTTAACCGTCGATTAAACACCCTAAACAACATCCAAACATCTCAAACCTTCAATAAATCGGTAGTTTATTTATTCAACTGGCAATTTGTATTGATGAAAACGTAAGACCCTGATTAAAAACGAAGTTGTGCGCATAATGCTACAGCATGTAGGCCTAGATGGTCTCGCTTTGCGCAATGTTGTCATAAGACTGCACGTGAGAACCTGGATGTATATGTAAACAATTGCTCCCGTGTGAACTGTTTTATCTTCGTGCACAGTTGTTGGTTGTTATTGAATATTACTTTAGTAGCACAGCAGAAAGGATGTTATTATACAATACTATTTTTATTTACATTTAAACCATTTTTTTAGAATTGCCTTTGACTTCATTTTGTAACAGGATAAAAAATATATACGTTTTTCTTAGTTATTTCATTTAGTGATGGACAAGTTACAATTCTCAACGAAAGACATGTATTGGATGATCACTGATGTCTTGTTTAAAACATTATTTTAATAGGGCATTTCACTGAAAATCTTAATGTTTTCGCTCTTGTACATAGAGGAGATAGTTTCCACAACAATACCCGATACATGGCCAAACAGAATGAAGATTTATTAAATGAACCTTATCCAAAATAATTATCAGATAGAGCAAAAACGGTATTCCTAATTTTAGGTTAATAGGTTATAATTTACCAATCGGAGAAAAAAGGGATGTTAAGGAATACAATTGCTATTTGATGTTACCTAATTAGCTGATGTCATAAAATAGCCAGGTGTTAATGATTGTGCATTATATAACCTACCTGCTATAGTCATCATTTGATATCATCTAATTAGGAAACAGACAGGAAGTACGATAGACAGTAAAGTAATTGTGTAATAAGTGAGTATCTGATCTAAAGAAAGTAAGTAACACCTGCAGACCAATGTCATTGTTTATTCAACCTTTTTACACAACGTTCAAATCTAAATGTGAGCATTGTATATTCGGATTATTACCATAAATCAGCCCAAAACTTTGTGCTATGTTTTATATTTTACTAATCTCCCTTTTCTCTGCATGCCAAACTGTTCATTCAGTGAAAATGCGAGCTCGGAAGCAGAAAATCTGTGTAGTGATCGGAACACGTGAGTTCGATGTAGATTGTCACATTGCTCTGTTTGACCTAACACAGCGGGTCAATTTGGCATGAAACCATCAATATGATGGGAATTTGTCTACGGAGACTTCATCAGGAGATATTCTAGGACAGTTGACAGCAACACAATGATATAACATACTGTTAATCGCTTTGAAAAGGCAGTACTGCGGATTTCGCCTTTCATTTTCCATATAAGCAGACGAACGCTTCGCCTACTGCCACGTCACTTCCGGTATCCCCTGCCCGTGGCCTCTCAGCCTTGTTTTGGTTTGTCGCTGGACGGCGACAAGCAGACGCCTTGTTACGCAATGTTTACTTAGCTGTATTCATTGAGAAACTGTGTATCGTTGCTGTTTCTTTAAAAAAACGTATTTTGATATGGTATAATTTCAATACATATTTCACGAAAACTAGCAATATTCAGTACAATGTACAACCAGACTTAGAAGACGCACGACCTCGAATGACCCTTGCTTAATAGGATGCACACTACTTTATCCCTATTAAAAACAAAGACTGATCACTCATGCTAAACACAGCTTACATTGATTTTGAAAGTTCCCATTGTCTATAATACCTAATTAAGCTCACGATAGTGGCAATCGATTACTGACAATTTAAATTGACCCGGTGGGTACATGCGGGATCGCCAATTCGATTTTGTAGAAGCACACGGAATCGACACGCGGTAAGCTTTGATGTTAGGTGTGTTTGTACAAAGGATTAGACCAGGTGCGTTAATCCGAGCGTGTTGTTTTAGTTATCGAGTCGCTGACAGAACACAGTTCACATTTTGACATGAGTTCACTTATATCAATTTTATATCAGTTTTACTCTAAAAATATATTCACATTTGGATATGAACTTATGTTATGCCTGACAACGTGATACTTTTTAAAGATAACAAATATTTACATTATATGAGTATTTGTATCATCTTATTTTCAGTTATCAATAATGTTAAGGACTGCTACATGTTTGCTTGTAACAAAATTGCACCTTTATCAAAGATATGATTATTTTTGGTGTATGTGAATAAATTTGCTTTACAATGAAGAAAGGGTTTCAATAATCATTGGCTTTGTTATTGTCTGCAATGAATGCAGTGACTAAGTTGATATTGGCGAGATGGTGAAAGATGGTTTTGTTATGTCTTGTTGGATTGTGGGTGTAGGTCATATTGTTTGCTTAAATTTAAACTTCAGTAAATGTCATGATTATGTGGAATAATGAGATTAAAATCAACTTCAACCTAAATTTAAACTAAAATGATTGGACTTATTTTTTTTCCCAATTTGTTTGATATAATATAAAGACAACAATGATTTAAAAATCTTAGAATACCACCATCATATGCAATTGATGTTTCTGTTAGATGAATGATAAGTCTTTTTAAAAAATCGTTAATGCTTAACAGACAAAGAAAAATGGAATATCCAGCAATAATTCTGACTGTGACTGGTCAATAAACGATGCTCAAAGCTAAGACTGAGATGAAATAAAACTCTTTCTGGTGGCCAATCAGTGTTCTTCGTTGACGGTGATTGCCCTTACATCTGATCTGTGTCTGACAACTGACCAATATGTTTGTCAATAATTTACTGGATTTATAATAATGGTATTGATCAATGCAGAACGTCGTATGCTGACACTAGTTGATAAAGATTTAAAAGAACAGCAATTAGAGTGCCCAAATGGATGATTCTGGTAAATTAAAGATAAGTTTGTTACCCATTTATTTGCAAAAAGAAGTTTAAAAGTGCTTGAGGTGTCACGGAGAGTGCTTCGAGCAAAGTAAAACATATGTTTTAAACATATTTATTTCACAAATGGTGTACATATTGTGAATGGGATCGGCCAACAAGCTGGCAGTGCTTATGTCGAGGCCTCTCCCTTGAACATTTTATCAATACATGTTTAATACATACAATCACATGAACAAAATATACAAATATGCGACATGGTTAATATTTTTACCAGCATGATGAAATTTCATAATTAGTAGTAACCTCTAAGCAAGGCATATCATTTTAACAGTCTTATTTAAATCTTAAAGTTTCAGAAATGTAGTCGTGTACAGATTGTATAATATGTTGATTTGTAGTTGCGGATTTTTCTTTGTTGCCATAAAAGATTGATTTCAGGTCATATCCTTTAACATAAAAATATTTGTTTTGCCGGATATCATTATATAACGGGCATGTAAAGAAAAAATGTACACAGTCCTCAGAAAAGTAGCCACATGAACATGAGGGTGAATTGGATATATGTCTATTATATTTATGATAGTTAAGGTCACTACAACCTAGACGCAGTCTACAGTGAGCTATTTGTGCATGTCTTTGTCCAAAATTCGTGTCGAAATAGTAATTGTTAAAAATAGTAGTATTTATTGACCTTTTAAAGCTGCTGACTGAGTCGCTAAGTCTTTGTTTTTCTGTTAGGGAGTTCCATTCTTTAACAACAGAGGGTAAGAATGACGAAGAGTGTCTAAGAGTATTACACGAAATAGTCTGCAGAGAATCCAGGTTTCTCAAGTTGTAAGGGTTATTTACAGAGACACTATTTGGAACTAGGTCTGAAAGATAGGATGGAGATAGTTTGTAATACATTTTATAAAACAGACACAATTTCTGTCTTCTACGCCTATCACTTAGAGAAGTAAAATTTGTTTCTTTATGTAACTTATTATGACTCGTGCCCCTTACAGCTCCACATATCGACCTTAATGCATCTAAGTGAAGATTTTCCAAGAGTTTTGCTTCATGTATAGTGCAATTGTCCCATATGTTTGAACAGTAATCAAAAAAAGGAAGAATAAAAGATGTATATAATATTTCAAGACTTTTTCTATTTAAGCGATATTTTAGACTTCTTAAACAGTTAATCATTGGTCCCACTTTTCCAATTATGTCATCGATGTGAGAGGACCACTGGCAGTCTTGTTGTAGGACAAGTCCTAAATGTTTATGTGAAGTGACTTCATTAGTAACTACATTATTTAGTTTTAGGTCGGGTTTGTGACTGGGATTGCGTTTTCTACTAAATTGCACAGACACAGTTTTCTTTGGATTAAAATCTATTTGCCAAAGCTCGGCCCATTTCGAGATTCTTTGTAAGTCATTGTTTAATGTTACTGCTGCGATATTAGGATTATCAATTACAATATATAATGACAGCAAACAGTTTGATATTACAGTCTATTTCATCAACTAGATCGTTTATATATATTAAGAAAAATAGTTGCCCAAGAACGGATCCCTGGGGTACTCCAGCTAATATCGTTTTTGTAACAGAGGTTTAACCTTCTATTACGACACTTTGGGTTCTGTTGGTTAGATAACTCTTAATCCACATAAGTAAATCATCTTCAATGCCATAAGATTTCAATTTAGTTATCAATCCTTCATGCCAGACTCTGTCGAAAGCTTTACTTATGTCGCAAAAAACAGCTCTAATTTCTTTGCCTTTATCAATTTCTTTTGATATAAAATTATATAGATATGTAAGCTGGTTTACAGTTGAATCACCTGGTATAAATCCAGACTGCAAATTAGACAATAGGTTGTTGTCTTTAAAATAATTGAAAATATGTTTGAATAGACATTTTTCAAATATTTTAGCTAGATTACTAATAAGTGCTATCGGTCTATAGTTAGTACAGTCATTTGTGTTACCCTTCTTATGTATAGGGATGATAGAGGATTCTTTCCACTGTTGTGGAAAAAAAAATTCTCTTAGGGAAGTATTAAAAATGATGGCGAGGGGTTTATTCAAACAATGCGAACACATCTTAATAATTCTGTTAGCAACACCGTCTGGACCGGTTGCTTTATTAGTATCAACTGATAGTAATAAATCTAAAACTTCTTTAGGTGATACAGTAACTGAAGAGAGGGATTGTTGTGTTTTTAAGCTCATTGAGGATGGATGCCTGGAGGGGTCGCGAACTTGTGCTTGAGATACGAAATAATTATTTAGTATATGTGCAATATCAATACCATCATCATATAATTTGTTTTGGTAAAGTATCGACGGGAAAGTGTTTTTATTTCTGGTTTTGTTTAAGTAGTTCTTCATTAATCGCCACCAGGATTTATTGCCAACAGATGAATTAATTTTCTCATCTAGTTTCTTAAGATAATTTTCTTTTGCAATACGAACGGCCGATACAACCGTATTTCTCATTCGCTTAAAGTTTAACCAGTCAGAAAACAAGTTCCTGAGTTTAGCTTTCTTATGTAGGCGATTTCGCTTTCTGATAAGGTGACGAATTTTGTTATTAAGCCATCGGGGATCATCTGGTCTTACCGTTATTAATCTATTTGGAATATGTTTTTTACAAGATGTTTTTAATGTATGTGTTAAAATATGTACCATTTCATCCTGTGATTTTGAGTGAAATAGTGCTTCCCAATGTACGGAAGTTAGATCATTTAAGATACCTTCTTTGTCTATTTTATTATAGTCATATACAGTGCGTTTGAAGGAAGTTTGTTTCTGTTGCTTAGTGTTATAAGAACGAAGATTGGACAATGATCACTGCATATTGGATCTAACACACCCGATTCATCGACACAATCACCAGCATTTGCAAATATTAAATCAATCAGGGAAGACGACGAGTGTGTTATTCTAGTGGGTTTGTTGATTAATTGTTCAAGATTGTACATAGTTTTCAAATATTCAATCTTATGTTTCTGGTCTCCTAGAGCATCAATATTGAAATCACCTGTGATAATTGTTTTTAAGTTTAAGTCGATAGCATTGCCAAATGATTGATCAATTAGTTCCCAGTAATTTTCACTGGTGTCTGCACGATAAAACACATCAATCAGATATCTATCATTTTTTAGGCCAACTTTTACCCATAGAGCTTCGAGATTGTTAATGTCCAGGTGGTTCATCGGTTCTACATATAAACTGTCCTTAACATAGATGGCTACTCCCCCACCTCTTCTAGGTCGACCTTTTCTGAAAGGAGAATGACAACCCGGTAATAAAATTGTACTATTATCTATGTCCTTGTTTAACCAAGTCTCTGTTAAACAGATGATATCATATTCAAATAATTCAGCATTGATAGTGTCAACTTTTTCCCTTAAGCTTCGAATGTTTAGGTGGACTATTTTGAGTTGTCGGTTTATAGGACCAGGGTTAGGGTGAATATCACCACAACAAAGTAATATTAACATCAGCAAGAGAGAAATACCAGATGAGTACACACATAGGTAGGATAAAGCTAATCTATTACGTAAGCACTTGTTAAATGCCTTGCAGTGTAATGATACAGCAAAGAGGCCCACTGCCTGTCTATAATTTGCTAAGTCAATCAACATCTAGATAGAATAATAAGAACAAAAAGCATAGAGAGGCAAGTGGGCAATAGCAATAAATGGCGTTAGTAATTTGAGGTTGCTGGGATGAACTATTCTTGTGAAAATCAACTTTCAAATTGTTGCAAATATGTTGACATATGTATACACTATGCAAAAGTGAGAAGATCCATGTCAGGAGAAAAAAAAGTAAAAATAAAAATAAACTGGCCATACTCATACCTGAGAGCAGGGGAAATGGGAAAGAAGAAGAGAGAAAAAAAAATATGATGAATGTGGAAGACAAAATCAATTTCAAATATCATTTTCAATATGTAAGCCAAGGTTACACACCGTTTACCTATCTTACGGGCGAAAAATCAAAGAAAAGGAAAATTACAAAGTAGATAATACATACTTGTTATCACATACAAAATTAAAAAAGTTGCCAATCGCAATTAAATTATTCAGCAAGTGAGAAAGAAACTAACAAAAATAACAGCAAAACAGGACAAAAACATAAAGATCCCATCAAGAATAACGGAGAAAAAGCGATAATCGTGATCATGTCCATTTCATGCGGGATCGCTAAGCCAATGAGGTAGGAAAGTCACATTGTGGGTCATTGAAAGACCAATCTTCCTTATTTGTATAAGGATTGTAATGTTGTTGTCACAATTTATAGGTATTAACACTTCAAGTTATTAATCAAAGAATAATTTCGAATTCATCTATTACACAGTCTTAATAGTTAGCCGTTGTTGTCGATATTTTCAAAAGCAAAGACATACCATGTTGAGTGAGAACTCGCAGGCGGCTGGGTATCTCGAACGATGATTGGTTACAGCAAAGCACGTGCGTAAATGCCATATTTGGTCATGTAGTACTCATTTGTTTACATCGTACCTGTTAGAAAGTTGCAATGAAAAACAGATCACATATAACAGAAGCAGCCCCATACAGTAGAAATAGATTACACACATTAGTTGAGAGTAGACCTGTTCTGAGATAGGTTAAACATCATCTTTATTTTCGTGGGATCCATAACTTCATCGAGATGACTTTGATTGGCGATCTTTTTCAGGTCGCCATTATTCATTTTCACCAATATGACACCTCCAGTGACCCACGATGAGTCTATCCTTTTGTCGGCGACGAGTTGTCTTGTCTTCTTGGCCAGTACAGCTCTGGTTCTGGTGAGATCTTCGTTGATGAAGATACGATTAGAACTGAAAGGCCTGGCATGTTTCAGTTGTTTCCTGTTGGCCAAGATGCGTCGTCTGCTCGCGTTGCTGACTAACATCACGATGATGGGGCGAGGTGAAGCTTGTGGAGAGCGGGGATATTTAGGCACTCTATGACTAATGTCAATTTCTTTGGCATCAAGATCTACTCCAATTGATTGGCATAACTCTATTATCAATTTGTCTGTGTCTTCTCCTTCCGATTCCGGAATCCCCATTACCCTGATGTTGTTTCGGTGTGCGTATTGCTCCGAACGGTCTAGTTGGTAAGTGTAAAACATATGTCAGCTTTTGAACTTGCTATCAATGATGTATATAGACAGCATTTCTTTATAGATTTGGTTCATCAAAGCTAAGCTATCCTTCTCTGGTTCTTCACTTCATACTGACGTGGAATAATCTTCTTCTTTAATGGTTTGACATATTCATTTTTAAAGCTGTTGGGAATTAAAAGATTGAAAGACTTAAAACAGTCAGTTATGATAATGTATAAGAAGTATAACATCATTTGCAGGTAATTATTTCAATTCGAAATAAACAAAGATTTATTTGAGAATTCACACAAGATATGACAAACACGTACATCTAGATAGAAAAATATAAACAAGGTAAACAGATTAATTATTTATTCATTATATTGTTATCTGCTTAAGTGGTTTAACATGATTATATAGTTTAGCCGAAGGTCACTGGAATGGTTAAGTGATGTTTGTTCACTCTAGCTTGTAGACTGGTAGAACATTGATTTCTAAACAGTCCATTACATACAGTATGCACATGAATAATGTTGAATGCAAGCAACAAATGAACCTTTCACCAAAGTTGAATTCGTTTTGTTACCATGATGGATGATGATGCTATGCTTGATCAGAGAGGTAATCAACCAATTGTTCCAATTGATGAATTCACTCTGGAAGGACTGAACCGTTACTTGTAGATTTCATTTTCAAAAAGGAATACAATAAACACGAGTAACACCGGCAACGAAATTGTCTACAGAGCTATAAACATAGCTAAAATAACCATTCTGAATTGAAAAGAATATCGTTAGAACCATATGAGACATGAATGTGACCTTTATTGGTCATGCTGGAACCCATCTCTTTAATTCACCTTTACTATGATACATGTATAATGTTAGCAGGTTTAGTACAAATATTGTTTTACAAGGAAAAGACATGATTACCGAAATGTGACCTTTTAAGTGTAATGATTGAACCAATCTCTTTTAAACATCCAATTATGATATGAGGTTAGCAGGTTTAGTACAAATATTATTTTACAAGGAAAATCATTGTTTTCTCTGCTTTGTATTAGGGTCATATGTATCTCAATTTGTTATCCTCTACTATCATTTAAAGGCGTGTCCTGCTCTTCACCCTCATTCAACCGTTCCAGTCATTTCAGCCCTTTAAGCCTTATAACCCCTGAAAGGCATATCTACATAACATAGGTAACATTAATACAAAATTTTGGAAACGATTTCAGATGTTCAGCTATACACATGAATCGCTATATACCTAATGCTACATCGTAGTGATAGTTTGATATGAAAACTATTCACATAACAAATATTACTACACAACAATGACAAAAGCACCTGTTGTAATATTGGTTGTTATGAATATCTGAATATCTTCTGTCAGTGCTAATTAAGCTAACACAACAAGAGTAATACTAGAGCGATAACAGAAAATCAATGAGTTTCATTGGAGAGACCATTTACTGATGCCCAACTGTACAGGGTAAGCACATGGGAATCTTTGTCCACTTCATCCCTCTTGGAGTTGGCTTGATGTAAGCCATTGGTACCAGTCTGAGCATTTCTCAATAAAATTTTGGTTGAGAAATGAGAGTGCATGAACTTTATTTCTTTGTGTCAAGGGAAATTCTTAAATGCCACTAGAAATGGTTTGCAGTAATATATCTGTTTTTTAAACATACTGCATACGAAAGAGATGCAATTGATAAATGTAAATTTTGAAAACTCACATATTATCAGTTATTTCCACTCCTCGTATTAAACATCAAAGGGTAGAATGTTGAAGGAAAATTTCCAATATTTATTGTACACTCCCTTAATTTTGAAAAGTTATCGTGCCTTCCCCTAATACTGCATTATATTCAATGTTATCTGATAACAGTATTTTAAATCAAATGATTATTAGATTCAATCCAAAAAGGATTCTCACCTTTTTTTTTATTTGAATACTCTCGGGATACCAATCTTAAAAAATATTTTACTCCTCAGTTTATTGATTTGATAAAAGCTATCTTTGAGAGGACCATTCAATTCAGTCTGTTATTACACAAGTTCTACTCTCTGTTAGATCATTGATTTCCTGTCTGTTCTTTGAGCAATGTTTGTGCTTTGATAGCATTTGTACAAGGAAAAAGCACTCTTTTGGATTTTCATTGATTTTTTAAGAAACAAATCCCTTGAAGCAGTGTATCCCTGAATGTGATTCCCGTTGAGTGTAAATTTTTCATTTTTGGAACGAATATAATCTTTGAAATTAGTTTTAGAATGTAGAAAAATGCAGATTCTTGTATCAAAAGAACTTCATCATATCATTGAATTAATATGGTATGACATTAAATGACATTAAATGCATTTGGGGTGGAGTTAACCTTACTTGATTGATAAAAAAAATAACCAAGCAAATTAATCTAACTTTTTAGAGAAAACGTTTCTTAATGTAAATCAATATCGGCATTCCGAAGGGATTAACAAATCTGCTTGAAGATCGTTGTATTGGGAGTATCAACATAGTTGAGGTCTGATATTCCATATGTATTCTATCTATTGATATGATGAGGATTATCAACATTGAAATATCATACTATTTTTAAGTTTCAATATCTTTACTCTAAAGGTAACTTGCAATTGGTGGTTTGTACATTGCGCACAAGGTGATTGATAGGTTCTTTCATACTGAGCCCTATTATCACTAATGCGATCCAGACAGACATAACATTTGAAGAGAAAAACTATCTTCTATTACTATATCTATATAGGTGACAGGTAGAAGATTAGTTCTTTTCATATGTCATTCACATAAAAAGTGTTTGACATCTAATAACCTTAAGCATTATATTTTCGAAAGTAGAAATTGATTCTATATACTTTCAAAAACGAAGGTTTTCATATCTCATGTTGAACATGATGGACTAGTGTGAAAAGAAAATATAACAATACAACATCCTTTCATTGTCATTGTAATGATCGTTAACATTTTTGGATAATCACTATCTGTCTTTGCTTTATCTATATAGGTGACGGGTAGCAATAACTGTTCTTTTATATCATAGAATCAAAAGATAAACTGCTAATAACTTCAGTTGTAAAGCATTGAATCACATTGATTCAAATAAAAGTATTGTTTAAAAATTAAGTATCTGATAACCAGCTATGAGTGGTATTCATGAGAATATCAAAACTTCAGGATAATGATAACATTCTTAAATTTCACAATGAAGAAGTTGTTCTTCTTAAAATCCTATGTTCTGGTCTCAGAATGTTTCAAATTTGTTTCATGTGTTATTATAAAGAATTGCCTTACCCATAGGATCAGCCTTGTTGTCGAACTTAAGACTCCCCCCTTGACTAACACCAGTGATGAACTATATAATTGATATCATTCTGGTGTCGTTTGATCTGATACCGAAGTATCTTGGTGGTTAACTTCAATGTATGTGTCAGGTTGAAACAATTCCAGGCAACAAGTTTATCTCATGGATCGAAAACTTAGGTGCCTTTCAATTTTACATATTAAATATCCATCAAAAGATTTAAGATATTACTTGTAATGCGATCTAAGCGCTCAGAAAAAGTAGATATACAAAATAATGTATTGCCTATTTTTTAAGGTGTCTGGCAGAAATATACTTTGAATATATAGTTGTAATGGAAGTCTATTCTACAGGTCCTCTGCAGTATTATCAAAGTAACTGGCCGTTCTAGTTTTAGAAACTTTTAAAGCTTTCATTTACCATTGTACATGTACAATAGCATTATGACATGCATGAATAGTAATCAATCATAACTGGAAGATGTTTTTTGATATAGTGAACGATTAAATGTTTAATTTTTGCTGTTCTATTGGATTGTTGTACAATATTGCGTGTAAGTCCGATAAAGGTGATGAATGATGTTTCCCTGAAATCAATGTTTGGCTATTTTCCAAGTACACAACACCATTCATCAGTGCATGTTCATTGTAAATATTTAATCAGAGACACAGAAATTTATGAAGTTCTGTTTGGATTTTCGATCACTCAGTTGTCGGTTTTGACTGTCAAGTGAGTGAAGTGAATAGAAGTAAGCAATTGAGTTCATTAATCCCTTGGTTATATCTGTGTTTTTATAACCATTGCACAAACGCATAGTCTATTTCATATTCATGTAACATTACAATAAGCACCTGACCTACTCAGAGTTAAGGATTGTTAATTAAGTAGTTTGATAGCGAAAGCAAATTCTCTAAATACACTAAAGATATGCATGTGAAGAAGGAACTGAAATAGATTGGTTTATTATCATCAAATTACTCATTGTTTACTGTCTTTTGTAACCAATATTACAAAACTACATGTACATCACAATTATCAAGGTATTGATATCATTTTATAGTATTTCTTTATTCGCGTTCCTGATGGATATGTTTGTGTGGAATTTTTTGTTGTTGATAATCTATAGCTATAGATAGTTTATGAAGTGCTTTCAAGCTATAACAGTTTTGTGTCCTAAGCTTTATAGTGTGTTGTGACTTCAGGATGTACTCAAATGTGTTGGCCTATGGCTGATTACTCACTAATCAAGTGTGACATTGACATCGATCCTTGTCAGAAGAAAGAATCTCGTGTGGTAGAGTTCTCATTTATTTTGGTTCATTAACCATTTCTTCCTTGTTTGTATTCATTGTCTAATGAACCAGTGTCACAGACCAACTTACCATAAAAGCAATATCAGCCAAGCCACACTACACAATCCATCAACTCTCTACTAGTTGGTAGTAGTTATAGTGAACCCTTCTAGCTTGACAGAAATAATAAATCTCAATAAAGCCGTAATGTGACTTGTGGCAATTTGTCCTAATATCATTACTTAATGGCATGTATATAGGTGTATATGTTTAGCTGAGAATGTTTTATACATTTTACTAAAACGTTACTCAGGAAGTTACTTGCTTAAAAACACAATTCTAAATCATTTATTTTTGACACTTTTTCTGTTTACAAACAAGTTACCGCATTGCTATTAATTCCAAAGACGTCCGACCCTTTTCTCTCAATCAAATAGCAACGTTTTACACACTCTAAAGTCTTGTTATTGGAAATGAGGTTGAGCTTGTCTCTGTGTTTTCAGACAAAGATCTAATTTTAGCAGGTGTTGACACCTTTGGTGGTATCCTAATGAAAGTAGACATCACAGTAGCGACAAGGTGACCTTCATTGAAAGGGATATTTTGCTTGAAGGCAAACATTAACTCGTTGTTAGCACACTTCTATGAACAGAACACGACATTTACTCACACAAATTACATCAAATAATTGTTTTTCAGATTAAAGCTAGTTGATAAATTAGAAAAGACAGGAATATATCTGGACATTCAATTTCAAGACACACCATCTTAAAGCAAACTACATTGATTGAAAAAAAAATACTCATGATTATCCATGTAATAACTGAAACTATTATACTTTATTTAACATTTAAGAATTTAATTTACTTTTGAGTGTGAAACTGCATATCAATAAACAAACAATTATATCAGACAATTGTAAGCATCAGTCCACATGCCCGTGTAGCAGATAAATGATCAATAGTTGAGCTTGCTCTACACATGGAGGTATAATGCAAAAAAAATCCTGTGCTAAAATGGTTCCTTATGTTTTGTAATGATCATCATTTTACCCTTTAGGAAATGTTAATTGAGCGGTGTTCCTATTTTCAGTGATCAAAACCAGATTCATACTCAAAGGAATGCTAATGCACTGCATTCAATAGACAATGGCATACATGTCAAATCTTAAACCTCTCCAAATTTTGTCTCTTATCCCAAGGAGTTACATTTTAATTTATCTATTTTAACCATGGTCTTGCCTGCGACATTCCAAAGCAGATGCTGCTCTTACAATTTCACATGTATTAACAACATGTAGCAGCATGCCATCTTGTCAATCTGTTTGAAATACAGAGGCTTATTACACAACTCTCCTCATGTGTTGACTGTTGATGTATCCGAGTGTGCAAGCATCAATCAGCATGGAGTCTTGAAATAGAACATCAACCTCATATCCAATTGGCATCCTTCATTTCAAAGAATGAACGTTGTGTTTATCAAAGAATAAAATATACGGTATCATAAACTTTCCTCAGAATATGAATATCAGAATTTTTTAGGAACTTGTTATTATCTTGAATGAATACATTTTCGTGTATTGAAAGTTGTCCTACCAAATTTTGTTTAATAAGCGACCTAATGAAAAAAAAAATACCATTATGCCATTGAAAGTTGTAAACAAAATTTGAGGTCAGCAAGAAATCAATCTAAATAAATCATTGTCAGTTTGAACATAGATCTGAGGACTTTGTGTAGATAAAACGTACTACGGTTAAAGCTCATCAAATTACAGACAAAATTATTTTGTAATGGATATACATATACCATCAAATTTATGTAAAATATTGTTTTCAATTATCAAAAGAAAGTTAAAGGCAACTCTATTGTTGTGTTCCTTGACAGAATGTTAGTATTCCACCCTTTAACTTGGCTTACAATGTTACTTACTGATGTCATCTGATCTTCTGACGTGGAGAGGGCACCATTAGTCCCTTGTTGTTCCCAAAATAGAGGTAAATAATAGCATGCAACAGATATGACTCAGACACGTAGATAGAGGCTTATCCCTAACTATAAACAAGCTTTGAATATGCTGGCAAGAGGAAAAGAATATGTCATCAAATTGGTGTCAGATAAAGTTTGAATTTGACAATTAACATTTTACATTAAATGCAATATACTGCTGGTATTCATTTCGCCTATGCCAATCGGAGATTCAATATTTGTTTAATCTCTTTGAAAATCCATTTTCATTCACTCAGCAATGACTTTGGTTCTCAACAAGAAATAAATAAAGAACTGGGGATGTGAAATGAATGTTACTGCATAATTTTGTCTAGCCATGAATTCAAATTCATTATCTTTGTTTAAAAATATTGCTATTGGGGTTTTTATCAGTTCAGCTGATGGATTATTGAAAATAGATTAAGAGTAGCTTCATATTCATTAAGTATCGTCACGATATCAAAACACATCATTTGTCACACAATTCCTAGATTTGGTAACACGATCTGACCATTACTGGCCATTATTCAACTGACTGAATGTAGCGATATTTAAATTAAATCTTCAATGAGAAGTAAACAGTTGACCATCATGATGATGATGTTTTATCAATTTGATTCTCAATAAATTGCTTTTTGCTAAACAAGAAATCTCTCAGTGATGAGTCACAAAAATGTGAAGAATACAAGGATGAATAAGTAAACTTGTAAAAGGAGAACTGTAACTCAACAACTGCAACAAAACCTCTTATTTTACTGGGTTTTTGTTTATGAATATCTGAATATCTTAGCACATTGCTCAGACAAACCACTATGCAAACACAAGATCAATGCTTAAGGGATGACAGAAAATCAACGAGTTTCATTGGAGTTATTGTTTTTCCTGTCAAAACACTTACTGTACATAGAGCAAACAGAGAACATGAAAAATCGCCAGTCAAAAGAAAGTATACACCACAGTTTGCTTTAAATTATGTTTTAAATGTTTTCAATGTGTGAAGAAAAGGGCACGTTTATTGATTTAAATGTTCATAAACATTTGTGTTATATCAAAATATTTTGGGGACAATTTATCAAAAACTCACGAAACCCAAATACTACATTTTATTTTATAAATGTTAAGTAACAATTTAAATCAAATCAAATTTAATTTTCTACAAAAGAAGGTCATCACCAATAAATCAATTTATATAGCTTGCCCTACCTGTTTTCAACATCTGATTTCATTTTATCTTGTTATGGGATTTCAAATCCACTTTTTTTGTGGTTTATTGAATGTGAGCAGTTATCTTTGTGAGGACCATTTTATTTAGTCTGACATAACACTAGTTCTGCCGTCTTCGAGCTTATAGATTTCCTGTCTGTTCTTTTAAACAATGTTTGTGCTTTGACTGAATTGCTTAAAAGGATAGAAAACAATTTTTTCAAAATCTCTTTAATCGTTATATTTCTGAAGGATGTTAAAGTTGAGTGTTGCCAATGCAAGGTGATCGATAAGTTCGTGCAAAGATCTTTATAACTTAAATCCATAACTCTTGACATTTAAAGAGAATACATGTAACAAGTTGTTTTCATCATGCTTGTTATTGCAATGTACATGCATAATAACGATTTACATGCATACTTTTGCCCGTTTGAAATACTTTACGATAATTTATATAAAGATGATGTTCAAAAGTGTCGACTTGAATAACGTGAATGTATTTTTATAAATTTTTTCTGAAGGTTAAAAGGGAAACAGACCATTATTATACAATTAGGTCTATTCTTTTTGGAGGACATTATGATGTTCCTGGACAGTTAAGATTTATTTTACTTTTGAGGTACTAACCATTTGTAGTCTAAGCAGTTAAAACCACAATGAATGTACGTAAAGCATCTACTAAGAACTGTTTAACAAGATTTGCAGGGTTCATCAAGCGTCTATTATGTACTTTTGACTTGTGAAAATTTTTTTAATCAACTCTGCAAACTGCTGTCACTCAAAAACAAAAACATCATATACAAGTTAACAAGTTTCTATCAAAATGCGCAAATATCTCTGATCGATATATTTCCACTGTAAACAAGATAATGTCCCTAGACAGTAATATTTTGTGAATGCAAGGGATAATCCTACACATACACTACTAAGTCACTCCTTGCACATGTTATTTACTTTCTGTTTGTCTAGATTAGATGAGACTGATGGTTTTCCTATAGAAGCAAGGGGAGATCATTAAGTTCCATTGTTGAAGGTTGAATTGCATTAGCCCACAAACTATCTCCTTTGCTGATGAACATTCGACCGAGATTTCTCTCAACCATATTTGTGAAACGCACAAATGAAACTGTGAATAGGGATACTACATCATGATTTTTATCTAACAAAAAAGAATCATAGAGTCACTATGTAAGGGTGAATCACAACAACATTTCTACATTTATCTTTATAGTTTAATTAAGAAATTTCATTGCTATGTTTTAGAGATACGATATTACTTAAAAGAACGTATAACGTGTATGGTATAGAATTATTCAGTACGCATGACCTCGAATGACCCTTGCTATAATAGGATGCAAACTACTTTATCCCTGTTATAAACAAAGACTGATCACCAATGCTAATCAAAGCTTACATTGATTTTGCGATTTCACATTGTCTATAAAACCTAATTAAGCTCACGATATTATCAATCGATTACTGACAATATAAATTGACCCTACGCTAATGTGTACACTAGCATTCATTCTTGACACAAACACTTCATGTCGAATGGCAAATACGAATGAATTTTTTATTATTAAAGCATCTTCAAGTTGATATTTGTGGATGGAATGCTATTATTATATGCTTTGCTATGCTCTTGTGTTTGTGAAATGTAATATTCGTCTCTAAGAAGAAAAATCACTTTAACTGAAATTTGATGTTGATGTCACCAAAATAAGTTATTGATGCAGATGCGAATGCATCACTTTTGTCCGAAAAAAGATTAATATCAATTTATCACTGCCAAGCTTATGATAATAACATGTCAGCTAACGTAACTTTTGAGAACAGTGTACCAATAATCAATATTTAGTGAACAATTGTGAAATGCTTAAATCATATTTATTTTTTATATCTAAAATTAAGAAAAACAACATTAAATCCATGCTATGTTTTCAAAAATGTTTTAAAATAAAAGAGTTCAAAGATTTGACACCTTCACATCAGAAGAATCATTTCAGATCACTATAACGTCAGCAATTTACGAACTAAAGTTCTAAATGAACTGTAAGGGACCGACTTAAAATTGATTACCACAGATCAGATGTAGTGGCAATTACAGACTTCATTGATTGCTGATCAAGGAAGGTTGTATTTCATCTTAGTCCTTACTGTGTGCAGTCTGCTATTGACCTCACTCCCTTGATGATTTTGACTTTGAACTAATCGATTTGCTATCTTTAACCTCTTTTAGTCCTTTGGAGAGGAATTTCGGTTATGATTCTAGTTCGCCAACAAACCACGTCCTCTATGCATATGCCAAAACTAAGACGATATGATAATATCATATTTGTATTTCTTAATGATATGATATGACATCATGACACTTTTTAAAGATAACAAATATAATAACCATTATATGAGTATTTGTATCATCTTGTTTTTAGTTATTAATAATGGTAAGGACCGAAGCTCAAGCTTTGCTTGTAACAAAATTGCACCTTTATCAATAGATATGATCATTTACAATGGCTTGTCTTTACAATGAAGAAAGGGTTTCAATAATCATTGGCTCTGTTATTGTCTGCAATGGACCAGTGACTAAGTTGATATAATGGCGAGATGGTAGAAGTTGGTTTTGTTATGTTCTGTTAGATTGTGGATGTTGGTTTCATATTGTCTACTTATATTGAAACTTCAGTACATGTCATGATTAAGTGGACTAATGAAATTAAAATCAACTTCAACCTAAACCCAAACTTAAATGATTGGACTTAGTTTTTTTCCAATTTGTTTGATATAATAAAAGGATAACAATGATTAATAAATCTTAGAATACCACCATCATATGCAGTTGATAAATCCGAAAGATGAATAATAAGTCTTTTAAGAAATCGTTTATCCTTAACAGACAAAGACAAATGAAAATCCAGCAATAGTTCTGACTTTGACTGATCATTAGACAAACACATGTACATATAGATAAAAACAATGATAAACTAGGACTGCCGCGGCAGTACTTAGGTCTTCAAGATTCCTGTTTGACCTTCACATAATGTTTGACCTTCACATGGCTTTTTGTCTAAGAGGTAAACAGTAACTAATACATTTTTAAAATTACCATATTTCACTTGATATTCAACGTTTAAGCCTTTACAGAAAATTCAACATGGCTGCAAACATGAATCATCTCAGGTTATACAGTCTTGTTGCTGCCTGATGATAGATAAAACATTGCCTAGTGTTGTGTTGCCAGTTTTTCAATCATAAATGTATCATAATCATTCAAAACGAAAGTAGGATTGACCACATTGAAATGCTCCGAATTTCAATGTTAATGTTTAATCTAATTTAAATGAGATTTATCAAAGATTGTATGATCTTTTATCTTTCATTTGATATATAGAACAAGTATTTATCATGTGTTGTTGGTTTACAAGGGTTTTTCAAACATACCCACCAAAACATCCGTTTTCCAAAATGCAAAGTTTGACCCTTCCTCCTGACCGGAAGTGACTGTTCGCGAGTGCTTTTATTCTTTTATCTTGAAGACCTTGCTCATGTGTAACTCTCATGCAAAAATCATAAAGTTCTAAGGTCTAGTTTTTTAGTTATCTGCCCTTGAAGTTTGCGATTTTGAGATTTTGGTCAACTTTGAAAGGTCACAACAACAAAAATATTGTAGTTAAGAACTTTAAAAAAAAAGATTTTAAACTACAATACGTCAGCTACATTCAGCATGAATTTCAGCTCTCTAGTGCAAGTATCTTCAGAGGAGAAGATTCTCAAAGGTGGGTGGGGTCCAAAATCGTCAAAAATGCACTAAAAGCAAGATGGCGGCCAAACCACGTGACCTACGAATTCGTCCTTATTTACTTTTTTTCATTATTTTTCATTGCGCTTCTTTTAAAAAAAATTCAAGTCTCTAAGTGCATTTTGAAAAAAAAATCAATGTTAAATTTTCGATTTTGGATTCGAACTGGACCTTTAATGTACGAGTCGATTTTGCCCAAAAGCTTAGCAGGGTAAGGGCTATCAGCTGAGCAAGTTTCATTGAATTTGGAGCAGCCGTTTGAGCTGTAGGTCGTTCACAAAAAAAGTACAAATAATAATATAAAAAAAAAAGAACTTGAAGAAATCGGATAAAAACAAGAGGTCTTCCAGACTTTGTCTTGAAGACCTAATAAGGTAAACAGAAACATTAATCATATTGTTAACTGCTAAAATGGCTTAGCCTGCTTTAATCATTTGGCCAAAGGTCCCTATAATGGTTAAGTGATGTTTGTTGGGTCTAGCTTGCAGACTGGTAGAACATTGATTTCTAAAACCGATCCATTTCGTACAGTATGCACACAAATAATGCTGAATGCGATCAACGAATGAACCTTTCACCAAAGTTGAATTCGTTTTGTTACTATGATGGATGATGATGCTATGCTTGATCAGAGAGGTAATCAACTTGTGTTCCAACATGGATGAATTGACTCTGGAAGGACTGAACCATTACTTGTAGATTTAGGGTCATTCATATATTGACTTTTCAAAAAGGAATACAATAAACACGAGTAACACCAGCAACGAGAGCTATAATCATAGCTGAATTGAAAAGAATATCGTTAGAACCATATGAGACATGAATGTGGCCTTTATGGGTCATGATGGAACCCATCTCTTTAATTCACCTTTACTATGATACCTGTGTGGTGTTAGCAGGTTTAGTACAAATATTGTTTTACAAGGAAAATCATTGTTTTCTCTGTTTTGTATTAGGGTCTCATGTATCTCATATTGTTATCCTCCACTATCATTTAAAGGCGTGTCCTGCTGTTCACCCTCATTCAACTGCTCCAGTCATTTCAGGGCTTCATACCTTAGACTGATGAATGAGATTCAAATAACTGCTAATCAAAGTGTCATTGCTCGTAAATCAACCAAGTAATTAACAAGTAAGAGCTTTCCGACATTTATGTAATGATTATTTCAATTTGTAGACAGTGTCTGTTAGGGAATTGCTTTGCAGAAAGGTTGAAAAGGTTGTGAAGTATGACCAACCGGAAAATTTAAGTCAGTTGATATAACATCGATTCACCACAAAGAAGCATCAGATTTGAATTTTGTTAGATGGATGATTGTGGTTATCTAGAAATAATGTGTTGATTAGATATTTCTTTATGTTGTCAGTGCTATCAATGCCTCAACTCAATGCTAGAGCAAAGAAAATAAAATGGTTATTTTTCGTTTTTAAAAATGATAGTATGTGGTTGAATGAGCTCGACAGGATTCATCACTTCATGATGATTCGCTGTAGCTACTATTCGGGTATTCAGTGGTAGGAACCTTTACAATCAACTAATTTGAATCTTTCTTTGAGATCAAGTTATTTCGTCGATTAAAAGGAATGAACCTGGTTTCAACTCTGTAGGAGACAGGTTGGTATAAATTACGTAGGGAGACCTGCAGGGCGACATTACACGTATCATGGACGATTGGTTTTCATGAATTTGAATCTTAATTACTTGATTGTCAATTCTGAACAATTAATCATTTTGGGTAAAAAAATTATGGACACTGAATTGAAATCCCATAATGGCAAATCAGCTGGAAATAAACTTTCTTATTTATGCTCCAGACACGAAACAAAGTCAAGTTTCTGAGTCAATTTATTTCCCATTATGCACACGATTTCAGATGCACGGATGGACACATGTGGCACCATATGCCTACGTCTACATCGCAGTGGTAGTTTGATATGTAAACTAGTCACATAACAACTATTACTACACAACAAAGACAAAACCACCTGTTGTTATACTGGTTGTTATGAATATCTGAATATCTTCTGTCAGTGCTCACTATGCTTACACAACAAGAGTAATACTAGAGATATAACAGAAAATCAAAGAGTTTCATTAAAGAGGCCATTTACTGATGCCTAACTGTAAGGGGTAAGCAAATGGGAATCTTTGTTGCGTCAAAAGCACTTTATCTCTCTTGGAGTTGGTTTGATATAAGCCATTGGTACCAGTCTAAGCATTTCTCAATAAAATTTTGGTTGAGAAACTGAGAGTCTATGAACTTTATTTCTTTGTGTCAAGGGAAATGCTTAATTGCCACTAAATGGTTTGCAGTAATATATCTGGGTTTTTTTTATAGCAAAACTAGTGTTCCTGCATACGAAAGAGATGCAACTGATTAATGTAAATTTTGAAACTCAGATATCAACAGTTATTGTCCAATCCTCGTAAAACACATTAAAGATTTGAATGTTGAAGGCAAATGTCCAACATTTATATTTTGAAGTGTTATCGTGCCTACCCCTTATACTAAGTCATATTCATTGTTATCTTACAACAGTATTCTAAATCAAATGATTATTAGATTCAATCCCCAAAAGACTCTCACCTTTAACTTATTTCTCTTAATTTGAATACTCTTGGAAACCAATCTTAAAAATTGTTTTACTCCACAGTTTATTGATTTGATAAAAGCTATCTTTGAGAGGACCATTCAATTCAGTCTGTTATTACACCAGTTCTACTCTCTGTTAGATCATTGATTTCCTGTCGGCTCTTTGTGCAATTTTCTCTTTGCTCTTTTTTTTGAATTCCATTGATTTTAAAGAAACAAATCACTTTAATCATTTTATCTCTAAATGCTGTTCACGTTGAGTGTCAATATTCCGTTTTGGGAACGAGTATCACCTTTTTAAATTTGTTTTATTGATTTAAAAAATCCCTTTTTCCAGAGTGTTTTGCTTCTTCAAAGTAGATGCTTGTAAATTACCAATAGAACTTCTACATATTATTGAATTGAAGATATGATATTGAATGCAGGGGAGGAGTTGAAGTCATGAAAATGTTACAGGTCTGATCTTCCTTATATATTTTATTAATTGATATGATGATTAGTATTATTATATATAAGTTCAATAACTTTAATCAGAATGCAACTTGTTGGTTTGTACACAGGGGGCAAGGTGATGGATAGGTTCTTTCATACTGAGCCCTATTATCATTAATGTGATCCAGACAGACATAACATTTGTAGAGAATAACTATCTTCTATTACTATATCTATATTGGTGACAGGTAGAAGGTGAGTTCTTTTGTATGTCATTCACGTCAAAAGTGTTTGACTTCTGCAGTGTAATAACCTTAGTTGTAAAGAATTATATTTTCGAAAGTACACATTGATTCAAATATACTATAAAAAGAAAGTTTTCATAGGTTATGGTAAACATCATGGACGAGTTTGAAAAAAAATGTAACAATACAACATTATTAGTCCCTTCAAAGACGTCATTTTAATTATCGTTAACATTTTAGGATAATAACGATCTGTCGTTACTTTATCTATATAGGCGACAGGTAGAAATAAGTTTTCTTTCATATAATTCCCAAGATAAACTGTTGATAACTGTAGCTGTAAGGCATTGAATCACATTGATTCAAATATAAGTACTGTTATAGAATTAAATCTTTGATTAGCAGTTATAAGTGGTATTCATGAGAATATCAATACTTTCAGGATAACGTTCTTACAAAAATACATATATCACCATTATCAAGGTAGTGATATTATTTGAAAGTATGATCAAATAAAAACAATTCTTTGCTTGCCTGATGAATATTTGTGTGTGGAAAAATAGAAGCATGTTTATAATCTATTGTTATTCAGAAAGTGGTTTCAAGTTTATGTCCTTAGTTTTTAGTGTGTTGTGACTTCAGGATGTACTCGAATGTTTGGGTCTATGGCTGATTACTCACTAATCAAGTGTGACATTGACATCGATCCTTGTCACAAGAAAGATGCACCTTTGGCAGAGTTTTCAATTCTTTGGGTTCATTTAACATTTCTTCCTTGTTTGTATTCATTGGCTAATGAACCAGTGTCACAGACCAACTAACCATAACAGTCATATCAGACAAGCCCGACTTAACAATCCATCAATTCTCTTCTAGTTGGTAGAAATTATGGTGAACCCTTTTAGCTTGACAGAAATAATCATTCTCAAAAAAGCTATAATGTGACTTGTAATTTGTCATTATATGGTGATTTGATGACATGTACATGTATACAGCTGAATAGAAAATGATTTAAATAGTTTAATAATGCATTACTCATGACGTTATTTGCATAAAACACACACTTTCGATTCATTTATTTGAAGTCTATGTCTGTGAACTAAACATTTCTCAATGGTAAAACATATCTCTTTCATATCATATCCCATTGATCATAAATAAATAATCATATCTATATATTTTGTTGAATGAATTTATCTGATTACATCAAATCACCAACCCTATAGGAAACGTCTTACCAAATGTCTTTCAGTTCCAAGGACGTTCGACCTCAATAAGAATGCAACCTTTTGTACACTCTCAAGTCTTGTTATTGGAAATGAAGCAGCCTCAGGTTGGAGCTTGACTTTGTGTTTCCAGACAAAGATCTAATCCTAGCAGGTGTTTGACACATTCTCAATGAAAGTCTTGCAACACAGACAGTACAATAGCGGCAGCGCGACGTTGGTTTAGTTATTTTTGACGTCATCAAATAAACATAGAAAGGAAGATTTTGCTTGGAGGCAAACATAATGAAAGCATTGTCATGGTGTGTTTTCTTAGTTGCTTCAAACAGTCACTAAAAGCGCCCTGGATTCTGTTCAATTATAGTGTGTTAACCCTAATTTGCATAAGCATTGGGAATTGCATTTGACGTTTTACAAGTCTATGATACACGAACATTTATTCACATAATTGTTTTCAAAATCAAAAACAGAAACAAATCCATAGATTAAAATAGTCAGGGACATTTCAGGACTCTCTGTCAGCTAAGCAAATAAAGTGACTAGAAAAGAAAGAAACAACTCCCTTGCTATTCATATTTCTCTTATAACTGAAAATGCAATAAGATATCAAAGTTTTACTATTCATTTATTTAAAATGAGCGGAAGCTTAATAAAACATTCCATAAAACAAATAACCTCTGCAATTGTATATCTCTTAAGCATGTTTGGGGTGAATGATTAATGGTGAATTTTAAATTCTGCTATTTCAATCCAATCTGGATGTTTATTTGAATCCATATACATATTGACTGAAGGATAATGTAGAAACAGTTGTAGTAAAATTGATCCTTGTGTCCTGTGGTGATCATCATTCTGTCCTCATTATATCGTTTGGTTTGTCTGTTCCTTTTGTCTTCAATATATTAGATGAGTGCTGATTCAGTGTTTCAATAGACCATGCATAAAGTTGAACTTATATTAACATTTAAATGATTAAAACACATTGGGAATACGGTTGTAGTAAATCGAATGTAATTCCAAATTACTTCACATAATTATTTACAAGGTTGCATATTTGCTATAACCATAGTTACGCCTAATTCAAGAAGTGACTCTTGCATACTACATATATTCATACAATCACAAAACATATAGCAGTTTGTGTTTTTGTCAATCTCTTTTAAGGAAACAGGCAGGTAACCAATTATAAATGATAACTTAGATTGATTTTGCACATTTATATTGTTTATGATATCTGTGGTAACTCATTGTTGACTATCTACCGTGATCCTGCCTCAATTGTTAAGTACATGTACTGCATATACCAAATGTGGAACAATGGATTGAATTCAGTGTTTAACCTTTTTGTTGACATCTAATATTTCTCTGTGGGGAGAAATTACAAAATTGCAAATGTTTATATTCTGCATACTTGGACAATTATTGTGTTGAACTTAAACCTTTTATATACTTGTGTACCCCTTACAAATCCTAAGAGTACTTGAGATATTATAAGAAAAAGTGAATTGATTTTTTTTCTTGATAAAGATTGACAAAGATTCGGATTTCAATGTTTCATTTACTCACAATAGCTCGCTTGTAAATCATATCTAGTATTTATTGACATCACTTTCATAATCTGTTTCATAGCAAACAAAGCAAAGCATCTTCTCTAAACACAAGGCACTATCAGATTCGGAACGGAACCAACTGATGTGTACATGTATAAAGAACATTTTACTGTTGAATATCTCATTTCATCTTAAGTGCACTTCCTATGCATGTAGGTTTGGACATTAAACCATTTGATAGCAATGAACGAATGATGTAATATACATCTCAACAATTGCTGATATCATTTCAGACAGACATACCTCTTGACATTGGATCAATATAGCATATATGACACAACATGATCTATATTGGCGGTTTATAACAGATGAGTAGTATCTAAGCTGACACTAAGTTTACTTTTTTACGTGAAAATAATTTTTAAAGGTTTGCAAGTTCTAAAAATAAATGTTAATTTGTAAGAAGTGTTGCTGATGGCACACTCAGTACTTAAAATAAGGTAGAAACAATCTAACTTAAAGGGGCAGTAGCACGTTTTTTGATAATTTTATATTTTAAAATGTTCACTGATAATAGTAAGTTAATGATAAATGTATTACTTTGATAGTGTCAAAAATCTCATAACACAAACCAATTATCCATAGTCAGGGGACAAAGTATGAAGATTCACCTAAAAACCATTGGCGGCCATTTTGTGTGAACACCTTTAATTCATTTTGTGTAAGAAAAAGGAATTGCATTGCAAAACTTTACATTATATATTTGAATTAGTACTGCTCCATTTAGTTTAAATGCATTGTCTTTCAATTGGAACCATTAATTTTCGATTTCCTGACATCACCTTATATTCCCTCTAAAATCGTGCTACTGCCCCTTTAAAGTAATGAATAACAATTTTGGAATGAAACCAATCAATTACATAAATGACAGTCTCTCACAACTTTTAAAGATACATATGATTATGAACATAGCTAAAATTACGACATATCACTGTACTGTATTTGTGCTATTTTGATATATATCTGAAGCCTTTGCTCACATTGTTTGGTAAGTTATTCAACAAGAAAAATAAAAAAATTAACCTTTAAGTCTTTTTGTACTTTTGTCTCTCAATATTTAGCATATATACTGAAATATTTAACAACATGTGACGTTTTATTAAACTAAAAGAATTAAAGAGCATTAGTTTTTTCTTTTAAAATACTCTTTCATTCGTTTCTATTATTCATCAATATATTTTCATGTTATCAAAGTATTTTGCACACATGTCCATGTTTACACTCAGGAGAGACCTTTTCGTTTCTGTTTTGTTTGGTCCTACACTTGCATTTTAGCGTTTTTTATTCACATGATGTCAGAACAATAAAAACAAATCATATTCAATAAAAGATAAGATTATCAATTGTAAATATTTTCTCGTGCAGTATCCTGAATACTTGTGTGTGTTTCATTCCATTCATGGACCACTGTATAGGAATCCATGACAACTTGATCCAGAGAAATATATCCGCTCTACTGAGCAGTGTGACAGATATCAGTTTGTTGATGCTAATGTGTAGAATAAAACCTCAACTTATCTCCTCGTGTGTTGACCGGTGATGTATCCGATTGTCCTGTTATCAATCAGCATTGAGTCTTCAAATAGAACATTAAATCTCATATCCAATTGGCATCCTTCATTTCAAAGACTTAAAGTTGTGTGAATCAAAGAATAAAATATAAGTTATCAAAAACTTCCCTCAGAATATGAATATCAGGATTTTCAGTGACTTGTTATTTTCTTGTATGATGTATTATACATTTTCGTGTATTGAAAGTTGCACTACCAAATTTTGTTTTATAAGAGACCTTGTGAAAAACAAATTACCAGTATACCATTGAAAGTTGTAAACAAAATTTGAGGTCAGTAAGGTAATAATCTGAATTATATCATTGTAAGCTGGTTCACTGTATCTTAGGAATTTGTGTAGATAAAAAGGACCCCGACTGAAGATAATCTTTACAGACAGAAAAGTATTTTTATCACAAATTTACATATACAATCAAAATTATTCAAAGGATTTTTTGTCAATGTACATTAATGATACTGAAAAGGTACAGCCAAAAGAAGGCTAAAGGCAACTCTTTTTTTTTGTTCTCTTTGACAGAAGGTTAGTACTGCCCCCTTTGACTTGGCTTACAATGTTACTTACTGATGTCATCTGATCTTCCGACGTGGAGAGGGCACCATTAGACCCTTATTGTTCCCAAAATAAAGGTAAATAATAGCATGCACCAGATATGACTCAGACACGTAGGCAACGGCCTATCCATTACTATTGCTTTGAATATCTTGCCAAAAGGAGAAGAATAAGGTAGCAAGTTGTATCAAACTATAAATGAAACCTAAATTCTTTTCAGATTAAGCTTAAGTTTGGATTAGACGAGGAACGTAATATTTACATGGTAGGTACTGATGGCATTCAATTGCTTTCATATTTATCTCGAAATTTGCCAAATTGTTTTTGGCAATCGTTGACCCGATAATATTTTGATGATCTTTACTTAATGTATAAATGATTTACTTTTATTTTTGAAAATGTTTTACCTTTCTTTGAAAATGCATTTTTCCTCACTCAGAAATAACTTCAGTTATCAACTAAAAAAACAATTTGGGATATGATATGTTTTTTGCTGCATTTGTTTTTTAACGCAGCTTCAAATTCAAATTCTGTATCACTGGTTGAAAAATAATGTAGGGCAAAACTGACAATTAGGATTTGATGTTAAGGTTAATTAATCAATTCTGCCAAGGGATTATTGGAAACAGTTTTAGAATGCCTTAATATTCATGTATCTTAACAATATCCAAAGCTATCACACAAATTGTCTTTCCTAATTCCTATATTTGGTAAAATGACTGAATGTGGAAATTTTTAGATAAAAAGTTAATTGAAAAGTAAACTGTTGAGCATTCTAGATAATTGTTTCTTATTTTGTGACAAGGGAAGTTACAATTGGCACGAACTTTTTTTTCTTAGTGGGTACAAATATTTAAACATCAAGCTTTTAAGAAAATTATTGGTAATCATTATTTGATTTATAACAAACTAGCACACCCTACTCTTTACCACACCTGATCAAATCGAAGAAAGCTTAGATGATGTTGAAAGCACTGATATGTGCAACATAAAACTCTGACAGAAAACAGATATTGAAGCAAGGTACGGATCAATGTCATAATGATACTAATTAGGGATATGATAGTACTTTAGCTGCTAACAGAATCGGACACATGCCATACCTATTGATTATCTGTCTATGTGTATTCTATGTTCTGAGAGCATTTTAGGTCTATATCTTTGGCACATTATGTTCAGATTCTTTCAACAGGATATAGGATTTAAGGATCATGATTCTGACGAAACCATTTGTATTAATTGTCTGACCACAGAAATTAAAGTGAATGGAAATCTAATTTCGGAACACAAATCATCCGGTTGCAAATGACCTAAATAAATTACATAGCAATTGACCTAAATAAATTACATAGCAATTGACCTAAATAAATTACATAGCGATATAGAAATATTTTGATTCAAGGTTGTTTTGTAGTCCATAAGGGAAGCAGCATTTCAGAAAGTTTCAAATAACCCATTTGCTTTATCAAATATGTTGATAAACTAGTGATGACAGTCTGTTGAGCAGTTAATGGTAACTGAATAATCACTCAGATCCTGTGAGCTCGTTTCAGCTTTTCCTTCAGTACAACTCGTACACTATTTTTAAAATCCTCCCAAGTCTCATTCATATTCAATTAGGGAATACTGCTGAATATTAAATGTTCTTTCTACTAAAATTTGCAGGATAATCTACTTTATCTCCAAGTTTATAAATTTTCTGTTTTGGTTGTTTATCTTCTTGCTCAAATCGTTGACATTTGTCATTAACATTTTTCATCTGAACATTGAAATGTGTGAGCTTGGTATCTATTGATGTCAATTTTTCATCCAAAGTTATAAAAAAGTAACCGACATGTTTCTTCTGAAAGCCAACGTATTAAGATAATTTCCACTGCTAGTAATACTTGTTTACAACAAAGGGCTGAGCTTGTAAACAATCACCTAAGTCACCTATGTTCTTTGTTATTGGCGTTCTGGTGTTTCAGGAACAACATGAGACAAAAAGTGCCCTTCTTAACCTCATTACTCAAGAAGAGATCAATAAGATCATATTGTAATCCAAGCCTAGCGGTGAATTACTATTTTTGCCCTAAAGAAATCTATAAAAAAGCAGCTTTTAACCTATTAACGATCCCCTTGGTCCAAACATATATGTGTGTTCTTCACATATTTGTGTTCTAAGAAATGTTTCTCAGTGCATTTGAAAAAATACAAATGAAGGTGGTACATGTAACTAGGATATATCACAGTCAACATTATTTGATGTGAAAGCTGAGGCATACATTAATCTACTTTTGATATATTTGTGAAAAATGTATGGCGTTAATGAGCCCCTTTCCATTGTAGTAAAAAATGATTAGTGTAGAAATAGTTTTCTTCATAAGGAATACATGTACACCCAAAGAGTTGCTTGTAACAACAAAATGACGCCTTCTAAATACTTTAGTAACTTGATTTATTTTGTTCTTAACTTTAATTAGCGATCCTTTGCAGAAAGGTAGGCACCAACATTAGACACAGTAAACATGTTTATGTGATAGCAACAACATATGGGTATTTGACATGCATTAATGGAAAACATAACTATTTTCACTTTTTTCAACTTTGCATTTATTATTTAGAAATTATCCTATTTAAGCTTAAGTAAACCAGCCAATTGTGGATTTCATATTTGTAAACATGTGATAATTGTTATCATGTCAATGCATGTATTTGCCTGTATTGAAAAATATTGAAAATAATTTGTTTTAAATAAATACATTTTTTGACGTTTTCAATTGCACCTACATGAAGATGAGGAGCTTCCATCGAAAAAATAAAACAAAGTACGAACTAAAGACTTATAAATTAACTATCTTGGTAGATATTTACAAAACGAAAATATCTACAGAGAAAAAATTGCATTATTTACTGGATATTGTTTTGAATGTTTACATTTTGCATACCAAAGTTTACGTCTGGGATGATTTGGAACTAAGGAGCTCCTTTATCTGCTGTTTAGGACATTTCGTTTTTCAGAAAATTCCCCTGTGACATCTTTTCATCTCAGCATTTTCAATAATGAACAACTGCCATGATTTATGTTATCAGATATACACATGCACGTTTTCATATGGATATGATTCATCAAGCTGTTGCTATAGCTCATATGCGATTATTCACTGTCAATCAACAAATCAAAATCTTCATATCAAAGAATCAAAATCAAGAACACACCTAAGTCATGTAAGAATACAATAGTATTTTTTATTATGTGAGCGTATTTTTCCGGCAATCCGATTGGTCGAGAACAGGTCACATGACAGTCGACAGAAAGTGATATTGACTTGACCCCCGTGACCCCGAGTCCGACCAAAAGTGATATTGACTTGAGTTACTAAAAATAGAGCCGATGACGTCAAACCGTTGTTTCATGACGTCATGATATTGTTATCATGACGTCATTGACCCGTCTTTGCCAACAATCGAGCCCAAATGCCGCTCATTGCTGTAGGTTTCCATTATGTTTTGACTTTTTTGATCGAGACATAATAAAACAATTATGGACTGGTGAGTTCGGTCAATACCTGTTTTTATAGACCCGAGCAAAACAATATCGACCTCGGACTTCGTCCTCGGTCAATATTGTTTTCCTCGGGTCTATAAAAACAGGTATTGACCTCATCACCAGTCTATAATTGTATAGTATTTAGGAATAAATCGTTATCTACTTAGTTGGAGAAAAAGTATTTTAGATTGTATGGTTGATTGGAAGCACAACCTTTAATGTTTTATGAATTTGATTCTGAATAAATTTCTTTTTGCTAAACAAGAAATCTCTTAGCGATCAGTCAGAATAATTGAAGACGACCAGGGTGAATAAGTAAACTCGTAAATGGGAACTGTAACTCGACAACTGCAACAAAACCTGTTATATTTCTGGTTGAATATCTGATTATCCAAGGACAGTACTCAGACAACCACTATGCTAACACAACAAGATCAATTTCAAGCGATGACAGAAAATCAATGAGTTTCATTGGAGTGTTCGCCTTTTCCTGTCAAAACACTTACTGTACATAGAGAAACATAGCAAACAGAGAACACAGAAAAAAAGATGGGCAGGATGATTTTATCTAATCTGACATAACACTAGTTCTGCCTTCTACGAGCTTATTGATTTCCTGTCCATGTTTTTAAAACAATGTTTGTGCTTTGACTGCATTGCTTAAAAGGATAGAACATCTTTTTTTTCAAATTCCATTGATTTTAAAGGAAACGTCTCTTTTATCTCTGAAGGATATTAATGTTGAGTGTTGCCAATGTTGAATTTTATTGATTGAAAAACAGCCGTATCCTTTTTTCCAGAGTGTTTTGCTTCTTTAAGTCTGATACATTTAAAACGGAAAGTACATTTTATCAGTGGGAAATTTGTTGCTATTTTTTGAAAGTCAAATATGTCCTTTAAAGGCGATTGTAGTGAGAAAATAGGTATAACCTGCTTTGATCAATGTGTTAATAAATATGATAATGTTTATCAGCGCTAAAATGTAATATCTGCAAGTCCCAAGTATTGCTATAGAATGCAAGGTGATCGATAAGTACTGTCATGTCAGGCTCTTTATAACTTTAATCCAAAACTCTTGACATTTGAAGGGAATAACTACATGTAACTTCTATTACAAGATCTATATTGGTGACAGCTACAGGTTCCTAAGTTAGGATAAAAATATGAGAACGAGGTTATGCTTGGGTTTTCAAAACCTGAGGAAAGAAATCTGAGTAGAAAGTAAGACCGTTACTTTCCTCGAAGCTTTCTTCCCAAAGCCCAAGCATAACCGAGTTGGAGTGTTTTAACTAACTTGGATAACGTTATTAAACTTGTAATCATATTTTTATACTGATCATAAAAAAATAAGAAAAAACAACAAATATCAAGGAGCTATGTTTGTCGGTTTGTTTCAACATTTATTATTGGATTACGTTACTTTATACTGTCGCTTTAATTCTGACTAAAAAAAACAATTAAAATGAGTTTCCTTCAAGATAAGGTGTGTGTCTAAACGACTATTTGACATTGACATAACCGGAATGCACGTGCAAAGCATTCTTCGAGGTGTAAGGTTTTACAAATGATAATCGACAAGTCACGTGGTTGATACCGTATTTGGATCCTTTAAATTTATCATAAGTAAAAAGTTGTAACACTGTTAATATCAATTATCAATGTTTGTATGCATTAAACGTTGGAATTAAAGTGCAATTGGATATCATAATGCTTTAGAACCGACTTTTTTTTTACTGAAATCGGAACTTCAATCAATATATTGTTTAACATAGTCTTCACTTTTAGATGTCCCGTTAGAGTAGTGGTTAGAGTGCTTGCTTACGGTCAAGAGGGTTGGGGGTTCGAATCCCGCACTTTGGAAGCATACAAATTGTAAAAACCTTCCAACCCCCTAGTAGGTCTTTCATATGAATATAATGCCATGACTTCCCAATGTAAAACCTCCTTGGGAGTTATTGCGAGAAAACAAGAGACCTCAAAACCATAGACGAAATTCCCGATAGGTTTCTAAGGCCGATGTGTCATCGCAAAAACATTGACTGAAAAGAACAAAAGATTCATTGTATCATTCATTGTCAAACATGTAGTACATTTTTTTAAACATAAATTTAGATATGATAATTGCTTAAGACATTTCAAACCATGTGTTACATTGTAGATATTGGTAATACTTGTTCAGAGACGCAATTATTCGCTTTTTTACTCAGACTTTCCATCATTCGACAACTTTGTTAGATGTTTTATAATTACTTAGGAAATCATAGCAATTCATAGTTGAAACAATTGTATATTTTCAATGTTTGTGACAAATTCAAAATCATATAAAAACATGAAAAATGTTTTGGGTGTTGAAAGCAAGTTTCTTTTTGCTTTCTGTATATACTGAAGGCATGGTGTACTCGAATGTATGGGCCTTTGGCTGATTAACTTACTAAAGATGTGTGACACTGACATCGATCTATGTCAAAAGAAGTAATCAGCTATGACAGAGTTTTCATTTCTTTGGGTTCATTTATTCTTGCATCCTTGTTTGTATTCATTGTCTAATGAACCAGTGTCACAGACCAACTTACCATAAAATCATATCAGACAAGCCAAACTTAACAATCCATCAGCTCTCTACTAGTTTGTAGAAGTTATGGTGAGCCCTTTTAGCTTGACAGAACTTCAATCTGAAAAAAAGAAGCTTTAAATATGACTTAAGATTATTTCATTTACAATGTCATTTTAAGGCAAAATAAACCCTTGTTATGTGAATAAATGTTTTTTATACACTTTACTTAATACTTTTCTTTTTACTTTAATATCCATTCGGAATAACATGTATATTTTGGGAACAGATTCTCATATGGACAAAATCATGGATAAATAACATTGTGATTTTAACAAATAACGATCATACACATTTTAAGTAAAATTACATTGACTATACCCAATATGATTTATATAGTACAAATGGTTGAGCTAGAGTAGCTAGTTTTGGAATTAGAGTATAAAAAGCAACAAACTTGATTCTAAAGTTAAGTCCCAATCAAGTGATCCAGAAGATATTCTTTGACTTGCTGAAATTGACTGCAGGTCGATTAAATTTTTCAATCGTTTGAATTATAATGAAATTGACATCATACCGTGAAGTGTTCATTCTCGATTTCAGTCCAGTTGTGTTCACTTGGACATTATGGATTTGAAAATGACATTGGATTTATCTAATTGTTTCAGATTCAGAAGAGATCGAGATGGACAGAGTGTCTCCAATCTTACGGAAGATGCAGATTGGCGTGACGGTGGGATGTGGCCATTATCGTAATAACTCTGCATAACAGCGGATACAGTATCAAATGTCTCGGCAATACTGCAGGGAGCATCAATTGTGTCTTGTCTTCTTTTATATATAGAGGATACTAAACGACCTTCCATTTAATACTACTTTTATCAAATAATATTTTTGTAAAAACCAGCTAAAAGGGAGTTTGATACCAAATCGTTCGAGAGTTCTTGGTTTCATATTCTGTTTATTACTTGCCCTAAAAATCAAGCAAACTTGCCGAAAGTGACTCGACAGCGATTGTGACAGCGCGCTTACATTATGAGGTCACAACAATGCTCTACTGTGACGTCATACTTGCATTGTGATATTACACTAGTTTAATATTGCAGTATTAATATTACACTGTGGTATCTTACATGGGCGAGTTATAATCTTCTGTTCTGTATATGGTTTAGTGGCTGGAAAAGACTCATCAATGTCATAGAGATCCGATGCACTAAATTTGATTCTAAGAAAATCAACTACTTCTTGACTCTCTGAGAACTTGTTTTTAGGATTTAGGAATCTTGTTTGTTGCCACATATAAACGATAAAAGTGCTTAATATCCAATATTGGTTTGTTCTACTTTAATATCTATTGAGAATATCATGTTTATATTCGAAATGAAGTAATACATCATTTAAAGTTAATATGTAAAAATATAATCAATGTCATAATTCTAACCAATAACAACAATAAACAATTCAGATAATTTTAAAAAGACAATTCTATATAATATATATAATGTAACGTGAATGTAAAAAGTTTCGCAAGCGTAAAGAAAAGAATGAAATGGGAGGGAGCAGGTCTTATATATTGACATAAATACCCCTACATATTTTTCAAACCTTTTCAGAGACATGCATGTATGAATGTCTGTATACTTAAACTTTTTAAATTATGATAACGATAAATTAAATGAATCCCTCAATATCTTTACATTGATGAAAGGTTTATCTGGTGAATTTTTTTCGACGGTACTGTTATAGCTTTTAAACAACAAGAAACCTCATAATTTTTCCCATGTTAATTGGTAAATATGTACAGAAAACATTGTCAACTTAAAAAAACACCAAAAAACGTTTTCATCGGTCCTCTAATAAAAATGATATCGCCCTTCAAAGTACGCAAATTTTAGGCTTCTCAATTTGACGGTCTGAAAAGGGATTCTACCGGGTGAACGATATTGCCTTTCCTGCGCATGCGAGAAAGGGCGATGTGATGTGGCCGGTTATGATTGGCTGAGAGAAGTTTTACAGATTGTGTATTATTACATCATATACAGAACGGAAATGGGCCTAATCAATGTAAATATAACAGACAATGGTGGTAAATAAACAGAATAAACATGTTTTAGCACGATTTAGAAGCTTCATCTGTCCGGCAATAAAACAGAGTAGTAATTAAACAGTTATGGCACATCGTAACTGATTGTGTAATTACAGGCCTAGGGTGTCGCGCTTGGGATATTTCACACTCTTTGGCAATGTTGTTACAAAAATTAGGGGATGTTGTTTTAGAGATCAAGCATGTCTGCCCATCTATGACACGCCCAGTTGTCAAAGCGATATTCATCCATTGGTCAACAATAAGACAAACTAGATCCAATCAAAAATTAAACATTTAGAATTTATCATATGCATTGCATCTGTCTAGAGATGAACACATTCAGTACACATGATATGGAGAATTTTGCGTTTACAGTGACTTCAAAAAGGTAGGCTTTGGTCACATGATATGTAAACTAAACTTTGTGCATTCAAACTTATATGTATACATATTTGTTATTTCAAGCAGTTGTTTGCGTTAGAAGTTTACAAATATTTAAAATTTAAAATAACATTATTTCAAACAAAGATATAGAAGGGTATTCATTTTACGCTGATGAGTTGTCGCTTTGTAAACTAACATTGTTTCTTTATTTGATTGAGAAACGCTCAAGACATGATGAAACATGGTGTCAAAAGGTGTATATCCTGAATATCCTTGTATTGCGAACTTAATACAATTTCATGACATGATGCCTCAATAACTCTCTTTACGAATATTTCGTAGTGTGTATATAGCAAAACCTCATTCAGATTATATAAAATTACTTCAGGATTATTCATAAGTTCCTTAAAACATTTCACAAACTTGTTTAATTTGTCTTCAATTTTATCTGACCACTCATCACAAAATGTAAACTTAGGACTACTAAATTCAAAACATAACTATACCGTAATATCTAAGAGATTTTCAAAACATGATTGAATATTAAGATTTTGCCTTGATGAAATATCCTTATGTTTATACCATTAATGAAGATATAACCTTAGCATTTAATTGCTTTGTTGTATGTTTTCGAAAATCGTTGTTTCAATACTGTCACTGTATATGATATGTGTACTGATCTGTCCATGTTTATGTTACGTCACTATTTTGTTAGGGAGCGGCATAAATATAAACATATACCCCGTTTCTTTTTTAAAAATAGATATGCGAAACATAGTTCTATGACAGGGCTACGACATACCATGTAGTCTCATTGATGAATTGACTTTAGATCCCTCTGTAGAAGCCGTGATTAAGCTATCAACAGTCAAAAAGATTCAACCAAAATTAGTAAATATCTTCATTATATGTCTCACTAACTAACCGTCATACTGGAAAGTTGTTTTCTTTGTTTGTATAGTAATTATACGCCAAGTAAGTAAGTGACCGCTTGACTCAATACTGTAAACAATAGCAATAGCCTGACCAGTTTGGCGAGAAAGGGCGATGTGATGTGGCAGGTTATGATTGGCTGAGAGAAGTTTTACAAACTGAAAATATGATGTTTGTTTTCAAAGTCATTAAATGACTATTTTGCGCATATTTTTGAACAAACAAAATATCGATGTTATCTCAAGATATCTGTATGTACCCATTTCTGCATTGTGTACCCCCTCGGGGTTACATGTTGTTTAAATGGTTTAAAGATTAATCAATGTCCCTGGATTACAACATCATAAGATTTGTGGAGTCAAGGTGAACACTGTAAGATTAAGTCAAAGTAGATCCATACAACAAATACCAAGTCTCCATTAATTTATGTAATTAACTTTGACCGATATATTACTACTGTTAATAAGACATTGATGATAATGTTTCCTGACAGTAAGCTCTTGTTTACATTGAGGGATAACATGTTATTTGCTTTCTACTATGTCAAGAAGGATAGAGATAAATGGTTAACTAAAGATGAGATCATGGAGTCATTATGATTATAAAAGGTTCATTAGTATTTGAATAAACATCCAATGTAAGGCTTCGTACAGAAAATTTGTTTGGAGAAAATATTAGATGATGTCAATATTTTGCAAAATGTTGGACTTGAATCGAGGAAGGATGTCCCTAAACAATCCAAAAAAGCCTTATCTTTCTTATATTAAAGTAAAATTTTAGAAATGTAAACATATACTGTTCACATATGCGTTATGATAATATTTACAATTAGTATTCCAATATTCATAAATTACTATATTCGGCTTCTGTAGATAAGCTGTAACTATTCGTTTAATGTGTTTATTTTACATGGACGTATCTTGCTTTTAAAGGGGCAGTAGCACGTTTTTAGGGGGAATATAAGGTGATGTCAGGAAAATTAAAATAAATGGTTCCATATGAAAGACAATGTATTTAAACTAAATGGAGCAGTAATAATTCAAATATATAACGTAAGGTTCAGCCATGCGATTCCTTTTTCTTACAAAAATGAATTGAAGGTGTTCACACAAAAATGGCCGCCAATGGATTTTATGTAAATCCTCATACTTTGTCCTCTGATTATGGTTGATTGGCTTGTGTAATGTGATTGTTGACACTGTCAATATAATACATTAGGCATTTACTTACCATTATAAGTGCAATTTTTAAAATATAAAATTATCAAAAAACGTGCTACTGCCCCTTTAAGGAGGTGATGTTTCCTTTGCCGTTGAGAGTTAGGATAATGAGCTTTGAATGTTTCGTATTTCGCTATAAGCCCAACAGTTGGATTGTCACAGCTCAGTTAGCAAGTCTTATAATGGCAAACGTTGTTTGATAAAGTTATATTATCATGACATTATCATTATCACTTGCATTACTCATTAATTTATTTACATCTGTTTGTTCATGGATAATGAGTTTTTGAGACAAAAAAAGAAACAAGTTCCAGTAACAGTTTCGTTAAAGAGTTTGAAGTACTAATACACCTCCGAGAAGGCAGTCGTTTGCTTGATTTTTTATTACAGTTAATCTAGATATCATTTATGACAATTTCTTATTTGTGACATTCGATATTTATTAAGAATAAAGCAAAACGAGTTACAAAAGTTTGGAGATCCTAACCTAACTACTTTGTGTTAGTTACGTCAGGCTTCCCTAACAGGTAAACATGATAATTTCATTTTGTTGAATGAATTCAAACATAACATAAAATAAATATAAAATCACCATACCCTAAAGGAAACACGTTACGGAAGGTTACAAAAAACGGCCGACCTTTTGTTCCTCAAACAAATAGCAACCTTTTATACACTCTCAAGTCTTGTTATTGAAAATGAAGCAGCCTAAGGCTAGAGCCTGTCTTTGTGTTTTCAGACAAAGGTCTAATCTTAGCAGGTGTTTGACACTTTTTGTGGTACTCTAATGAAGGTCTCAGAAAGAAGACAACACAATAGCGGTACTATGACGTTGTTGTTAGTTATTTTGGATATAAGTGAAATAATCATTGGAAGGAATATTCGGCTTGGAGGCACATATAATGAATGTGTTATCATGGGATTTTGTTTCATTTATTTATAAAGAACTCCATTTATTCAGTGTTAATAAAAAAATGTATTACATTTGGCATTGTACGCTTCTGTGATCACAACATGTAAACAAACATTTATCAACATATAAATGTAGTAATGATAAAACAATTCATAAATCAAGATAGTCAATTTCCTCACTTTCTGTCAGCTAGGCAAACTTTTGTCTCTAATAAGAAAGATACAACACCTCATAACTGGACATAACATAACATATAAACCAATGCATTGCATATACTTAAAATAAGTCTGAAACTAATAACAAGCTAAACACACAAACATTATCTTTTAATCTTTGCAATTTCTATCTTCAGAGCCTGTGAGGGATTTATGATCAATAGTTGAGTTTGGTAAAATTCTGGTCTGTCAACTCAAATTGCAAATTGACTGATGGACACATGCCTAACTATAACTTGCTTGTATAACAAAATTAATTCGATTATTTCTTGCTTCTAACAAGCAATATACTCTGTCTAACAGCCCCTGAAGCAAATATCTTTAAATACCTTTACAAATCTATGTTATTTTCTAGAACAGCTTTACTGGGCTCCATAGTATGTTATTGATAAACAGTTGCATTTTGATTACATTTTCATTTCATAGACTAAACGCTGAAACGTGCTTGTAAATAATTCAAGTATTTCTTTCATAATTTCACTTTCATAATCTCTTTAAGAACAAACAAAACTACTTTACAAAACACTAAGTTTATCTCTAAAGTAAGAGTTCATAAATTTGCAAATTCTCTTTGGCGTCATTGTTAACATTCACTACTTGATTTTATTCATTCAAATATTCATGAGAGATAACAAAAAGATTATCAGTGATTATTATATTTTCCGCTTATTAAACGATTATGGGTCTATTTCATATCCCAAGATGAAAAAGACTTATCTGAAAGAATTTTATTAGTTTCTGCATTACATTTAAGAACAAACCTCCTCAGAAATTACAAATTGGTTACTGCTATTTCTCAATGTTCGCCTGTCGCCTCTAAAAAGTTATCATTCACTTTTGAAAAAGAAGATTGATGCTATTATGGAGAATTACCTTGACTTCAAAGAAGGTTTTTGTACTTTCTCTTAGATTTTTGCTTTTTTCATTAAATCTGGTCATTAATTGCTATTACTGAATGACAACGCTCACGTTAATTTCAGTTTTCCTGACGTCATTGACCTCATTTGAAAACTTGATCAAATCTGTGTGCATGCTAATATTGAGTCAAACGACTCTAATTGAGTTTCATTGGTTTCTTGTTAACCGATATTCATTACAATTACATCCTTGCTTAAATGTATTTTACTGTTTCTATTTATTTTGTTGTTCAGTTGAAAATGCAAAAAGAAATCTGTCGCTGCTGGAAATCATTAAAAGGTAAAATTCAAGAAATGGTCAGGGAAATCTATTTTGACACAACGTGTTTAAGTGGTAATTAAGTCTCACCATCAATAATATTTTGTTTGACACAATATCGGGATGAATGAAAATCCTATAGATTTTTTCAGAATCACATGTAGGCCTTAAAGCCAAATTGTCATATTTGCATGCCGTTCGTGGTGAAAGTTAGCTAAATAAATATATCACATTGTAGAAAAATCGTTCGTCAAAGGTTTATAAATGAATTTAGCAATATCTATGATAAATCACATTATTATCCGAGAGCACGGTCAAAGGGAGATAACTCTCTTTTTGCGTCTTAACGTCACGTGACGTTAGCTTATAAAAGCCCCTGCAAGCGCCAAAGGCGACCTTTCTGCCGGCGCTCTCATCACGTCAACATCAAACTGACGTTACGTCAACTCGCGACATCATGCCACGTGGTACATCGGGACGGGCTAGGCCGACTACAGTGAAAAAGAAGACTTGGAAAGCGGGAACAAAGAGGAGAGCTGTGACACAGACAACAAGCGACCATCCAAGCAAGTCCGTTCGACGTGATGAGGGAAAACAGACGGCAGAAAGCAGCGGCAACGGTGAGCATGAATTTTCAAATACACCAGTCCCATATATCATGAACGTTAGCTCTCCTCAAGATTTTATCGTACCACCCATGGCGGTGCCCCCCAGGGTTAACGATTTTGAGACCATTAACGATGTTTCAGTAAATTTAGACCTGGTCAACCCTCAACCTCGTGCGCTAGGTGGACCTATCTATTCCCCATCATCAGTCGTAGCACTAGATTTACCTCCCACCGACGAATGCACGGAAGATAGTTTAGGCTCTCTCGTTCCACAAAGCATTAAAGAGAAAATACATAACGGTGAATACATCGATTTAGCTCTGCTCATTAAAGGTCAAAACACTGAAAACTATGACGACTCGCAAATCAATTTCACCTTAAATTCAAAGGGCAATCTCGAACTTTGCAAAAGAAAGCTACAGAGAATCGACAATATCGAGGAATGGACAACTGCTTTCTTAGTTTTTGCTAGCATTTACTTGGAGAGGCATCCCTCTAAGCATCAGCAAATGTTAAAGTACATCAGTACAATCAGACTAGCTTCTCGGCGAGCAAGAGGTTTCGGTTGGAGATCATAAGATACCCAGTTCAGATTAAGAATGGCAAGATATCCCTCATCGTCGTGGGCAAAAATCAACCACGATTTGTGGCTTGTTTATGTCATGCCTCCGGCAGTCATTCAACTACCAACAAACAAATTTCAAGCGAAACGTCCCCCTCTAACTAAGCAATTCAAATCTCCATGTTTTGATTTCAATCTTCGCTCGTGTTCACGCACACAGTGTAGATACTCACACACATCGTGAAGTGCGGTGGTCCCCACGCATCTAAATCCTGCGCCAAACTTTCCAACGCAAATCAATCAAATCACCCTTTACAGTAGAGGATTTCCCCTGTAAAGGGAAGTCTCCGATCAAGATTGATATTTTAGAATCATACCTACAAAATTACCCAGATCACAAAGCATGCCTACAACTTATAAACGGTTTTAAATTTGGCTTTAACTTGAAATATGAAGGTCCGAGAAAGGCTACAACGTCAAATAACCTTAAATCATCCCATTTACATCCAGAAATTGTTAATCAAAAACTACTTCAAATCTCAGAATATCCCCTATTGGATTAGTGCCGAAAAAAGACTCTGACAAATTCAGGTTAATTCATCACCTATCATTTCCACAGGGCTCTTCAGTAAACGACTTTGTAAGTGATGAGTTCGCGTCGGTGAATTACACTAAATTCGACGAGGCAATTTTCATGCTTCAGGAAATCGGGCGCTCAGGCCTCATAGCTAAAGCTGATATAAAGAGTGCGTTCCGATTAATACCAGTGACACAAAGGGATTTCGATTTACTTGGAATTTGTTTCCAGGAAAAATACTACGTAGACATGTGTTTACCTTTCGGATGTAGAACCAGCTGTGCATTATTTGAAAATTTTCTACTTTTTTGAAGTGGCGCACACGAAAAAATCATGACACATCTCATATTATTCACTATTTAGATGATTTCCTGTTTGGTGGGCCCCGGGGCACAAATTCGTGCCATTTGGCACTTCAAACTTTCACCAACGTCTGTGCAGACCTAGGTGTCCCAATTGCTGAAGACAAAACAGTTCATCCCACCACACAACTAACATTCCTAGGTATAGAGTTAGATACCATTAAACAGCAATCTCGCATTCCTAAGGAAAAAATAGAGAAATGTGTCAAACTCATTAGTGATTTTATGAAGAGAAAGAAAGCTCAGTTAAAAGAAATTCAATCTCTGATCAGTCTCCTCAACTTTATTTGCCGGGTTATCCCTATGGGACGCCCATTCATCAGAAGACTTATCGATACAACAAAGGATGTTACCAAATCAACACACAGAATTCGGCTTAGCAGTACTGTCAAAATGATCCGTCAACATGGCTTTCATTATTGAAAAATCACAATGGCATTACGATCTTCATAAACATGTTGTGGCAGGACAGCGACGCATTACAATTGTATACAGATAGTGCGGGGGGTGGGGCAGGCGGTTTCGGACTGTACTACAGCGGCTCATGGGCCTACGGGCGGTGGCCCCCCGTGTGGCACAGTAAGGGTTACACAACTGACATAACCTTCTTAGAATTCTTTCCAGTGCTACTGTGTGTGCTCATCTGGGGTGAAATTCTGAGAAATTCCAAAATAATTTTCAACTCTGATAACCAGGGTGTCGTGGCTATTATAAACAAGCTTTCCTCCCCCTCCCCCGGGTAATGGCCCTCGTCAGGTGGTTCACATTGCGATGTATGCAACTTAACGTGCTGATCAAAGGTCGTTATATTCCGGGCAATTTCGTCAACCCGCACCACAGGCAAACAAAACCCCGACCAAAATACCCGACACAATATGGCTGCATTTGAAGCGGAAGCTTTCCGATTGTTAGACTCATCAGTGTCAGATAACACGTGCATATGCCCAAGCAATTTCTTCTTTGGAATTATTTAAACATAAATTCAAACTCGTCCGTTCGTGGCCTGTCCCAACGGAGCATCTGTTCAGATATATCGGTTATATGTCACTACAAGGCCGAGCTGCTTCGACAGTTTCTCAACATCTGACCGCGATCAGCAGAGCACACAAACTGCATTATTGGGCAGATAGTACAGATAATTTCATTATTAAGAAAATGATTCAGGGCTTGAGAAACACTTCCCAGATTCCGGACGGACGCTTACCTATCACAATGCCAATTTTACTTAGACTTGTTCAGGCCCTCCCTTCAGTCTGTTACTCAAACTTTGAGACAAAATTATTTACAAGCATGTTTACATTAGCATTTTTCGGCTTCCTGAGGGTAAGCGAAATGGTGAAGTCAGATTCACGGCCCCCTAAGGGCTTACAGTACCAAGACATTTCAATAGCTTCCTCCAGTCTCACGCTTAACATTAGATTCTCCAAAACTGACCAGTCCGGGCGCGGACATTGTCTCAACATAAATCGCAACAGAAACATGCAAATTTGCCCAGTTAGGGCTATCTCCTCCTATTTGAAAGTACGCCCTATGTCCAAAACCTCTGATCACTTTTTCTCACATATGAACGGGAAACCCGTGACAAGATCCCAGTTTGCTTCGGTTTTATTCAAAACATTAAAGTTTATAGGGCTAGAACAGGCGGGTTACAAGACTTACTCTTTTCGAATCGGGGCAGCAACCACGGCTTCCGCTATGGGAGTACCAATAGATCACATTAAAGAATGGGGCCGGTGGAAATCTGATGTCTATAGGAAATATATTAGAATAAACCTTTGTGATTGTGCATAATTAAAGTTGAAGCTTTGCAGTGTGGCTCCTCGGCTCCTCCTACATTTACTGGGCCCAGCGTAAAACCAAAATCCTCGGATTCAGCCGTGACCTGGGAATGGAGCAGCGCGGGGTCAACATACATTGAATCTCCAAGAGAGGAATGAAATGGCCTGAACTCGCATCGACGGTGAAGAATAAGCTGAGACGAATCCCACCTCCGAAAGCACTGGTCATTCACCTCGCCTCTAATGACCTGACCAGCACGCCGGGAGCAGTCCTCGGTCAGGCCGTTATCCAGGATCTACACAACCTGTCGAACCTGATGCCCGACACCACCCTCGTCTGGTCCGAGATGCTACCCCGGCGGACGTGGGCGGGAGCTGACAACGTCGCGGGAATTGAGCGGAAGCGGAAACGGTTGAACCGGCGGGCAGCGTTCACGGTGGCACAGCTCGTCGGGAGTATCATCAAGCATAATATAGTCCCTGGGGACCCCGGGCTATACTGGCAGGATGGCGTGCATCTTTCCGATGTCGGAACAGCCCTCTTCCTCAATTCCATTCAGGAAAGTCTTTCTCAAATATTTTTATAACTTCCAATATTCAGCATTTTGGGGTGAATCTCGTAGGTACTCGATTTGTGACGGCAGCCTCTCGGCAATGCTAATATTGTATTCCAAATATATTGCTTATTGTATCACTGTGGCTCCTGTGTATACAATTATTTCCAGGGAAGGGTTAAATACAAGCACTTCACTATCGATGTGGGCTCCCCTCGGTAGCAAAGTCGCTGTATTACAGGTTTTTGGCCGAGAGCAATTTTGTGTCTATGTGGGTTCCCCTTTCACTCAATTCCCTCACTGTCATTTAGGGAAGGATAGCTAGCGGCATCCTTTTACGGGCGCTTCAAGGGGTAAGCGCAATGGCGGAGATAAATGTGTGTCTATGTGGGCTCCCCTTGCACTCATTAATTCTCTTTTAGCTTAAACATACATTCAACTTTCGGGATTGTCTTGTCGAGGGGTTGCCGCCCCACTTGTGTTTGGAATAAACTGCGCCCTGTCTCCCAAATATTGTTTCTTCATTTCTTTCATACATGCATCTTCGGATGATAATCATATTTAGATGTTTTAAACAACAATAAAATACATATTTTGACGTCCAAAGTACAGTTCCATCTGCAAAAGTGGCATAGCAGTATTTAAGAAATCAAATGTAATTATCTGGTCGAAAGCTTTATGATAAACTGATTTAATACTTGGTGCAAGTTAGAGTACTTAATTTTCGTTTGTCTTAACAGACAAATAATATATATTCATACCACTTGTCCATTACACAGTTCGGATAAAATAATAAAAAACCCAATGAGTACAAAAAGCTACTTATAGAAAAAGAACAATATTCATGTCATAAAATAGTTGATAATTCCCCATATTCAAATATTGTATGAAAATACACCAAAAATCGAGATACAAGGTAATTCATTGTAAGTCTATTATAACCTATTGGAATATTTTCATTTTTAAGAACATTGTATTTTTATACATTTTGATTCACTCAAAACCTTAATATTTAAGCACTGTAAATTATTTTTTATTAAATGATTAACGCTATTGTATCAGTCCGAACTGTGTATTATTATCATGTCTCTTGCTTCCCTTTTTCATAATAATCAATCCATTCAATACTTAAAACAGAATATCTGTCGTAATTTTTAAAGCAAAATATCTACTCTTCTCCAGTTGGACACTGTCTGTCTAAAATGATGCTTCATACATATTTCAGTGCTTGACATGATGGAAAGGTATTGTCAATATGATCCAAATCATTCATCGTTCCAGACAGACACACCTCTTGACATTTTATCAAAATAGCATACTTGATACAATAAGAACTATATTGGTGGTTATACGAGATCAGCACTCTCTAAGATGACTTTCAGACAGGATAAGTGTTAATAATTGTCACATCTTCATGGAACACTTCGCTCGTCAAGATGAGATAAGAACAAAGAGCTAATAATTTGGTAACTGCTTGCAAAGTTTGGAATTGAACAAAATGGTATTAAGGTAGTCTTAAAGTAATGACATGTTTGATTTGAGTATCATTATGATCTAATTGTCAGAACTGGCAGATGTGATGCACCATGTCCAGCGAAATGAGACATCAAATATAACTGTTATACTTTTGATGTTACTATGTTAGTCTGAATAACTAGCTTACACAGAGTGCCATTTCTGAAACACTTTTTTTTAAATACAAACTGTAGAAAGCTTGACAAAAAAGTTTTAAATCTCTAAATACTTTTACAATTTTTAAACATTTTATTTGTTACGACATGTTACGGAAAATCACATGATGTTTAAATACGACGAATGCAAGACATTTGGGGCTACTTTGGAAATTGTATTTATGTTATTCTAATCAATTTATATATTCTAAAGATTAATGGAAATAATGATATTATGAAATCACCACAAATTACATAGCAACATATAGTGTTGTAAGGTTGTTTTTTATGAAATATTTTTCATTCATTCATTTCATTCGTTGTATGATTCTATCATCTTATTTACATCTTATATTAATATTTAAAGGTTATGATATTCCCAGGTGCTATATATTCTATATGTACATGTATAATCATTGTCAATCTTTGAATAATAAGGGCAAAAAGGTTAAGGATTAGTTTATCAAATGTAAATTGTTTTTGCCCTGTACCTGGTTGGAAAAAATGTGTTGAATGTTTCGTTGACAAGAAAGCCTATGTTCAGCAACTCTATAGTGACACATGACAACTTGATCCAGATGAATGGATGGATCTACTGAGCAGTGTGACAGGTATCAGTTTATTGTTGCTAATTTGTATCATAAAACCTTTGTTTATCTCCTCATGTTATGGTTATGATGGGTGATGTATCCGATTGTCCAATCATCAATCAGCATAGAATCCTCAAATAGAACATTGAACCTCAGACCAAATAGAAAAACATCCATACCAACTAACAGTTTTCGACAATATAATCAGCTGTTACTTTTTCAAAGGTGTTATTGGATCAACAAAAGACTGGAGATTATCTTGACTCTTGACTATCTTAAATAACTAGAATTAGCAAATGCATGTTCCCTAGGAACGTTGCTTAACATTTCAACCAGCAATCCGATCTCTTGCAACTTGTAATTTAGGAAATGGCTTTCTGTTTTCATGGAAATACTCAAGTTTTATTTTCTCTATTTCACTGTCCCTTGAGTGCATAAGGAGAAAGCTCGTCGACGTTTGTGAGCATTTATTGTTGTTTTATGTAGCACTCTGTTAACCATTACTGCAGGTATGTTTTATCTTAATAGTGAAGGACCATGTTTGTTATTAAGTCGTCGTTTGTTATATTCTGATTTTGTGAATGTTTTAGATACTCATTTGTTCTAATTGTTTGCTTTTGTACGTTTAAACACCAAATAGCTGTTCATATTTTGAAATAATGTCATACAGTTTAAAATAGATATGATAACACAAAGTACTTAATTGTAGATTCCAGATAATGCTACTCATGGGTAATGACAACGTTTTGAGAACTCTCTTTGCATCGTTTAACTGTGCTTTCTAACAACTTACTCGTACATGTATCATCTATCATTTTAGTTACATCTTATCATGAACTTTCCAGGTGCTCTATATGCTATGTATATAACCATTGTTAATCTTTGTCAATAATAAGGGCAAAAAAGATAAGGATTAGATACCCAAATGAAAAATCTGTGTTCGCCCTGTACCTGGTTGGAAAAAAATGTGCTGAATGTTTCGTTGACAAGAAATCCTAACCCCTGCAACTCTATACTGATCCATGACAACTTGATCCAGAAGAATGGATGGATCTACTGAGCAGTGTGACAGGTATCAGTTTATGGATGCTAATTTGTAACATAAAACCTCTATTTATCTCCTCATGTTATGATTGGCGATGTATCAGATTGTCCTATCATCAATCAGCATTGAGTCTTCAAATAGAACATTGAACCTCAGATCCAATTGGCATCCTTCATTTAAAGACCCTCTAAATGCCCAACATTGTATGAGTTGTCAAGCGCTCCTTCAGAAGATATATACCAAAGTGTGTGACAGTGATAAGTTTGTAGATCCTTATGTGTGCACTAAGACCTCTACTCTGTACTGCTTATGAATGATTGGTGATATGTCAGATTTTCATATTATCAATCAGGATTTGATCTTGAAATAGAACATTAAATCGCAGGTCTAAATAGCATTCTTCATTTCAAGACTATCTATACTGCTTACTAATCCAAAATAGTTAGCGTTCTGTAAAGCAGAGAATGAATTATAAGGCCTCAAGAACTTCCTTCAGCATTTAATTATCAGGCATTTTTAAAAACTAATTTTTCGCGTTTGAGGTATTTCATATGTTTGTCTTGACACAAGGTATTTTACATTTTCGTCTTGATCTTGATTGTCTTTTTAAACTGAAGATCTTGAGAATTAAATTAATTACTCATTAATCATTGTAAGTTTGTCCACAATTGAAATTAACCTCAACGAACGAACAATATTTTATAACTAATTGATAGAAAACATCAAAATGATTTAAAAAAAATTGAATTTATATGTTTTATATTGAATACTTACATCCCACGCAAGGTCAAAGGCAACACTATCGTTGTCTTCCTTGGAAGAAGTTTAAGACCTCATCAATAGGTTTAGAATATATAAAGCTGCTACTCATTGATTTTATCTTATCTCCTGAGGTGGTGGAGGGAAACATTGTTCCCAAAATAGAGGTAGGCAAAAACATACACCAGATATGACTCTGAGAGAAGTAGAAATAAACAAACGTTACGAATGCTGTAAGGAGGGAAAACATGGGTTTCAATAGGTAATAAAGAAAGTAAAAAGTAAAATAAATGTCAAACAAAGATGAATATTTTCTTTTTGAGAACAAACATGTTACTTGGATACTGTTTTAATCACATAGCTATATTCATCTGAAAAAATTTGAAAATGTTTTGATACTCACTTGATTATATTTGGAAATGTTTATTACAACTGGACAAGATTAGTTATTGCTTTGACTTACGTGACAAATCTTTGAACCTCTGCGGTAATGAAATATGAACAGATAGAATTATTTTAAAACTTTAAAGAATAAGATTTGAAACTGTAAAAAAAGCAACCATAAAAATCAATCAATGCCACTTATATGAAAGTGATTTACATATTATTTACATTAAATATAATTTTTCAAAGTTGAGTTACTAAAGTTGATGGACGAATATCAAAAGGGGCCATGGCAGTAAATCAGTAAACTCAATAACTTGTTCGTAAGATTCAGAAGCAATGACATTGAAAGGTTAAATAGGTCTTATATTTTGAGGTTATTTAATAACCATAAATATAAAAGCAAAAGAGTTTTCACCTGTGTCAACAGGCAAAGGGATGAATAGCAACATGATAAATCATGTAAAATAAGAATAAAAAAAAGTTCATACAATCATGAATCTGATGCATTGTACACTCAGCTTTCTAAATCATTTGATCTTGTACACGTTTGAACTTCTAACGCATGAACCTATAAATGTAAATAAATGCCATAAATATTTCATTTTGATAATTTCCATAATAATCATGATTCATTGTTTGGAGATATCTAACGATTAAATGGAATATCATATAAGTGATACACTCTCGCTTTAGTGTCTTTTGAATATTTTGAATGTAACACATCTAAAAGTATACCCTGCGTGATTACAAAGGCAATAAGGTTAACAATTTTCACAAATACATAAAAAAACTGCAAGACAAAGGCGCATTGCAGTCCATTTAAAAAAAAAATATGATGTTTAATTACAAACGAATAATAGAACATATTAAATTTGTCTATGGTGGGTTCACCCATTAATGAATTACTTAAATTATATAAAACAGCTTTGACTGACATATCTCTCTTGAACATCATAATAAAAACTGACAGTAATATCTTGTTTACACCTACGTGACAAGCCTGCACCTAATCGCCATGTCACCTCTTGTTGATGTTATTTATTTTCTGCTATTTCAGGAACAACATGAGACTAATGGTGCCCTTCCTCGCCTCAGAACTCATGAAGAGATCAATAAAGTCATATTTGATTTCAAGCTTAGTGTTGAAATACTATTCTTCCTCTAAAGAAAAGTACTTGAAGTACATTGCGTGTGTTTTCCACATTTATGTGTGACTATTTTCTAGGTTCCTAAGTGCATTTGAAAAGAATTACGCTGTTGATCCCTAAAACACAGTCAAAAGTTATAAGCAGATCATACATGTATTTGTATCGGCATGTCTGTATGAAAGACATAAGAATGACGTTAATGATGTATTGTCCCCTCCATTGGAATTACAAGACTTTTCATTGTAAAGATATAGTATTTTTGCTAAGGTAGATTTTTTAAAGGATGTAGTCTAATATACATTGCAAATTTTGTGTAACTCATCCTCGGTTACTTCTTTTTGATTTTTTTCCTGTCAAACATATGTCATGTAAGATTCCATGCTCATTGAATAATATCAGAATGGTGGATTGACTAACATTTACATGTGCATTATAATTTGATTGTTTTTCTGCTACACTTGTATGCAGCTATTAGTGTTCTATTTAGCTTTCGAAATTCTCTCAGTAGATTTTCAGATATTATCAGGAAAAGTTATCTCTTTAAAATTTGAATATTGACGCTTTCTTAGGTTTATAACGTACCAATTCCATCATATTTACTTATAAAACCAAAAAATATATTCTTTGATATCTTCTCAAAAGTTGTCTTAATCTTGATCATTTGAACACATGATTTTGGTATTGAAAGATGTATCTTGATTTTTCACTTACATCTGACGTTCAATACCTATATCATGTGTGTTGAGTTCTTTATTGTAAAACAAATAGGGCAAACTGACCGAGGTTCGGACACCCCTCGAGGTCGCCCGAACTTCGGACACTTTTGATTAGGAGCTGACGCAATTATATTATTAGTTTCTGAAATCTATATGTTTCAAAATGTTTCTTTTCAATCTTTCTTGCTATATACTTCTTTCAAATAACATTTTATCATCTGACATATTTATCAACGAAGTTTTTAAAATAGGGACAATTTACCGATTCACAGAAGAAATTGGCCAAATATTTGTTTTTATGCAAATGTTCACTCAAAGTCGAGGAAATGTTGGGAGCACCTAATCATCATAGATAATATTTATTTTGATAGAGAAACTACTAGATAATCAAACTGTTATTGATATTTGCAATTTAAAGTGAATTTGGAAGAAAATATCGAGATTTTAAAAAATATATCAAAATGACCTTGGTTCTGACAGTTCTGACCATGGTTCCGACACTTAATAATTATCTTTATAGGAATTTGTAATATTACAAAATTTTACACCAAATGCTATGGAAACAAAAAGAATCATTCAAGTGACATATATGAAAAAACATTAAAATTAAAATATTGATTCATGTTTGCGAAATAATGCTATGTTATTGTACATAGATGACTTAATACGTGTTTTGTGGTAATAGGAATCATTTAGATGAATATATAAACAATTGTGTATAACGATCAAATAGGGTGATACTGTCCGAAGTTAGGGCACAACTGTCCGAACCTCGGGCGAGTTGCTATAAATAACTCAAACCGTTATTTTCAGGTAATCTACAATCAAATTTGCAAATAAGATAATATTTGACAAAGCAATCATTGAAAATATTAGGATCGTAACACTGTCCGAACCCCGGCCGCGGTCAGTTTGCCCTACCTGTCTTAAAGAGAAAATGCTTAGCAAAATGTACAACTAATTGGCATCGTCAGAATGATCATAATATTTGATTGGGCTTCAACAGCTAGATAACTTGGAAGAAATTTTTTAATCAACTCACTGACCTGCTAAGGATGATTTGAGTTTGTTCAGGGCTTATTCCGTTCAATCTGTCTGAGTGTCGACATCTGGAGGATGCTCATACATGCAAATGTTGAATGATGGTCTAGTAATGGTGATGTACAGGTTGGAGATATCCCCAGGATTTCAGTAATTTTATGTTGAGCGTAGTTTAAAACTTCAATTATCAACTTTAATGTTACATCAAAATAGGATTTCTGAAAAATACATAAACGGATTCCAGGTAAGGTTTAAGTTAGTAATAAAACTTATAGTCTGCTTCCATTGTTCATTTTATAGAATTCTAGTCAATGACATGCTCTTACAGTGATTCCTTACTTGACCACATATATCTATAAGTTGTATCATATATAGAAAGTATGCCTGTGATGACCTGTCCGTTTGATTCCACTGAGTCATTCCAAGAAGAGCTATTTGTTCCTTCTGTTGTCATCTTCATTTCATGCGCATCGTTTTGCCATAATCGTTTCAACTTGTCTTTTTTTTCAATGATTAAAATCTATTTCTGATTTAATGGATATGGCGTTTCATGATGTATTCAATTTACTTAATTTTACACGGATCAAAGGTATATAAGTATAGCATTTGGGGATATGCTGACACTTCAGATGTTTAACATGTTTTCATGTTACGTGTCAGTGTGGATGCTGGGAGGCGTTGGTATCGTTTATGAACATTTGTAAGTTGGAAGTAAAATGGAGTAGTAACGATATCTAATTAACTAGATCAATTAGATTTCTTTGAAAATAGTCTTTAAATTTCAGATATGTCTATTATTGAGTATATGTAGATCTTGTAATAAAATTGCAACTCAAAAAGTACTTAAGTCTAAACATTGTCTTCTGCCTAATGAACCGAAAGATTATTGATGATCAGGAAGTATCAAATACCTTCTTCTGATGTAATCAACTATGTTGATTGACGAGAAGTGAAACTCACTTTAGCAGTTATTGATATCTTATTAGTCACTCTAAGGTTGAAGATGAAGTTAATCAATAATGCTTTTGAACACTCCACAGCAAAATTTAGTATTAGAAATTAAATATTGTCTTGAATTATTAAACATCAAAGAAAAAAGACTGGTAAAGATATACATTCGGTGATTAATGTGGCAGTGGATGGGGTCAGTACCTTCTCAAAGAAAAGTTGAGGCAATGGAAGTAAAACGGTACCTTACAATGTATATATGGTCCGTGGGTATACAGCTGCGTACCTTAAGTTTGTTCACTTACTAGTGCAAATATCATGTAATTTGGAATGTCTTTCAGGCATCCTATCATCGCAAAATGAAAGGACCATGTTGAAATTTCACTACATAAGCTAATATTTATATTGTGATGACATAGTCGTAAATCATACGAAACAGTTAACCATAAGAAATTTGGCAGGACATTAAAGTAGCCAAGGCCGAAATTTCTAAAATTTCGTATACATATTTGTAACCTTGCACTAAGTCAATTTAATGATGCAAATTTTTTTCTCATGCAGTCAATATGAAACAGTTTAAAAGAAAATTTAGAAAATCGAAATTTAAAAAAAATATTACTCCATCTGTCTATTTTTCCCTGCCAAATTTCTGCACAAGTGTCCAGACAATGCCGGAATGGTTTGAGAATAGTTATTTAAAACATAGACAATCGGTGATTCCTTGTCATTTCTGCTTGATTTATTTGATTGACGTCCAAATAAAGCCCAAATTACATGATATTTGCACAAAGATACACTGGCAGGTGAACAAACTTCAGGTACGCAGTTGTAGAAGCCATGGAAGTATATAGACTTTTAAACAGTAATTAATGATGTGGTTATTGATCAACCATCATTATGTTAGCATATTGATACAAAGGAATTTCACATTTGTTAACAGGCAAAATGATGGATAGCAAAATGATACAAAATTCGATGAATAACCATGTAAAATAAGTCTTAAAAAGTTCAGTAGCGTAGACTCATTCTTAATTTGGAGTGAACTACCTTGAATATTATACTGAACACTTTGATCATTTGCATGTTTGAACTGGTAAAGCATTACTTAAATTATATAAAAACAATTTCGGATGACATTTTTCTCCAGAATACCATAATAAAAACTGACAGTAATACCTTGTTTTCACCTAGGAGACAAGCCTGCACCTAATCACCATGTCACCTCTTGTTGATGTTATTTGCTTTCTGCTATTTCAGGAACAAGATGAGACTAATGGTGCCCTTCTTCAACTTATAACTCAAAATGAGATCAATAAGTCATATTGTTTTCCTATCGTAGTGTTGAAATCCTAATCTTCCTCTTAAGCAAAGTTTACAATAGCTGCTTTTAACCTACAAAAGATCCCAAAATAAGTACAGCTGCATACCATAAGTTTGTTCGCCTCCTTGGGATCTTAGTGCAAATATCATGTAATTTGGGTTTCGTTTTGATGTTCATAAAATAACACCAGGACCACTTACAGAAGAATATCAATTGTCCATGTGTAAAATGACCATTTCCAAACCATATTTCGGGATCGTCTTGTCACTGGTGCCGAATGTCGTTATTTGGCATTGTTAAATAGACAGATGGGTAATATTTGTGAAATTTGGATTTTCTTAAATTTTGATTAAAATCATCCATGTAAACTTTGTAGGGCAAAAATCAGTACAGTTACGTTGCATTAGCGCAAAGAAACACATATGAATAAGATCTAAAGCTGTTGATCACTTACAAAGATTTTGTAGAACAAAATAGAAATCAGCGTTTTCGAAATTTTGACCCCTGGTCACTTCAATGACCTGCCAAATCTGTTACAGCTATCTGTAGGACATACGAATATACGAATATGTCAACGCAAACTGAATCCTAACTTATGCAGTGAAATTTCATCATTATCGGTTTCGTTGTCACAATGATATGATGTCTCAAAGACGTTTCAAATTACATGATATTTGCACTAGAATACAAAGGTAAGTGAACAAACTTAAGGTACGCAGCTGTACAGTGCTAAATATGTGTGTTCTTCACACTTATTTGCCGCTTTTTCAGAAATATTCTCTAAAAACATATGATTGCGGTACAACAGTTATATCATGTCTAAACGGAATCATACATGTATTTCCATTCAACTTGTTTGTATGAAATAATTTGTACATGCATGACGTTGGTGACATTCTCTCCCTATGTAGCTATATCATAATATATAGTAAAATAAAATAAGAGATGGTATTAATTCCTAATGAAGACTTTATCAAATGGAGTTTTTAACACCCATTGTATCTTACTGCATGGATTTTGAATAAAATAGTTTGCATAGACTAACAGGTAAGTACAGTAGGAATATTTTGGACTTAATTCAGAAGACAACTCTTTTACAGTTGTTCTTGTTTTTTTTTTCAGTCAAACTTCGTCATTTAAACAAAACAAACAGTGTCATAAATTATTTTATTGAAAAAGAATAATATCAAATTTATTCTTTATCAGAATGAATTCTGATTGGTTCTTGGTGCACTGATTTGAAACAGTTTGAATCTTTTAAAACTGTCACTAACTTTTTCAAATCATCCGTCATTATTCAGCTTTAATATTTAGACTACTAAAATGAGTCATGTTTGAATTTAATTATCCCTACAATTAAACGTTGCCAGTAGAATTTTAAAAAGGTTTTTCTACTCTTTAAAGCATCCATTGTATTTTAAAAGTTCTGATATGTAAACATTATTGTGATGTTTGGATTAATAATATTTTCAATATCTACATTGTAAGATTCAATTACATTTTCCTTACATTGATAACATGTCAAATAAATAACATAACATATTTAATATCTCGTCATAAACGTAATAGTAATTAAACTTTGATTACATTTTGATATCATTTAAATTCAAAATTTTACTTATAGAGTTTTTAAAAGATTGTTTGAAAATATGCCACCTAATAGTTCCATCCAATTGAATATTATGAAATGAAATGAAATGTTGAGTGGTGTTCATCTTGCAACTTGCCGCATGAATAATTGGATTTTCTTACCAATATTCATATCATCTGAACGAACTCAAATTTTGGTATTTAACTAATTTATGTTATCATAGCGGTTTTTAACTTATGATATTAGTTCAAAATACGAATAGCCATTTGATTGTTAAATGTACAAGAGCAAGAAATTAGAACACACAAAGTCTAAAACATTCACAAAATCAGGATATAACAAACGACAATGCAATTACAAACATGGTCCGTCAATGTTAAGATAAAACATACCTGCGGTAACGGTTAACAGAGTGCTACATAAAACAACAATAAAATGCTCATAAACGTACAAGAGCTAGTTCTTTATGCACTCAAGGGACTGAAAGGATCAGTCGCTGTGAAATAGAGAAAATAAAACTTGCTTATTTCCATGACAACAGAAAGCCTCTTCCAAAATTACAGGTTGCAAAAGATCGGATTGCTGGTTAAAATGTTAAGTAACGTTCTTGGGAACTTGCATTTGCTAATTCTAGTAATTTGAGAGCTATTTTGCTATTCTATAGAATCAAGATACTCTCCAGTCTTTCGTTGTTCTAATAACATTAGTGAAAAGGTTTTAAATGATTATATTGTCAATACGTTCAGTTGGTATAGCTTTTTTCTATTTTTGTCTTTATCTCCGAACAGAAGTATAAACCAACTTTTTGGATTATTGGTTGAATGCACCTAAAATAATATATGAATTTTCTCCCTTTTAAGTGTGTGTAAAACTCTATGAGTAAAATTTCAAATTAAATGATATCAAAATGTAATAAAAGTTTAATTACTATTACGTATGAGACGAGATATTAAAAACAAATTCAATGTACAAAGATGTAATAAACACTAGCTGTTAAACAATCGTTACAGCTGTTTAGATCAAACATGTTTCAGCTTACCGTAAGAATGTTAACACTTTCATGGGAGCGGGAGCGGAAATAAGTTTTGAGCAATGTAGTTGCAATATATGATGGCCACCAAGTTATTATTGAGTTATTATTTTTAGTTTTATTCTTATGTTTTCTTAAATTGTTTAAATGAACGAGAAACGAGGTTGTTACCAAAAAGAAAAACACATAGATTTCAAGGAAAATTTTTTGAAACGTCAATGTGCATGTATTGTCAACGATGATGGTCAATGAGACAGATGCCCGAACAAAAATACTTACATATTTTAAGAAGTGTTTTCCAATAGTCATCTTAAAATTTATTATTTATACACTTGATTAAAGTGTACAAATATGTAATTTTACATCTTTTTTAAACTTTCAATATCCATACAACACCTCTATCATATATCTTAAGTTTTTTGTTTTTTTTAAATTACCTATCTTAAAAAATAAAGCCTTGCGAAAATACTTAATAACTTTTCTATTTGGCATTATAGGAATCTGGATGTCTCCATTAAAGATCAATAATGAAGGATGAGCACACAGCCAAATGTTGAATAATGGTCCACTGTTGATGATGTGCTGTTTTGGAATGTTTATGAATATTTTAGTAATTTTGTTGTAAATAAATTGTAAAATCTATTGAATAAAAACGTAATTGTAGATGGAAACACTACTACAAGACACAATAATCAGGATAAGTCATAAACTAAAGTTAAAGCTTTCAATGTTCATATCATATACATGTATTTAGTTTAAGTCCAATTTTGTTTTCTTTTTTCATAAACGAATTATATCATGATATTATTTCGGGTGGAAAACATTGAATCCAAATGTATACAGATTTTGTAGAAATTTTAATCCTTCTTTTCACTGACGATGTGATTTTAGTTTCAGATACTGTAGTCGGTTTACAAAATCAATTAAATATCTTGGAGAGATACACTAAGGAATGGAAGTTGCAAGTTGAGATTGAGATACAGAGATTGGAGGGGAGGTCCAGTGGCTGCAAGAGAAAAGTGGTATTATGATGGTAGTTTGATTAATGTATCAGAACAGTATTCATACTTAGGATTCTTGTTCTCAAATAGAATGAATTTAAATACATGTACAAATAACTTAGCCCTACGTGGGAAAAAGCTTTAGTACAAGTTATATCAGTTTTATGTAAAGTTTGAACCATGTCACCCAAAACATTTTTTAAGATTTTTAATACTCAGATTCAACCCATTCTTTTGAATGGATCTGAAATATGGGGTTTCCAGCGTTTCGATTGCATTGAGATAGTCCATCTTTTAGCCTGTAAAAAGTACCTTAATGTAAGCCCCAAGACACCCAACTGCATGGTTTATGGGGAATGTGGCAGATTTCCGTTGTATATTAATTCACAAATAAGATGTTTTATACGAAAGACCATTGGTACCACATTTGAAATTTGTTTTTTGTCTTTAAAAACTCGTTATTACGAGAAAAATCTCGTAATTATGAGAAATTAACTCGTAATTACGAGATTATAAGACCATATCTGTAATTTGTATATTGTATTTAAAAACTCGTAATTACGAGAACAATACTCGTTATTACGAGAATATTCTCGTAAATACGAGAATAAACTCGTAATTACGAGAATAAACTCGTAATTACAAGAATATTCTCGTAATTACGAGAAAAAACTCGTAATTACGAGTTTTGAAAGACTTCATTTGTAACTTGTATTCTATCTTATATAAACTCGTAATTACGAGTTTTAAAAGACAAAATACAAGTTTCAAATGATGTCTAATAATCTCGTTATTACTGTACATGTAGCAGATTAAAGCAATGTTGCATGTGCTGACGCCGTTGAATTGTTTTTTGGTACATTTTGTGCCCTCTGTGCTTCGGGGACATAAGCTTTTTCCTCTTTCTCTCTTTCTTCCCTTTTCCTAGTTATTTTATTTGCTGAATAATTTCTTTCAGTTAACGTTTATCACTTTAGAATTATTGAATGAGACATTTCTTTTTCTAAAGCATAAATGTATCGAATCATGATTTGCATCATACGGCTTCAAATCTTTGAATGATAAAGCTAATTTCTTTAAGATTTTGCAAAAGGTTGTAAACAATTGATTGATAACGCAGAATTGTACATTAATCATAAAATTGATGAATTTTCAAAATGACAGTTCCTTTTTCTGGCTTGATAAAACGATTCAAAGTTATTTTCCAAACTAATTATGTGCGTTTAATGTGGCCTTTTTCATAATGATAACTCAAAGGTCTTTATGCTCGTGATATCAATAGTGACCATAGTCGCTATCTAGAATCAAAATTGACATCTTTATTAAGCCCTTGTCAGTTATCATTTACATACCAATTAATCAGTTATACTTTGAAGAATTATCTGATATCTGATCATACTTATAAAGTCAGCAATAAGTAGTTTTACAAGCGTTTATATCATCATGGTTCCTATCACAGTATGTTTATTGAGTCGTAGTGATATCTCACTATTTACAAAAGATGTATCATTTTTATATGCAAATATATGGTGAACAAGGAAATTCCATATTCCCTCAGGTTCAGGGTCGAAATCTGCTGTATAGGCCTCAAAGATTTTTTCATAACTGAAATGCAAAAGGATACATGTATAACCATGCCTTGCGTTAAAACCGATAGCTGACTGGCTAAAGTCAATAGGTCTTGGTCGGTTCCCGAACCGCGTGGGTGTCATTGTTTGAGTTTGTTCGAATTCATCTTTATCTGTCAATTCAGTCTGGAATTCCGCTTGAACAAGTCTAAATCGATAAATCAAAAATGATGGCAGAACGAAGAGCCTATTCTTATGGTTTATGGAAGGTTTTATTGGTTTTGGTGCTTTCATTGGGGTTTATGATGTCTTTTCCTAATGAAAGTACAAAGTATGAACGTTTTTTCAAACAAAATTAAGCATCAACATAAGTTTCTTTATTGAAACTAGCTTTCTTCGCAATATAATAATTTTTTACATAATTATAGGGTTTAGTTGAAAATCATTCCCTCAAGACTCAACACGAAACATGTAACCTATTCATAAGACCTCAATAATAAAGGAAACTTTATCTCTAGTAAAAACATAGTGTGAGAACAACTGAATGGCAACTTTAAATGATAATTTACTAAGTGAATTCGGTTAAGAATAAAAGAATGACAACGCTTTGATAACGTTCTCTAGCTAACAGATTGGATTTTCTTTCTATAGCGTGTTATAAGTATTATAGAGTTCAACTTACTTTAACTCATCATTTAATTTGTAAACAACTTGTAATTGATAGCTCTAATGTACGGTCACCTTCTAACTTGTTGAAGGACACCATGGTGTTATTTTAGATAATGTATTTTGAACCCTTTCTTTCAACTCAAAAATCGCTGGTGCAAGTATTCATAAATACAAAGTTTTATTGTCGTATATTGATTTGGTAAGATTCCACTGATTATACAGAATTCAGAAACAGGGATCCTTACTTGTCGTTTATTGATGTGTCTTTTATTAATGTGTCGTTTATTGATGTGTTGTGATTCCACTGAGTGTCCGGGGTCATTCCAAGAACAGTTCTTTGTTCCTCTAGCGTAAAGTTGAGTGCAGGGTCTTCTCTTGATATCGATTGTTCCTTTAGTGCAGTGCTTGGTTATCTCAGTGTTTTAAATAATGTTTATAATTGGATTTTTTTATGCTAAAATTTTTTATAAAATTTAAAAACCCTACCCTTAACAAATTGTATTTGTTTTGCACAGTTCATTTATTTCAAGAGTTATTGATATGTATATGAGTTCAGTAATGATAACAAAATGTACACAAATTATGCTGATTTGCATGACGGTTTGATTTTTGTTTATCAACAGGGCAACAATGTTATAACAGTTCAAGATCAGACGAAATTCGAAAAAACAGTGCGAGGTTCGAGATCATCTTTGACCGAACTTCAAGGCAATGAAGTCAACCATTGTAGTGAACTCTTTTCGTGTTGTAAGAAACTGTAGTGTGCATTTCAAAACCTGGTGTAATTTGGCATTTTTGACTCAATACACCTCACGGATGGCTCTTTATTCAAATAATAAAACAAACACCATTTACATAATGCAGAAACCTAGTAATAATTTGGGTAAAAAAAATATAATCAATTGAGTTTGATGTGTAAGTGTATTTTTATCTCCTAAACTATACAAAAATATAAAGTTGTTCACTATATAATGATATCTATGCTTGTGAACTGCTGTTCTTTCATCTTATAGGATTAGTAGCCATACTAGGTCAGGAGCTTCCTTTGAAGTATCAGGTACCGGGCGAAATAGATTAATTTGGATAGCTTTAAAAATATCACTTCTCAGCATTACTTTACATCTGCATTTAGCATCATCTTCAAGACTAACTCTGTCAAAGACGAACCACTCAGATTCCATTACCAATGATCCTCAACGTCAACTCGGACCTCCTTTGAAGTAGGCATGATGCAATGACAATCCGACCTTTGATATTGCTATGATTGGATCCATAGATGTTGCTGTTGATGTACTAAGATTTAAACTATCATTAAGTTGACAGATAACTGATATTTGGTCAATTATATCCTTTTTCATCTGTTGTTATAGAAGAAAATATCAAGAATCACAAACAACATCTGCGACCATTTTTGTGTGACAATATAGAGAAATTGATTTTATTGCTGAACTTAACATGGTACAATAGTACAGAGCTAGGTACTGCTCTGTATCTTTAGAAAAAAAATATATTAAAAAGATCATCAGCAACAATTTTGTGTGAGATTGAAATTGATTCGTATTGCTAAACTGGACATGATAAAATAGCATAGAGTTAGACACTGCTCTGTATTTAATACTATAACATTAGTATTTCGAACTATCGAACATTCAGATACAACAATACAAGTGTCTTAACCAAGTAGATCAAGCTTACTTTATAATGCTTAGCAGAGCTATTGTAATCAACAAAATAATGACAATACAATACAGCTTAATGAATTCAATAACATATGTTATCTTCGTATAGAAACGTGTTAGAGGGATCCTGTTTCAGTGTAATTATGTTTTAATCGCTGAAAGTCACTTCATGATTTTTAAATTAATGCTTTGATAGCATTTGATGTTCAAAACATTTTATTTTCTATCTTCAACATTTTGACTCTGAGCTAACGTTACCTGTTTTGTGTTTATCATATTACCTTATTAACCTACTGTTATGAAACTTTGGGAATTTGTGTGAGATATATGCCTTATCAATATATCAGAGTGTTCCCTTGTTGTGAGTGAGTGAGTGAGTTAATGCTTAAAGCCTTCTGGGCAATATTTCAGCCATTAGCGGCGGGTCACTAGTTTTATTATATACTCATGTAATCTTAAGATAGTAATAAAAGGGTGCAATACAGAATACGTCTTCAAATTCCGTATTGCATGGCAAATTCCGTATTGCACGATTGCCAGTTCTACTTTTTTCAAGCTTCCGCAATTCAAGCAAATTTCCGTACACAACAATCATTTTCCTAATTGAAACATAGGATTTGGCGTATCTCAATGCATTGGTTACAAACCTACTTTTTAATATGATATTGAAGAATAATATAGTGAGAAACTAGTGTTATCGTTAGTGAAGAAACTGCAAAACACTTTAAAAAAGGAAATCCTAAACAAAACTCCAAGAACATCGCCAGCGACACTTCGCCCTTATGACGTCATACACTACAACGATCATTGACGTCATTTCCATGGTGATGTCGTTTGAAAGGATCCTGTCGCTCGGAATCCTGAACTTACATTTATCATATTCAGAACTTTAAAAATAATTAAAAAGGGTAAACTTTTATCACTGTAATTTGTTTTAACACTTGAGAAAATTGACTCTTACGTTTAACTACACAAAGTCATGAGAAAAAAAACGATAATTGAGGTATCAAATCATCAGTCGAGCGTGTTATAGGTGTCGCCTTGTTCGCATTACATCTCGGATTATTTAAGCAATTCCAAATTACTTTTAAAAAGGCTAAAAAGAGAGTATATAGAACGTCATACGTGTGCATTTGGGTCGTTTGTATTGAACTTGAAGATGTCATAGACATGAGAAACAACTTGTTCTTGGAACTCGTTGTTCCTCCGCGTCAATGACATCTACTCGTTCCATACAAACGACCCAAATGCACACGTATATCGTTCTGTATATGTATTCAAAGAAATAATTGACCTCATTTTTAGTCCAGGAGTGGATAAAAATAAATTATCTTTCACTTATAATTATGACAGAAATGTTTATTTCTATGTATGTTAAGATGTAAAAGTTATGTTACTTTAAATCAGACTCCAAATCACATCATTGTGATAAAAAGATCTGGAAAACGATAGTGTATTCCAAAGAGGCATTACAGTCAACGTCACCATCTAAAATATGATTTAATGAATACATTCATGTCTTCTGGTTAATTTGAGATTTAAATGACTTCATACGATAGTGAAAAAATCAATGAAAAAGGTCAATGACGAGTTAATTAACGGTCCTTTGATCCTAAATTTCAATTTTTATTTCAGCAATAAAACCCATTTGCGGAATTGTAATTTCATTCTCGAAATATCATAAACTGTGTAATTACATTCGCTTTGGTTTTGTTCCTTTCATCATCTGTAATATGAAACGAATCACTTTAGAAAACTTATAGTGATGATACCATGTTTTACAAATGCTAAATTATTGATTTCTGCAAACATAGAAACAATTCATTAACATTGCCGTTATTCATTTGAAAAACGTGATAATATATATGTGTTCTTGTTAAAAATATTTGTATATCATTCATGTCCTAAATGGATTATATGCTTATGACTATTTATCACTAGTTCAGTAAAAACAACTTTGAATGAAATTTTTCTCCAGATTACCATGTTATAAGCTGAGAGTAATAACTTGTTTACACCAATGAGACAAGCCTGTACCTAATCACCATGTCACCTCTTGTTGATGTTATTTGCTTTCTGCTATTTCTGGAACAACATGAGACTAATGGTGCCCTTCTTAACCTCAGAACTCAAGAAGAGATAAATAAGTCATATTGTATTCCTATCATAGTGTTGAAATACTAATCTTCCTCTAAAGAAACCCAAATATACCTACAAAAGATCCCTTGGACCAAAATAAGTACAGTGCTAGATATGTGTGTTCTCCACATTTATTTATCGCTATTTCAGAAATATTATCTAAGTGCATTTGCGAAAAACATATGATTGTGGCACAGCAGTTATATCATGTCTAAGCGGAATCATACATGTATTTCCATTTAACTTGTTTGTATGAGGTTGGTGAAATAGAATTCTCTCCCAATGTAGGTATATCATAATAAATAGTAAAATATAAGATATGGTATTATTTCCTAATGTAGACTTTGAAAAATGGAGTATATAACACCCATTGTATCTTACAGCATGGATTTTGAATAAATATTTTACATAGATGAACGGTTAGTAGGAATACTTTGGACTTAATTTAGAAGACAGCTCTTTTTCAGTTTTTTTTTTCAGTCAAACTTTGTCATTTATACAAAACAAACAGTGTGATAAATTATAATATTGAAAAAGAATAATATCAAACTTATTCTTTATCAGAATGTATTCTGGTTGGTTCTTGGTGCACTGATTTGATACAGTTTGAATCTTCGTCATTATTTAGCTTTTATATTTAGAATACCCAAAAATTATTCATGTTTGAATTTATTTATCCCTACGATAAAACGTTGCCAGTAGAATTTTAAAAACGTTTTTTATGCCTCCGCCATATATGGCAGGGGCATATTGGATTACCCTCGGTTGGCCGTACGTCCGTCCGTCGGTACCACTCTATAGAGGGTATTGTTTATCCATTTCTCCTCAAAAACCATTCAAGTTAATATAATTGAAATTGCACACATGGCTTTTAGGCATCCTAAGGGTGTGCATCTCATATTGTTTTTAATTTTTTTTTTTTCAAATTTCTGACATGTTGATTTTAGGTGAATTTTTGTACAAGTGAAAGCTCATGGTAGTGTGATAGGGGGTGTGTTTATCCACTTCTCCTCAAAAACCATTCAATGGATTTAATTGAAATTGCACACATGGCTTATGGGCATCCTAAGGGTGTGCATTTCATATTTTGTTTTTCAATTTTTGAATTTTTTAAAAATTTCTGACAGCTCATATTGGTATTAAATGGGATGTTGGTTATCCACTTCTCCTCAAAAAGTACTGGATAGACTGCGCTATTCTTTCAAACATGTTTTATAGGTATCCTAAAGGTGCACCTTATATCATGCTTGGGTATTTTAAATTTTCTACATTTAACTGGATGTTTGAACTTAAATGAAGCTAAAGATGTGCATCTCTTATTTTGTTTTAAATTCTATGGTTGGAAACATTGAGGGCTTTTTTATAAGCGGGGGCATCTGTGTCCCATGGACACAAATTTTCTAGTCTACCATTTAAAGGATCTGTTGTATTGTAAAGTTATGATATGTAAAGTTTATTGTGATGTTTGGATTGATGATATTTTTAATATCTACATTGCAAGATTCAATTACGTTTTTCTTACATTGATGAACGTCAAATAAATAACATACACTTAAAAGGGAGAAAATTAATTTATTATTTTAACTGAAAGTTTTCGACAATATAATCTTTTAAAACTTTTCCAGTGATGTTATTAGATCAACGAAAGACTGGAGAGTATCTTGACTCTGTAAAGTAGCAAAATAGTTCTCAAATGACTAGAATTAGCAAATGCAAGTTCCCTAGAAACGTTACTTAATATTTTAATCAGCAATCCGATCTTTTGCAACCTGTAATTTGGGAAGAGGCTTTCTGTTGTCATGGATATACGCAAGTTTTTTTTTCTCTATTTCACAGCGACTGATCCTTTCAGTCCCTTGAGTGCATAAAGAACTAGCTCTTGGACGTTTGTGAGCATTTTATTGTTGTTTTATGTAGCTATCAGTTAACAGTTACTGCAGGTATGTTTTATCTTAAAATTTTTGTAATTGCATTGTCGTTTGTTATAGCCTGATTTGGTGAATGTTTTAGATTATATTTGTTCTAATTACTTGCTTTTGTCGATTTAAACACCCAATGGCTGTTCATGTTTTGAAATAATATCGTAAAGGTAAAAAAGGATATGATAACATAAAGTAGTTCATACCAAAAACATGCTTTTCAATGCACTGGTTTCGGTACTAGGGATTTATTGGTTTATATGAAAATTTGACTTTGTTCAGATGATATGAACAGTGTTAAGCAAGTACAGTAATTCATGTGGCATGTTGCAAGATGAACACAACTCAACATTTCATTTCATTTCATAATATAAAATTCAAATAATGAAATGCAAAGTTAAATTACTATAAAGTATGAGATGAGTTTTTTTTAAAAACAGCTGCAATATTAATGTACAAAATGTACTAGTTGTTTTTGATCTGACCTTATCATCTTGTCTCAATAGGTGCTACTATCTGAAAAAAGTAAAGGCTGTGAGAAAATAGTATTCAACATATGTATAGTGTCCTATGCAGCTTTTTAAGATTTATGATGGAACAAACCAAAAACCAAGCAACCGATATCGTTAAAACTGTTTAGATCAAATATGTTACAGCTTACTTTCAGAATGTTAACAATTTCAGGGGAGTGGAAATCAGATTTGATCAATGAAGTGCAACTTAGAATCACGATCCAAAATTTATTATTGAGTCTTTATAAAACAATAAAACAAATTGTAGAAGGTTATGATTATATACTTATAGGCGTTAATTATTTTTAGTTTTATTCTAATATCTGCTTAAACTATTAAAATGAACGAGACACGAGGTTGTATACAAAAAGAAAGAACACATTTCTGATTTCAAGGAGGAAATCTTTGAAATGTCAATGTATTGTCATTGATGATGGTCAGTGAGACAGATGCCCGAACAAAAACACTTTCATATTCTAAGAAGTGTTCCTAGTGGTCATCTTAAAATTGATTATTTATACACTTGATTGAATTGTACAAATATGTAATTTTACATCTTATTTTTTAACTTCAATTATACACACAACACCTATATCATAAATCTTAAGTTTTTTGTTTTAAAAATTTACCTGTCTTAAAAAATAAAGCTCAGCAAAATACTTAATAACTTATTCTTTTTGGCATCGTAGGAATCGTGATAAGAATTCAAAGGGCTACAACTGCTAGATAACTTGGATGAAAATTGGCTATTGATCGACTCACTGACCTGATAAGGATGATTTGCCAATATTTGAGTTTGTTCAGGTCTTGATCTGTCAACTCAGTCTGTCTGTCGACTTCTAGATGTCTCCATTAAAGGTCAATAATGGAGGATGAGCACACAGTCAAATGTTGAATAATGGTCTGCTGATGGTGATGTGCTGTTTGGAAATGTTTTTAAGATTTTAGCCATTTTATTGTAAACATAGTACACAACTTCAAATATCGAATTTGATAAAAGATCAAGTTACAAACTCTATTGAAGAAAAACGTAATTGTTGATTCCAGATAAGGCTTTCTTCGCCAAAACCTGATCTGCATTATAACCTGCTTGACCTTTTGATCCAACTCCATTCATGAGTGATGACAACGTTCTGAGAACTCTCTTTGCATCGTGTCACTGTGCTTTCTAAATCAGAAAGTACATGTGTCAGTACATGTACTGTATTTGGTTTTTTTTTTTTTGTATTCATGTATAAATGTATTAATTTGTTTCAGTATGTAATGAATAAGACCGTAACATCTTTAATACAAAAAAAATATGGCAAACAAGAGTAAACAATTCTTACTTTGATTAATGTAAACTGTCACAGTGGAAATGCCGTAAAATGTTTTGAAAAGGCGGACGAATGTCAAATAGCTTTCCTCTACAGGTAAGCAGTGAATGATATCACTGTTTAAGAAGATAATTGTTAATTTTAGTTTTGTCTTTACCACGAACAAAAGCAAAATGGTATGGCCATTCACAGAATGGATCGTTCCTTCTGTTTTGTCATTGAATAAAACATTTATCCGAAATTGCATTTCTCATGCCAGTAGGAGCTATCATTTCGGCCAATGAGAAAATGAGAAAACTAAATGTATCCCTTAATTTTTCTGTCAAATTTGATATATTGTTATGTTCTCTATTGAACTGTCCTCAGTGACAGTTTAATTCAAAATCACAATTTCATGGATGGTTTATGTAACAATCCGATGGATGGCGAGGATGACATTTCATTGTTTTCAAAATGTGCAATTGATTGCGATGGCTTACATATGGCATAATTTTGTTACAATTCTAATGTATCTTCAATTGTCTAAAAGAGCAAAATAAATGGATGTCAATTCAGTAAATTGGTGGCCAATATGAACTAAAGCCGCCTTATATATAAGTGGACGTATGACTGTATGACAGGAAGATCAGTATACCACATTGATGTTTAAAGGAAATAAACGAATTAAAGTGTATGTGTTGTTAGTAAATAAGAATCCATACTATTAGAGCATGAAATAATTGGTTAATGAATACAAATCAATCTATTGACATACACAAACAATACCTTACATGTTTCATATAATCTAAAATCTTATTTCAAATTTATTCATTCTGGTGTTGTTCATGCATAGTGTTTATTTGGGAGTCATTAAAGTTATTGACGCGAAACGTTTATCCTTATTACAAGGAAGTAAATATGAGATACTTGATCAACAGCAAATGGTCAAATTCACTATTTAAAAATGTATCAATCGATAATAAATAGATGTGTGAAGAACCAGGTAGAAAGCTTGTCATTAAGCATTCCGATCAAACAGATGGAGGCAGTCGAAGACTTCAACACTGAAGTTTTAGATCCATAGAGAAGGCATTGATTATGTGTCAGATTGAGATTTCCCTCTCTACCGAAGTATCAGTGAATGGTTTACCAATCAGTTTATGTCTCTTATGTAATGTCTTCATCATTAATCGTGAACTTTGAATTCACTTTTAAATTAAGTGCTTGTCAATTTCATACGCAGTGGACTGAAACTAAATGAGAGCGATAATTGTTCATTTGTTTAAACATGCTAAAACAAACACAAGAAACAACCCTTGGTCAAATATTTGAATTATTCGCCGGTTTTGGAAGTACTTTTGTATTTAATTACACAGAACTTACATCATTACAAATGGAGCTTTTTAAAGAAAAGTAGCTGTTTTGTGGATTTTGATTTTGACTAATTGATTAATGATGATATGCAGTCACATGATTATAAGGGAATAAGACAATAGTAGGGGAAACGTACTGTACATGTAGCCGATTAAAGCAATGTTGCATGTGCTAACGTCGTTGAGTTGTTTTTTGGTACATTTTGTGCCCTCTGCTACCCTACCAGCCTACATGTGAATGGACGCCGGGTGTGGACTTCTCATACAGGGTATTGCTGGTTGGATCTCTCCTCATCTCTATACTGTCGTGTAGTGTAATGTTGGAAGTATATCTCAAGGATATGAACCTACATTTGACCCCTCCACCCTCGATTTGTCAACCAGATGAGATTTGTGATATACAAGCGACATTTGTGACGTCACATGGATTGTTTACAGATCGAAAACTGGACAATTGGAATCTACCGAGTGAGTACGTTGTTCAAACTGTCTTGCTAAGATCAGGAGACGTAGAGTCGAACCCTGGACCTACCGGTAGAGAACTAGACGATTTACGAACCAACATTATCAAACAGATGCAGGATTCAGAGAAAAGAATAACAGGAGATATTAATGCTACGAGAGAGGACATAAAATCACTCAATGTCGAAATATCAGAACTGAGAAACGAGTTGCTGTCAAGCAAAGAGGAGCAAGAGGTTATAAAGCAGGATATCACAACGCTACAGAAAAAGACAGATGAGATAGAATATACATTGGGTGATATACAGGATAAAATTGAAGATCAGGAGAGAAGAAATAGAAGGAACAACATGGTGTTGTATGGCGTTCAGGATAGTAAGAATGAGACATACACTGAAAGTAAAAGGAAAGTATTAGAAATCCTCAACAGTGCTCGCGAAACCAAGGAGTTGCCACCTTTAATCGCCAAGGATATTGAAAGAGCCCATAGACTTCCCAGTGGAAACACAAGCAAGACAAGACCTATTATCGTAAGGATGTGCCACTGGGAGGACAAATGGCACTCTGTGAAGCTACGAGTTGTCCTTAAAGACCGCGGATATGGAATAGCGAATGATCTAACCCAGTTTCAGAGGAAGGAATTATACAGACTCCGCACTGAGAATCCAGACTCCCGCTTTTACTTTAAGGGGAATAAACTAGTGCGAGAGGAAAAGGAGAATACAACCCAGGACCATGTCGACCCTCCCGAGGATCAAGGACGGAACTCTGACAGACGAAGTCCCCAACATACCAGATCTACCTCTCGCCCCGGGAGAGGAGCCTACTCACGGTAGAGGTGTGGCACGGGCCTAGTGAACACTGTGAACACTGGACGATCCACTATCCCATCTTGTGACGAGGATTATACGACGCTTCACGAGGATGTACGTGACACTGTCAACAACACCACTAATGAAAATGTAACATTCATATTTTGGAACATTTCGGGGATTACCCATAAACTTATTGACAATAGCTTTATCTCTTATATCAAATCCTTTGACATTTTTGGACTCACAGAGACGTGGAGTAATGATAATTGTATGGATGATGTGTTTTCAGATTATGATTGTTTTTATAATATGGAGATAAGTTAGCCTCAACTGGAAGACTCTCTGGTGGTATAACTGTAATGATAAGAAAACCATTATCCAGCTATATTAAATGGCACACAATTACAGAAAATGCGATTTTTATACTATTTAAAAACTCACTGTTTGATTTGGATAGAGATCTTTTATATAGCTGTGTATATGTACAACCAGAGGGATCTTCTTGGTATAAAAAGTTCAGCACAAATTGTAAAAATGGTATAACACTTTTCCAGGAGAAACTGTTTGATATAATATCAGATTTACCAGATACATATTTGCTTCTCGAGGGAGATTTTAATGCTCGGACTGCAACTCTTCCTGATTTTATTGACGATGACATAATATACCACACAGAAAATAAGAATCAATCTACGTGGGACTTCATCTTAGATTACTTTGACCCTGAACGGTTCTCCTGTGACAAAGTCGTTAACCATTTTGGTAGATGCCTCTTAGACCTATGCAGTTCTTTAAATGTACATATTATGAATGGCAGATGTGGTAAGGATGCCCGAGTGGGAGATTTTACATTTATATGTAGAAATGGCACAAGTGTTATAGATTACATCTTAACCTCTGCAGATATATTTGACAAAGTAATAGACTTCGATATAACAACTAAAGCAGAATCATCCCATCTCCCTTTGACTCTAGATTTACGTGCGCATCATTCACTAAAACGGCATAAATCGTTTAAGCAAAAGCCAAATAAAACTCCAACTAAATTTGTTTGGAATGATAATAGCCTACCTCAATTTCGAGATAATTTACTATCTGACAAGGTCCAGGATTTATTTGACAAATCTACTGATGTAGTATTTACAAATATAAATCAAAGTGTAGACTATGTTGTAGAAGGATTGTGTCTAGCTGCTTCGGATATGAAAAAGCGTGAGCGTACTTTTTCTGAAAACCAATCTACGAATAAGTGGTACGATAATGAATGTGACCATCTGAAAAAGGAAAGATGTAAACTACTAAATATATTCCGGAAATCTAAAACAGAACATTCCTTAGAAAATTACCATAAGGCAAGAAATAATTATAATAAAACTTGTTCAGAAAAAAAGAAGGCATACTTTGAGCAAAAGAGAAAAATTATAGAACAGAATATAAATGATTCCAAAAAATTCTGGTATGAACTCAAAACACTTAATACAAAAAACAACCGAAACAATAACATTGAAATTGATGAATGGTATAAGTACTTTCAATCACTATTTTCGACTTGCAATAACAGCCCGGATCAAACTAGACAGAACAGTCCACAATCTATGCCAACTCCAGATATTACCAGTGACATACTGGATGCTCCAATAAATAGGGATGAAATCCTGAATAGTATACAGCATCTTAAGTGTGACAAATCTCCTGGGATAGACAATATCTTACCAGAATTTTTAAAACATTCATCAGATCTTCTACTTCCATATCTTGAATTATTATTCAACGTTATACTTAATACTGGGGACTTCCCAGAATCCTGGTCAGTTGGAATTCTTGTCCCAATATATAAACAAGGTGACCGAAACTATACTAATAATTACCGTGGAATTACTGTGCTAAGTATGTTTGGCAAATTATTTACTCATATTATCAATAAACGCTTAGTGACTTGGGCGGACGTTATGGACAAAATATATGAAGGACAAGCGGGCTTCCGGGAAAAATACACAACAACAGACAATATCTTTATTCTACACAGCCTCATACAAAGATACTTGAGCTCAAAGGGTGGAAAGTTTTATGCGTTATTTGTAGACTTTGCAAAAGCTTTTGACTCAGTAGAGAGAAATAAACTTTGGGATATTCTCCAAACGCACGGAATTAGTAGTAACATGAATAACATGCTGAAAAGTATATATCAACATGTTAAGGTACGTGTTAGAAATAACCAAGAAATATCTGAACCATTCATTAGTCAACTTGGCGTTAGACAAGGCTGTATTTTAAGCCCCTTCCTGTTTAGTTTTTTCATTAATGAATTAGCTCAGCAAATATGTAACACGTGTACGAATGGGATCCAACTCCACCCGGACACAGTGCAATTATTTCTATTACTTTTTGCAGATGACATTGTACTGTTTTCAAGTACCATTTACAGAAACAAATCAATGAATTAGACAAATTTTCCGAGCAATTCAAATTGTGTGTCAACAGAGAAAAAAATCAAAATTATTGTTTTTAAGAATGGGGGAAAACTGTCAAAACTCGAGAAATGGTTTTATTAAGGAGAATCCCTCCAAACTACCAGTGCTTATAAGTATCTAGGGGTATACTTTTCTAATCACCTCTCTTGGTCCCACCACACGAAACAGGCATCAACACAAGCCTTGAAAATTCTTATAGGTATCTACAGAAACATGCGATCTTTAGGTGACATGTCATTTAACACCTTTTTCAAAATATTTGATATGAAGATGAGCCCAATAGTTTTGTATGGATCTGAAATATGGGGATTAAAACAATATGATAACATTGAAAGGATACATTAAATGCATGTAAAAAATTCCTTGGTGTTAAAACAAGCACATGTAACACGATGGTTTACACAGAATTAGGCAGATTTCCATTGTTCATTTATTCCTCTATTAGAGCTATAAAATATTGGATAAGATTATTGAATATGCCCTGTCACAGATTTCCCAAGAAATGTTATGATATGATGAAACTGTATGATAATAATGGTAAAAGTAATAGGGTGACCGATATTAGAGAGATACTCAACAAAACAGGATAATGGCATATTTGGCACAGCCAAAGTGTAGATTTACAACCACAGTTTATTAGTTCATTTACACAAAGAATGAAAGATATATTCCTGCAATCCTGGTCAGAATCCATGTCACTATCAACTAAATGTCTATATTATAGACAATGGAAATATGAAATATGTCTTGAAAGTTATCTTTCAAAAGTTGATATAAAAAAGTTTCGTACTGCCTTAGCTCGTTTTCGTTGCTCATCCCATAAATTGTTTATTGAAACTGGCAGATATGTAGGCATTGCAAGAAATAACAGAATATGTCAAGTTTGTAATTTGAATGCTATCGAAGATGAGCTACATTTCTTGTTAATCTGCCCAATCTATAAAAGTCTTCGGACGAAATACATTAAATCATACTATTACATGTACCCTAGTGTAACAAAACTATTATCATTGTTAGCAAATACTAATACTCGAGTACTACAGAACCTTGCAATGGTTATTCACTATGCAATGTAATACAGAAAAACCATTGTACCAGAACAAAATCTGTAATGTGATCTACTCTTGAATGTACTACAGGCCTGTGGCCTTATAAGTACCGAAATAAAGATTGATTGATTGATAGTTTCGGGGACATAAGCGTTTTTCTCTCTTTCTTCTCTTTTCCTAGATATTTTATTTGCTGAAAAATTTCTTTCAGTTAATGTTTATCAATTCAAAATTATTGAATGAGACATTTCTTTTTCTAAAGCATAAATGTATCGAATCATGATTTGCATCATACGGCTTCAAATCTTTGAATGATAATGCTAATTTCTTTAAGATTTTGCAAAAGGTTTTAAACAAATTGATTGATAACGCAGAATTTTACATTAATCATATAATTCATGAATTTTCAAAATGACAGTTCCTTTGTCTGACTTGATAAAACAATTCAACGTTATTTTCAAAACTAATTATGTGCGTTTAATGTGGCCTTTTTCATAATGATAACTCAAAGGTTTTTATGCTCGTGATACTAATAGTGACCATAGTCGCTATCTAGAATTTTGTGCCCTCTGTGCTTCGGGGACATAAGCTTTTTCCTCTTTCTCTCTTTCTTCCCTTTTCCTAGTTATTTTATTTGCTGAATAATTTCTTTCAGTTAACGCTTATCACTTTAGAATTATTGAATGAGACATTTCTTTTTCTAAAGCATAAATGTATCGAATCATGATTTGCATCATACGGCTTCAAATCTTTGAATGATAACGCTATTTATTTTCAAAACTAATTATGTGCGTTTAATGTGGCCTTTTTCATAATGATGACTCAAAGGTCTTTATGCTCGTGATATCAATAGTGACCATAGTTGCTATCTAGAATCAAAATTGACATCTGTATTAAGCCTTAGTCAGTGATCATTTACATACCATTCAATCAGTTATACTTTGAAAAATTATCTGATATCTGATCATACTTATAAAGTCAGCAATAAGTAGTTTTTACAAGCGTTTATATCAAGTCGTAGTGATATCTCACTATTTACAACAGATTTATCATTTTTATATGCAAACCCTAATATATGATGAACAAGGAAATTCCATATTCCCTCAGGTAGAGGGTCGAAATCTGCTGTATAAGCCTCAGCCATGAAAAGATTTTTTCATAACTGAAATGCAAAAGGATATAGCCATGCCTTGCGTTAAAACCGATAGCTGACTGGCCTAAGTCAATAGGTCTTGGTCGGTTCCCGACCCGTGGATGTCATTGTTTGAGTTTGTTCGAATTCATCTTTATCTGTCAATTCAGTCTGGAATTCCATTTGAACAAGTCTAAATCGATAAATCAAAAATGATGGCAGAGCTAAGAGCCTATTCTTATGGTTTGTGGGAGGTTTTATTGGTTTTGGTGCTTTCATTGGGGTTTATGATGTCTTTTCCTAATGAAAGTACAAGGTATGAACGTTTTTTTCAAACACAATTAAGCATCAACATAAATTGTTCAATAAACATTAGCTTTCTTCGCAATATCATCATGTTTTACATAATTATAGGGTGTAGTTGAAAATCATTCCCTCAAGACTCAACACGAAACATGTAAGCTATTCATGAGACCTCACTGAACAAAAGCAACTTTATCTCTAGTAAAAACACAGTGTGAGAACAACTGAATGGCAACTTTAAATGATAATTTACTAAGTGAAACTGGTAAAGAATATAAGAACGACAACGCTTTGATAGCGTTCTCTAGTTAACAGATTGCACTTTCTTTCTATAGCGTGTAATCAATATTATAGAATAAAACTTACTTTAACTCATCACTTAATTTGTAAACAACTTGTTATTGATAGCTCTAATGGACGTTTACCTCCTAACTTGTTGAAGGACACCATGGTGTTAGTTTAGATAATGTATTTTGAACCCTTTCTTTCAACCCTAAAAACCGCTGGTGCAAGTATTCATAAGTACAAAGCGTTATTGTTGTATATTGATTTGGTAAGATTCCACTGATAATACAGAATTCAGAAACAGAGATCCTTACTTGTCGTTTATTGATGTGTCTTTTATTGATGTGTCGTTTATCGATGTGTTGTGATTCCACTGAGTGCTCGGGGTCATTCCAAGAACATTTCTTTGTTCCTCTAGCGTTAACTTGAGTGCAGGGTCTTTTTTGGATATCGATTGTTCCTTTAGTGCAGTGCTTGGTTATCTCAGTGTTTTAAATAATGTTTATAATTGGATTATTTGATGCTTTTTTTTTATAAAATTTCAAAACCCTACAGTTCATTTATTTCAAGAGTTATTGATATGTATATGAGTTTAGTAATGATAAAAAATGTACACACACTATGCTGATTTTCATGACGGTTTGATTTTTGTTTATCACAGATGTTATTACAGTTCAAGATCAGACGAAATTCGAAATAACAGTGCGAGGTTCGAGATCATCTTTGACCCAACTTCACGGCAATGAAGTCAACCATTGTAGTGAACTCTTTTCGTGTTGTAAGAACCCGTACTGTGCATTTCAAAACCTGGTGTAATTCGGCATTTTTGACTCAATGGCTCTTTATTCAAATAATACAAAAAACACCATTTACATAATGCAGAAACCTAGTAATAATTTGGGTAAAAGGCATATAATCAATTGAGTTTGATGTTAACTTATGACTACCCTTCGATGATAAACCGTAGCACACCTAGTGTAAGTGTAAGTGTATTTTTAGCTCTTAAACTATACAAAAATATAAAGTTGTTCACTATATGATGATATCTTTGCTTGTGAACTGCTGTTCTATCATCTTATAGGATTAGTAGAGATACTAGGTCAGAAGCTTCCTTTGAAGTATCAGGTACCAGGGGAAAAAGAATAATTTGGATAGCTTTAAAAAATATCGCTGACTTCTCAGCAGTATTGTAATTATGTTAAATTACCAAGACTAACTCTGTCAAAGACGGACCACTTTGATTCCATTACCAATGATCCTCAACGTCAACTCGTACCCCCTTTGAAGTAGGCTATTCTTTATCAGAATGTATTCTGGTTGGTTCTTGGTGCACTGATTTAAAACAGTTTGAATCTTTAATTTTGCCAGTTGTATCCAAACAAACAATACACTAAAAATATCATTTCCCAATTTTAAACTGTCACTTACTTTTTCAAATCATCCGTCATTATTAGCTTTTATATTTAGACTTCTCAAAAATTATTCATGTTTGAATTGAATTATCCCTACGATTAAATGTTGCCAGTACAATTTTAAAACTATTTTTCTACTATTCAAAGCATCCATTGTATTGTAAAAGTTCTGATATGTAAAATTTATTGTGATGTTTGGATTGAGGATATTTTCAATATCTACACTGTAAGATTCAATTACATTGATAAACGTCAAATAAATAACATACACTTAAAAGGGAGAAAATTCATTTGTAATTTTACATGCATTTAACCATTAATCCAAAACGTTGGTTTGAACTTCTGTCCAGATGTATACACAAAAATAGAAAAAAAACTATACCAACATAAAGTTTTCGACAATATAATCATTTAAAACTTTTCCAATGATGTTATTAGATCAACGAAAGACTGTAGAGTATCTTGACATCAAAAAGTCGAAAAATAGTTCTCAAATGACTAGAATTAGCAAATGCAAGTTCCCTAGAAACGTTACTGAACAATTTAACCAGCAATCCGATCTTTTGCAACCTGTAATTTGGGAAGAGGCTTTCTGTTGTCATGGAAATACGCAAGTTTTATTTTCTCTATTTCACAGCGACTGATCCTTTCAGTCCCTTGAGTGCATAAAGAACTAGTTCTTGGACGTTTGTGAGCATTTTATTGTTGTTTTATTTAGCACTCTGTTAACCGTTACCGCAAGTATGTTTTAACTTAAAATTGAAGGACCATGTTTGTAATTGCATTGTCGTTTGTTATAGCATGATTTTGTGAATGTTTTAGATTATATTTGTTCTAATTACTTGCTTTTGTCGAAATTGTTTTTGAATTAATATCGTAAAATTAAAAACGGATATGATAACATAAAGTAGTTCATACCAAAAAAATGCTTTTCAATGCACTTGTTTCGGTACTAGGAATTGTTTGGTTTATATGAAAATTTGACTTTGCTCAGATGATATGAACATTGGTAAGCAAGTACAGTAATTCATGCAGCAAGTTGCAAGATGAACACAACTCAACATTTCATTTCGTAATATAAAATTCAAATGATATCAAAATGAAATGCAAAGTTAAATTACTATAACGTATGAGATGAGTTTTTTAAAAACAGTTGCAATATTAATGTACAAAGTTGTACTAAACACTAGCTTTTTTTTATATGACTATTATTATCATGTCTCAATAGTGCTTTTATCTGAAAAAAGTAAAGGCTGTAAGAAATGAGTATTCAACATGTATAGTGTCCTATGCAGCTTTTTTAGATTTATGATGGAACAATTCCAGAAACCAAGCAACCGATATCGTTAAAACTGTTTAGATAAAATATGGTACAGCTTACTTTCAGAATGTTAACAATTTCAGGGGAGCGGAAAACAGATTTGATCAATGTAAGTGCAACTTAGAATCACGATGCAAAATATTCTCATTGAGTCTTTATAAAACAATAAAACAAATTGTAGAAGGTTATGATTATATACTTATAGGCGTTATTTAGTTTTAGTTTTATTCTAATGTCTGCTTAAACTATTCAAATGAACGAGACACGAAGTTGTATACAAAAAGAAAGAACACATTTCTGATTTCAAGGAGGAAATCTTTCAAATGTCAATGTATTGTCAACGATGATGGTCAGTGAGACAGATGCCTGAACAAAAACACTTACATATTCTTAGAAGTATTCCTAGTGGTCATCTTAAAATTGATTATTTATACACTTGATTGAAGTGTACAAATATGTAATTTTACATCTTATTTTTTAACTTCAATTATACATACAGCACCTATATCATAAATCTTAAGTTGTTTGTTTTAATAATTTACCTGTCCTAAAAAATAAAGCTTAGCAAAAATACTTAATAACTTATTCTATTTGGCATCGTAGGAATCAAGATAAGTATTCAAAGGGCTACAACTGCTAGATAACTTGGATGAAAATTGGCTATTGATCGACTCACTGACCTGAAAATGATGATTGGCCAATGTTTGAGTTAGTTCAGGCCTTGATCTGTCAATTCAGTCTGTGTGTCGACTTCTGGATTTCTCCATTAAAGATCAATAATGGAGGATGAGTACACAGTCAAATGTTGAATAATGGTCCGCTGATGGTGATGTGCTGTTTGGAAATGTTTTTAAGACTTTAACCATTTTATTGTAAACATAGTACACAACTTAAATTATCGAATTTGATATAAGATCAAGTTACAAACTCTATTGAAGAAAAACGTAATTGTAGATTCCAGATAAGGCTTTCTTTGCCAAAACCTGATCTGTATTATAACCTGCTTGACCTTTTGATCCAACACTACTCATGAGTGATGACAACGTTCTGAGAACTCTCTTTGCATCGTGTCACTGTGCTTTCTAAATCCGAAAGTACATGTTTAAGTTCATGTACTGTATTTGGGTTTCTTTTTTTGTATTCATGTATAAATGTATTAATTTGTTTCAGTATGTAATGAATAAGACCGTAACTTCTTTAATATAAAAAAAATATGGCAAACAAGAGTAAACAATTCTTACTTTGATTAATGTAAACTGTCACAGTGAAAATGCCGTAAAATGTTTTGAAAAGGCGGACGAATGTCAAATAGCTTTCCTCTACAGGTAAGCAGTGAATGATATCACTGTTTAAGAAGATAATTGTTAATTTCAGTTTTGTCTTTACCACGAACAAAAATGGTGTGGCCATTCGCAGAATGGATCGTTTCTTCTGTTTTGTCATTGAATAAAACATTTATCCGAAATTGCATTTCTCATGCCAGTAGGAGCTATCATTTCGGCCAATGAGAAAATGAGAAAACTAAATGTATCCCTTAATTTTTCTGTCAAATTTGATATATTGTTATGTTCTCTATTGAACTGTACTCAGTGACATTTTAATTCAAAATCACAATTTCATGGATGGTTGATGTAACAATCCGGTGGATGGCGAGGATGACATCTCATTGTTTTCAAAATGTGCAATTGATTGCGATGACTTACATATGACATGATTTTGTTACAATTCTAATGCATCTTCAATTTTCTAAAAGAGCAAAATAAATGGATGTCAATTCAGTAAATTGTTGGCCAATATGAACTAAAGCCGCCTTATATATAACTGGACGTATGACTGTATGACAGGAAGATCAGTATACCACATTGATGTTTAAAGGAAATAAACGAATTAAAGTGTATGTGTTGTTCGTAGATAAGAATCCATACTATTAGAGCATAACATAATTGGTTAATGAATACAAATCAATACCTTACATGTTTCATATAATCTAAAATCTTATTTCAAATTTATTCATTCTGGTGTTTTTCATGCTTAGTGTTTATTTGGGAGTCATTAAAGTTATTGTCGCGAAACGTTTATCCTTATTACAAGGAAGTAAATATGAGATACTTGATAAACAGCAAATGGTCAAATTCACTATTTAAAAATTTATCAATCGATAATAAATAGATGTGTGAAGAACCAGGAAGAAAGCTTGTCATTAACCATTCTGATCAAACAGATAGAGGCAGTCGAAGACTTCAACACTGAAGTTTTAGATCCATAGAGAAAACATCGATTATGTGTCAGATTGAGATTTTCCTCTCTACCGAAGTATCAGTGAATGGTTTACCAATCAGTTTATGTCTCTTATGTAATGTCTTCATCATTAATTGTGAACTTTGAATTCATCTTTAAATTAAGTGCTTGTCAATTTCATACCAATGGACTGAAACTAAATGAGAGCCAAAATTGTTCATTTGTTTAAACATGCTAAAACAAAGGCAAGAAACAACCCTTGGTTAAATATTTGAATTATTCGCCGGTTTTGGAAGTACTTTTGTATTTAATTACAAAAAACTTACATCATTACAAATGGAGCTTTTTTAAGACAAGTAGCTGATAAGTTTTGTGAATTTTGATTTTGACTAATTGATTAATGATGATATGCAGTCACATGACTATAAGGGAATTAGACAATAGTAACAGAAACGTACTGTACATGTAGCAGATTAAAGCAATGTTGCATGTGCTACGTCGTTGAGTTGTTTTTTGTGTACATTCTGTGCCCTCTCTGCTTCGGGGGCATAAGCGTTTTTCTCTTTCTCTCTTTCTTCCCTTTTCTTAGTTATTTTATTTGCTGAATAATTTCTTTCAGTTAACGTTTATCACTTTAGAATTATTGAATGAGACATTTCTTTTTCTAAAGCATAAATGTATCGAATCATGATTTGCATCATACGGCTTCAAATCTTTGAATGATAATGTTAATTTCTTTAAGATTTTGCAAAAGGTTGTAAACAAATTGATTGATAACGCAGAATTGAACATTAATCATAAAATTGATGAATTTTCAAAATGACAGTTCCTTTGTCCGGATTGATAAAACGATTCAAAGTTATTTTCAAAACTAATTATGTGCGTTTAATGTGGCCTTTTTCATAATGATAACTCAAAGGTTTTTATGCTCGTGATATCAATAGTGACCATAGTCGCTATCTAGAATCAAAATTGACATCTTTATTAAGCCCTTGTCAGTTATCATTTACATACCAATTAATCAGTTATACTTTGAAGAATTATCTGATATCTGATCATACGTATAAAGTCAGCAATAAGTAGTTTTTACAAGCGCTTATATCATCATGGTTCCTATCACAGTATGTTTATTAAGTCGTAGTGATATCTCACTATTTACAAAAGATGTATCATGCAAACCCTAATATATGATGAACAAGGAAATTCCATATTCCCTCAGGTACAGGGTCGAAATCTGCTGTATAGGCCTCAGCCATGAAAAGATTTTTTCATAACTGAAATGCAAAAGGATATAGCCATGTCTTGCGTTAAAACCGATAGCTGACTGACTAAAGTCAAAAGGTCTTGGTTGGGTTCCCGACCCGCGTGGGTGTCATTGTTTGAGTTTGTTCGAATTCATCTTTATTTGTCAATTCAGTCTGGAATTCCATTTGAACAAGTCTAAATCGATAAATCAAAAATGATGGCAGAGCGAAGAGCCTATTCTTATGGTTTATGGAAGGTTTTATTGGTTTTGGTGCTTTCATTTGGGTTTATGATGTCTTTTCCTAATGAAAGTACAAGGTATGAACAAAATTTAGCATCAACATTGTGAACTTTGAATTCATCTTTAAATTAAGTGCTTGTCAATTTCATACCAATGGACTGAAACTAAATGAGAGCCAAAATTGTTCATTTGTTTAAACATGCTAAAACAAAGGCAAGAAACAACCCTTGGTTAAATATTTGAATTATTCGCCGGTTTTGGAATTCTTTTGTATTTAATTACAAAAAAAATACATCATTACAAATGGAGCTTTTTTAAGACAAGTAGCTGATAAGTTTTGTGAATTTTGATTTTGACTAATTGATTAATGATGATATGCAGTCACATGACTATAAGGGAATTAGACAATAGTAACAGAAACGTACTGTACATGTAGCAGATTAAAGCAATGTTGCATGTGCTAACGTCGTTGAGTTGTTTTTTGTGTACATTCTGTGCCCTCTCTGCTTCGGGGGCATAAGCGTTTTTCTCTTTCTCTCTTTCTTCCCTTTTCTTAGTTATTTTATTTGCTGAATAATTTCTTTCAGTTAACGTTTATCACTTTAGAATTATTGAATGAGACATTTCTTTTTCTAAAGCATAAATTTATCGAATCATGATTTGCATCATACGGCTTCAAATCTTTGAATGATAATGTTAATTTCTTTAAGATTTTGCAAAAGGTTGTAAACAAATTGATTGATAACGCAGAATTGAACATTAATCATAAAATTGATGAATTTTCAAAATGACAGTTCCTTTGTCCGGCTTGATAAAACGATTCAAAGTTATTTTCAAAACTAATTATGTGCGTTTAATGTGGCCTTTTTCATAATGATAACTCAAAGGTTTTTATGCTCGTGATATCAATAGTGACCATAGTCGCTATCTAGAATCAAAATTGACATCTTTATTAAGCCCTAGTCAGTTATCATTTACATACCATTCAATCAGTTATACTATGAAGACTTATCTGATATCTGATCATACGTATAAAGTCAGCAATAAGTAGTTTTTACAAGCGCTTATATCATCATGGTTCCTATCACAGTATGTTTATTAAGTCGTAGTGATATCTCACTATTTACAAAAGATGTATCATGCAAACCCTAATATATGATGAACAAGGAAATTCCATATTCCCTCAGGTACAGGGTCGAAATCTGCTGTATAGGCCTCAGCCATGAAAAGATTTTTTCATAACTGAAATGCAAAAGGATATAGCCATGTCTTGCGTTAAAACCGATAGCTGACTGACTAAAGTCAAAAGGTCTTGGTTGGGTTCCCGACCCGCGTGGGTGTCATTGTTTGAGTTTGTTCGAATTCATCTTTATTTGTCAATTCAGTCTGGAATTCCATTTGAACAAGTCTAAATCGATAAATCAAAAATGATGGCAGAGCGAAGAGCCTATTCTTATGGTTTATGGAAGGTTTTATTGGTTTTGGTGCTTTCATTTGGGTTTATGATGTCTTTTCCTAATGAAAGTACAAGGTATGAACAAAATTTAGCATCAACATAAATTGTTCAATTAACATTAGCTTTCTTCGCAATATCATCATGTTTTACATAATTATAGGGTGTAGTTGAAAATCATTCCCTCAAGACTCAACACGAAACATGTAAGCTATTCATAAGACCTCACTGAACAAAATCAACTTTATCTCTAGTAAAAACACAGTTTGAGAACAACTGAATGGCAACTTTAAATGATAATTTACTAAGTGAAACTGGTAAAGAATATAAGAATGACAACTCTTTGATAACGTTCTCTAGCTAACAGATCAGATTGTCTTTCTATAGCGTGTTATAAGTATTATAGAGTTAAACTTACTTTAACTCATCATTTAATTTGTAAACATCTTGTAATTGATAGCTCTAATGGACCTTTACCTTCTTACTTGTCGAAGGACACCATGGTGTTATTTTAGATAATGTATTTTGAACCCTTTCTTTCAACCCTAAAAATCGCTGGTGCAAGTATTTATAAGTACAAAGCTTTATTGTCGTATATTGAGTTGGTAAGATTCCACTGATAATACAGAATTCAGAAACAGGGATCCTTACTTGTCGTTTATTGATGTGTCTTTTATTTATGTGTCTTTTATTGATGTGTCGTTTATTGATGTGTTGTGATTCCACTGAGTGTTCGGGGTCATTCCAAGAACAGTTCTTTGTTCCTCTAGCGTAGACTTGAGTGCAGGGTCTTCTCTTGATATCGATTGTTCCTTTAGTGCAGTGCTTGGTTATCTCAGTGTTTTAAATAATGTTTATTATTGGATTATTTGATACTAAAATTTTGTATAAAATTTAAAAACCCTACCCTTAACAAATTGTATTTGTTTTGCACAGTTCATTTATTTCAAGAGTTATTGATATGTATATGAGTTTAGTAATGATAACAAAATGTACACATATTATGCTGATTTGCATGACGGTTTGATTTTTGTTTATCAACAGGGCAACAATGTTATTACAGTTCAAGAACAGACGAAATTCGAAAAAACAGTGCGAGGTTCGAGATCATCTTTGACCGAACTTCAAAGCAATGAAGTCAACCATTGTAGTGAACTCTTTACGTGTTGTAAGAAACTGTAGTGTGCATTTCAAAACCTGGTGTAATTTGGCATTTTTGACTCAATACACCTTACGGATGGCTCTTTATTCAAATAATTAAAAAAACCATCATTTACATAATGCAGAAACCTAGTAATAATTTGGGTAAAAGACATATAATCAATTGAGTTTTATGTTAACTTATGACTATCCTTTGATGATAAACCTTAGCACACCTAGTGTAAGTGTAAGTGTATTGTTATCTCCTAAACTATACAAAAATATAAAGTTGTTCACTATATCATGATATCTTTGCTTGTGAACTGCTGTTCTTTCATCTTATAGGATAAGTAGCCATACTAGGTCAGGAGCTTCTTTTGAAGTATCAGGTACCAGACGAAATAGAATAATTTGGATAGCTTTAAAAATACTACTTCTCAGCAGTATTGTAATTATGTTAAATTACCCTTACATCTGCATTTAGCATCATCTTCAAGACTAACTCTGTCAAAGACGGACCACTTTGATTCCATTACCAATGATCCTCAACGTCAACTCAGACCTCCTTTGTAGTAGGCATGATGCAATGACAATCCGACCTTTGATATTGCTATGATTGGATACATAGATGTTGCTGTTGATGCACTGCAATTTAAACTATCATTAAGTTGACAGATAACTGCTATTTGGTCAACATCTCCTTACACCTCTCTTGTTATAAAAGAAAATATCAAGTCTGCGACCATTTTTGTGTGACAAAATAGGGAAATTGATTTTATTGCTAAACTAAACATGGTACATGTACAATAGTAAAGAGCGAGGTACTGCTCCGTATCTTTAGAAAATATATTTATCAAAAAGATCATCAGCAACAATTTTGTGTGATGAGATAGAGAAATTGATACGTATTGCTGAACTGGAATGGTAAGATAGCATAGAGCTAGATACTGTTCTATATTTAATTCTATAACTTTAGCATTTTGAACTATCAGTACCCTTCAGATATAGCCGTTAAAGTGCAGCAACAGCAAGATTGTTTTAACAAAGTACTTGTTAATGCTCAGCAGAGCTATTGTAATCAACAAACTAATGACAGTATCTAATAATACAGCTTAATGAATTCAATAACAATTCTTATCTTCATATAGATATAGATCCTGGTTCATTTTAATTATTCTTAAATCGCTGAAAGTCACAAATATATGGACACTTAATCTTTACGATTTTTAAATGAATGCTATTGCTACCTGTTTTGTGTTTATTATGTTAACCTACTGTTATGAAACTTTAGGAATTTGTGTGAGATGTATGCTTCATCAATATATCAGAGTGTTCCCTTGTTGTGAGTGAGTGAGTGAGTGAGTGAGTGAGCTAATGCTTAACGCCGCCTGGGAAATAAATCAGCCATTGACTGCGGGTCCCCAGTATTCAAAGGAATAATTGGTCTCATTTTTAAAAGGTCAAGGAACGGATAAGAGTAAAGTATCTTTTCACTTACAGTTATGACAGAAATTTTTATTTCTATGTATGTTAAGATGTAAAAGCTATGTTACTTTAAATCAGCCTGCAAATCAGATCATTTTGTTAAAGAGATCTGGAAAATGATAGTGTATTCCAAAAGTCAATGTAACCATCTAAAATATGATTAAATGAATACATTCATGTCTTCTGGTTAATTTGAGATTTAATGGACTTCATACGATAGTGAAAGGAATCAATGAAAAAAGTCAATGACGAGTTAATTAACGATCTTTTGATCCTAAATTTCAATTTTTCTTTCAGCAAAAACCCATTTTCGGAATTGTAATTTCATTCTCGAAATATCACAAACCATGTAATTACATTTTCTTTGGTTTTGTTCCTTTCATCATCTTGTCATATGAACGAATCCCTTTAGAAAACTTATAATGATGATACCATGTTTTACAATTTGCTAAATTATTGATTTCTGCAAACAGAGAAGCAATTGATTTACATTGCCGTAATTCATTTGAAAAAATTGATAATATAGATTTGTTTTTGTTGTCAAAATATTTGTATATCATTCATGTCCTAAATGGATAATATGTTGAGCGCTATTTATCACTAGGTAAGTAAAAACAACTTTGAATGAAATTTTTCTCCAGATTACCATGTTATAAACTGACAGTAAAACCTTGTTTACACCAGTGAGACAAGCCTGTACCTAATCACCATGTCACCTCTTGTTGATGTTATTTGTTTTCTGCTATTTCAGGAACAACATGAGACTAATGGCGCCCTTCTTCAACTCATAACTCAAGAAGAGATCAATAAGTCATATTATATTCCTATCATAATATTGAAATACTAATCTTCCTCTAAAGAAATCCAAAAATAGCTGCTTTTAACCTTCAAAAGATCCCAAAATAGGTACAGTGCTAGATATGTGTGTTCTTCACACTTATCATTATCACAGGGCATCATACATGTATTTCCATTTAACTTGTTTGTATGAAATAATTTGTACATCTATGACGTTGGTGACATTCTCTATAAAATAAGATATGGTGTTATTTCCTAATGAAGACTTTATCAAATGGAGTTTTTAACACCCATTGTATCTTACTGCATGGATGGTAAGTAGGAATATTTTGGACTTAATTTAGAAGACAACTCTTTTTCAGTTGTTCTTGGGGTTTTTTTCAGTCAAACTTCGTCATTTATACAAAACAAACAGTGTGATAAATTATTTTATTGAAAAAGAATAATATCAAACTTATTCTTTATCAGAATGTATTCTGATTGGAACGTGGTGGACTTATTTAAAACAGTTTGAATCTTTTAAAACTGTCGCTAACTTTTTCAAATCATCCGTCATTATTTAGCTTTTATATTTAGACTACTCAAAAATAAGTCATGTTTGAACTTAATTATCCCTGCGATTAAACGTTGCCAGTAGAATTGTAAAAAGGTTTTTCTACTCTTTAAAGCATCCATTGTATTTTAAAAGTTCTGATTTGTAAAATTTATTGTGATGTTTGGATTAATAATATTTTCAATATCTTCATTGTAAGTTTCAATTACATTTTCCTTACATTGATAACACGTCGAATAAATAACATAACATATTTAATATCTCGTCTCATACGTAATAGTAATTAAACTTTGATAACATTTTGATATCATTTGAATTCAAAATTTTACTCATAGAATTTTTAAAAGATTGTCTGAAAATATGCCACCTAATAGTTCCATCCAATTGAATATTATGAAATGAAATGAAATGTTGAGTGGTGTTCATCTTGCAACTTGCCGCATGAATAACTGGATTTTCTTACCAATATTCATATAATCTGAACGAACTCAAATTTTGGTATTTAACTAATTTATGTTAGCATAGCGGTTTTTAACTTATGATATTAGTTCAAAACACGAACAGCCATTTGATGTTTAAATGTACAAGAGCAAGTAATTAGAACAAACAAAGTCTAAAACATTCACAAAATCAGGATATAACAAACGACAAAGCAATTACAAACATGGTCCTTCAATGTTAAGATGCGGTAATGGTTAACAGAGTGCTACATAAAACAACAATAAAATGCTCATAAATGTACAAGAGCTAGTTCTTTATGCACTCAAGGGACTGAAAGGATCAGTCGCTGTGAAAAAGAGACAATAAAACTTGCTTATTTCAATTACAACAGAAAGCCTCTTCCAAAATTACAGGTTGCAAAAGATCGGATTGCTGGCTAAAATGTTAAGTAACGTTTCAAGGGAACTTGCATTTGCTAATTCTAGTCATTTGAGAACTATTTTGCTATTCTATAGAGTCGAGATACTCTCCAGTCTTTCGTTGATCTAATCATTTTAAATGATTATATTGTCTAAAACTTTCAGTTGGTATAGCTTTTTTTCTATTTTTGTGTTTATCTCCGAACAGAAGTTTAAACCAACTTTTTGGATTAATGGTTCAATGCACCTAAAATAATATATGAATTTTCTCCCTTTTAAGTGTGTGTAAAACTCTATGAGTAAAATTCTAAATTCGAATGATATCAACATGTAATAAAGTTTAATTACTATTACGTATGTACGAAGCTCCAGAAGGGACATGGTAAAAAAAATTTTTATTACGTACGTACGTATTACTATCACGTACGTACGTGAAAAATTATTACGTACGTACGTGTTATTATTGCGTACGTACGTGATAAATTATTACGTACGTACGTAATAACTAAATATGAATACATATAGCCTACGTACATACTGGTAAAAGAAATGTCTTTATAAAGACGTTTTAAGTTAAGAGACACATTATTTTTTAATTTTGTTCAGTTCTAAATGAATGTATCAGGATCCGATAGAGAAAATGTTATATTTTGTATAGCAAGAAATGTTGACAGAAGTTTGCCATTTGCTTAATATCGTTATTGTCCATCATCGAAACTCTATTTCAAATTGGTAAATAACTTAATAGGATACGGCTGGTACATTTTAATGCCTTTACAATACAATGTACAATTATGCGATGATGATGAATGAACGTCTGAGATGATTCATAAGAAATGTGCTGTTCCATGTGACTATCATATGATTTATACATATTTATTCAAGAAATAGTAAATACAAGAATTGACCAACAAGCTCCAAAGGGCTTATTTTAAGACCGTTCATACAATTAAATGTTTTAATATTTACAAAAAAAATAAAGCAATAAATATCATATGATATATAATGATTTTTAAAAAGATTATTGATGGCAAATGGCGTAGTATTGCTTCTTGGAAATATTGATGTGATAAAATTACTTATTACATTATTTATTCACTGCCTTTGAGTCACGTTTTGCGAGGTGACAAAAACACGCAAGATATTGATCGTGGTGAAATTATGATTCAATAAAATCAAACGTATGTGTATATATGATACTGAATTTACTAAACTCACAAAAACAAGTGAATGAATTACCCCCGTCGGCTTTCCGGAAGCAAGCCCAGCCTGCTATACGGAAAATAGGGAGTTTGGATTAGTGACCTTCAAAAAATATTAGAAGCTCATGTTCATATTCGGTGAGATGGTGAGGTGATGTGGGATTTGTCGCCGCTTTCAAGATTATTTCACTCATATCGCGGCTGCTAGTATTATTGCAGGGAGAAAGCCCGCAACACCATTGTGGCTATGTTTACCTGGAACTTGCGAACCATGGGTGGTACTGCTCTGAAATTTTGTGTAGCATTGCACCTAAACCTGACTGCGTGTAGAACAGTTCAATACTGCAGACAAAGTTGCCGAGCCCCTGGCGGGATTCGAACCACGGACCCCTTAATCCGAAGCCGAACGCGCTATCTACTGCACTACCCCGCCCCCATATTCTGAAACATCGGTTAACTTTGTATCCGGAATGTTTAAGTGAGAGTCTTTTATAAATCGCAATCATAAGACACTAAGCGAGTGAAGTCTCTAAAGGAGTAGATAGGGCAAACTGCATCACCTAAGAAAACGGACGGATGAGCATGCAGTTTTCTAACTTTTTATACACCACAAACTTCGATGCACGGTAATATATAAGTATTGGAAGAATATGGAATCTCATACATTATTCGCAGAATTCCATTCTCTTTGGTTGTCCAAAATGTTCCATAATCTTTGAATAAGCAAATGATTTTTTTCACAGCGCGAACAGATGATACAGGTCATGTCAAATATTGAAGAAATACCGGCGATAAAGATTTGCTTATAGTATATTTTAGAAAGGGGAGGATACTTTCATCTGATACACTTCAAAATAGTAGCCTATGGACTTCAAAAAGGGAGGGCTTACTTTCGCAAAGCGCCGTATTTATTGTCGATATAGAATATATCACCATCCTATAAGTGAGGGAGGATCAAGAGGAAAGACAAGACAAAATATTTATTTATGCAATAAATCTTAGCTCTCAGTGAGAGCGGGGAGGGAGAGGGAGATGCACTCATAAGGCATTACTGTAGTTTTGGATCAACCCCCACCTGTTTTGAATGTTTTTATCTAAAAAGACTCATAAGCCACTGTATGGAATAAGCTACAGCAAATCTGTTACGTTTTTTTAACAAGCAACTAGGTAGCACAATTTCTTCCCCAAAAAAAGACAAATAAGAGTTATTTACTTTCAATCTTACTTGATAATATCTTCGAAAAAATAACTTTTAAGATATATCTGATATATAAATATATTATTTTGTCTTTTATTATTTTATATCTTTTATAATTTTCAAATATTCAAAAATCTATTTTTGATATTTATTACATACTGACCGCACATAAACCAGCAAAGAAAAGAACAGTATTAATCTACATGAACATCATCTTTGTATAAAGGTTGTGAGTAAATTATTAGACCTGTCCAATAGACCAGTCTTTTAACCATAAGCAATCGTTTATCGTATACAAACCGTGTGTAGCTCAAAGAAATATGAAATATGTTCTTACTTTATTTGTCTTTCGCAACCGTGGACGATTAAAACAAACACTTGTTCTACTCTTATATATCATCCTACATTGGGAATTCAAATTGTTTAAGCACGTATACGGATAAACTATGGTATATTGAAATGTACCAAAGTTGGACATGTATAAATGTCGAAAGTTATGTTTGTTCTGCCCAAATTTTGGCTTTGCGAATTGTGTATCCATAGTAACGGCACAAGCGAAACGGACTAAACAATTAATGGACCAAGGACCGTTTGCTCGCGGAAACAGTTCACAAGTGAAAACCCTATACATTTACATAAAGTTGTATATGACTTTATTGTTTATTTTGGATAGAAACGCAAACACCTCAACATTCAGATAGAGATTTTAACACAATATGGCAATTATGATAGTCTTACCATTAGTTCTTTTCGTAAAGAAGAATGCAGATCCATTACAATCTTCCGACACTAGATTTATTTCGATTTATAGAGGCTCAACATACATTGAAAATCGAACATATTTGCAATATTTTTTTAATAAAAAAAACTATTCATTGTTGCAATGCTTGATCAAATTCCTCGCAAAAGGCTAAAACAATCGAAATTAGTTATTACGTACGTACGTAATAATTTATCACGTACGTACGCAATAATAACACGTACGTACGTATTAATTTACTACGTACGTACGTAATAATAACACTTACGTACGTGATAGTAATACGTACGTACGTAATAAAAATATTTTTTCACCATGTCCCTTCTGGAGCTTCGTACGTATGAGACGAGATATTAAAAACAAATTCAATGTAACGAGAAAGGAGGTTGTAACCAAAAAGAAAAACACATTTCTGATTTCAAGGAAAAATCTTTGAAACGTCAATGTGCATGTATTGTCAACGATGATGGTCAATGAGACAATTGCCCGAAAAAAAATACTTACATATTTTTAGAAGTGCTTTCCAATAGTCATCTTAAAATTGATTATTTATACACTTGATTAAAGTGTACAAATATGTAATTTTACATCTTTTTTAAACTTTCAATATACATACAACACCTATATCATATATTTTAAGTTTTTGTTTTTTTTAAATTACCTATCTTAAAAAATAAAGCCTTGCGATATACTTAATAACTTATTCTATTTGGCATTGTAGGAATCTGGATGTCTCCATTAAAGATCAATAATGAAGGATGAGCACACAGCCAAATGTTGAACAATGGTCCACTGTTGATGATGTGCTGTTTTGGAATGTTTATCAATATTTTAGTAATTTTGTTGTAAATAAATTGTAAAATCTATTGAAGAAAAACGTAATTGTAGATGGAAACACTACTACAAGACACAATAATTAGGATAAGTCATAAACTGAAGTTAAAGCTTTCAATGTTCATATAATATACATGTATTTAGTTTAAGTCCAATTTTGTTTTCTTTTTTCATAAACGAATTATATCATGATATTATTTCGGGTGGAAACAATGGAATCCAAATGTATCCAGATTTTGTAGAAATTTTAATCCTTCTTTTCGCTGACGATGTGATTTTAGTTTCAGATACTGTAGTCGGTTTACAAAATCAATTAAATATCTTGGAGAGATAAACTAAGGATTGGAAGTTGCAAGTTAATTTAAGTAAAACAGAGATTGCAATATTTAGGAGGGGAGGTCCAGTGGCTGCAGGAGAAAAGTAGTTTTATGATGGTAATTTGATTAATGTATCAGAACAGTATTCATACTTAGGATTCTTGTTCTCAAATAGAATGAATTTAAATACATGTACAAATAACTTAGCCCTACGTGGGAAAAAAGCTTTAGTACAAGTTATATCAGTTTTATGTAAAGTTGGAACCATGTCAGCCAAAACATTTTTTAAGATTTTTTATACTCAGATTCAACCCATTCTTTTGTATGGATCTGAAATATGGGGTTTCCAGCGTTTCGATTACATTGAGAGAGTCCATCTTTTAGCCTGTAAAAAGTACCTTAATGCAAGCCCCAAGACACCCAACTGCATGGTTTATGGGGAATGTGGCAGATTTCCCTTGTATATTAATTCGCAAATAAGATGTTTAAGATTTTGGTTTAAGATTATAAATATGCATGAGCAACGTCTGCCTAAATTAGCCTATAATATGCTTTTAAGTCTTAGAAACTTATCATTCTCTCATGGATTCGGTTTTATATGGTTGTGTGAAACCATTGGAAATATTAACAGTTTCATTAATGAGTTTCGTCTCAGATCATTAGACATGTTTAATCAAGAATGGAATTCAACCCTAGATTCAAGCTCACGTTATGAATATTACAGGACCTTTAAATCGTTACTACAACCAGAAAAATATCTATCAGTAATTACAAACTATAATGCTAGAAGACTGTTTGTTAAATATCGTTTGGGTTTGTTAACGTTAATGGTTAATGAGGGAAGAAAAACCTCTATCGAGAAAGAAAGTCGATATTGTCCTTTGTGTGCCCTTGATATAGAGAATGAAATTCATTTCACACTTTCTTGCCCTTGTTATTTTGAATTGAGACAGAAATATATTCCGCAATATTATCTAGAAAAACAACCAAGGGATGGCTATATTTGGTTGCTACAAACTAAGTATGACAATATTATTATTCAACTGTCTTTGTATGTAAAACATGCATTATCAAAACGAGAACTTTTACTAAAAGAAATTGTATATTCTTAAATTTGTATGTAATTATCAAGAATGTCGCTGTACTATATAATATACCCTGCTGTAACTCCTCTGTATATGGGCCGTAGGCCTTCCATACAATAAAAACATCTTTTGACTTGACTTAGTCATGACATCATTACATGCTCTGACAGTGGTTGTCCCACTTGAACATATTACTAAAAATATATCATAGATAGAAAATTTGACTGTGATGTCCTGTTCTCATAATTCCACCTAGGGGCATGAGTCATTGCAAGAAGAGGGCTTTATTCCTTCTGTTTTAATCATTATATCATGCCATCGTTCAGTCATCACTGTTTCAATTCGTAATTTTTTAATGAATAAATGTAATTTTGCTCTTATGTATGGGAAGTTTGAAACTGTATTCATTTATTTCAGTATGTTATGAATAAGACCATGATATATCTAATATTTAAAGCATATGGCCAACAAGAATCCTGTTTTGTCATGAAATAAAAATTGTATCTGAAATTGCACTGTCACGCATCATTTTGGCCAATGTTATATTGAGAGAATGAGGACACTAAACTTTTCCCTAAATTCTTCTGTCAAATTTGATATATTGTTATGTTCTTTATTGAACTGTACTCAGTAACACTATACTTCAAAATCAAAAATTCATGGATGGTTGATGAAACAATCCGATAACTGGCGAGGATTACATTTCATTGTTGCGATGACTTACCCGATGACATGATGTCATTACGATTCTAATGCCTATACCATTGTCTAACGAAGCAAAAAAGGTATATCATTAGGTTAATTGGTTGCCAATATGAACTAAAATCAAAAATATGTATAACTCGAAGAAAGTTGTCAAAATGACTGTATTACAAGAAGATAAGTTTCCGACATTACTGTTTAAAGAAAACAAACGAATTTAAGTGTATGTGTTGTTCCTAAATAAGAATCCATACAAGTAGAGCATGAAATAAATGGTTAATGAGTACAAATACATCTATTGAGATACACAAACAATACCTTACGTGTATGATATCATTTAAAATCTTATTTGAAAAATATTCTTACAGATGTTTTTCATGCATAGTTTTTATTGGGGAGTCATTAAAGTTATTGTCGGGAAACGTTAATCTAATTATGAGGAAGTAAATATCAAATACTTGATAGAAACAGCAAAAAGTCAAATTCTCTATTTAATATTCTATCTATCAATAATAAATAGATGTGTGAAGAACCAGGAAGAAAGCTTATCATATTAACCAGTCCAATCAAACAGATGGAGGCACTCGAAGACTACAACACAGTATTTTTAGATCCATAGAGAAGTCATCGATTATGTGTCAGATTGAGATTTTCCTCTGTACTGAAGTATCAGTGAATGCTTTACCAATCAGTTTTTGTCTCTTATGTAATGTCTTGATCAGGAATCGTGAACTTTGAATTCAACTATGATTTCAGTGCTTGTCAACTTCATACACAGTGAACTAAAACTAAATGAGAGCCAAAATTGTTCATTTGTTTTAACATGGTAAACAAACGCAAGAAACAACCTAAGTTAAATATTTGACTTATTTGCCCGTTGGAAATGCTTTTGTATTTAATTACAAAGAACTCATTTCATTACCAAAATTTTAAGAAAAGAAAGTGATAAGTTTTGTGTTTTTAATTTGTGTAACTAATTGATTAATGATGATATGCAGTCAGATGATAATAAGGGAATTAGAAAATAGTAAAGAAAACTTACTGTATATGTAGCAGATTAAAGCAATGTTCCATGTGCTGACGCCGTTGAATTGTTATTTGGTACATTTTGTGCCCTCTGTGCTTCGGGGACATAAGCTTTTTCCTCTTTCTCTCTTTCTTCCCTTTTCCTAGTTATTTTATTTGCTGAATAATTTCTTTCAGTAAACGCTTATCACTTTAGAATTATTGAATGAGACATTTCTTTTTCTAAAGCATAAATGTATCGAATCATGATTTGCATCATACGGCTTCAAATCTTTGAATGATAACGCTATTTATTTTCAAAACTAATTATGTGCGTTTAATGTGGCCTTTTTCATAATGATGACTCAAAGGTCTTTATGCTCGTGATATCAATAGTGACCATAGTTGCTATCTAGAATCAAAATTGACATCTTTATTAAGCCCTTGTCAGTTATCATTTACATACCATTTAATCAGTTATACTTTGAAGAATTATCTGATATCTGATCATACTTATTAAGTCAGCAATAAGTAGTTTTTACAAGCATTTATATCATCATGGTTCCTATCACAGTATGTTTATTAAGTCGTAGTGATATCTCACTATTTACAAAAGATGTATCATTTTTATATGCAAACCCTTATATATGGTGAACAAGGAAATTCCATATTCCCTCAGGTTCAGGGTCGAAATCTGCTGTTTAGGCCTTAGCCATGAAAAGATTTTTTCATAACTGAAATGCAAAAGGATATAGCCATGCCCTGCGTTAAAACCGATAGCTAACTGGCTAAAGTCAATAGGTCTTGGTCTGGTTCCCGACCCGCGTGGGTGTCATTGTTTGAGTTTGTTCGAATTCATCTTTATCTGTCAATTCAGTCTGGAATTCCATTTGAACAAGTCTAAATCGAAAAAATCAAAAATGATGGCAGAGCGAAGAGCCTATTCTTATGGTAATGGAAGGTTTTATTGGTTTTGGTGCTTTCATTTGGGTTTATGATGTCTTTTCCTAATGAAAGTACAAAGGTATGAACGTTATTTCAAACAAAATTAAGTTTTAACATAAATTGTTCAATTAACATTAGCTTTCTTCGCAATATGATCATGTTTTACATTATTACAGGATTAGTTGAAAATCATTCCCTCAAGACTCAACACGAAACATGTAAGCTATTCATAAGACCTCACTGAACAAAAGCAACTTTATCTCTAGTAAAAACACAGTGTGAGAACAACTGAATGGCAACTTTAAATGATACTTTACTAAGTGAAACTGGTAAAGAATATAAGAATGACAACTCTCTGATAGCATTCTCTAGCTAACAGATTGGACTTTCTTTGGAATACACCTTTTTGAAGAGAAACTTCTACATATACTCAGTGACTATGGATATGAGTGTAAATTCATGATATTTGGTGACTTTAATGCACGCACAGGCAATGAGTTAGATTACATTATGGACGACAGTGCTGATCATCTACCCCTCGGTGATAAATGAATTTAGCAATATCTATGATAAATCACATTATTATCCGAGAGCACGGTCAAAGGGAGATAACTCTCTTTTTGCGGCTTAACGTCACGTGACGTTAGCTTATAAAAGCCCGTGCAAGCGCCAAAGCCGACCTTTCTGTCGGCGCTCTCATCACGTCAACATCAAACTGACGTTACGTCAACTCGCGACATCTTGCCACGTGGTACCCCGGGACGGGCTAGGCCGACTACAGTGAAAAAGAAGACTAGGAAAGCGGGAACAAAGAGGAGAGCTGTGACACAGACAACAAGCGACCATCCAAGCAAGGCCGTTCGACGTGATGAGGGAAAACAGACGGCAGAAAGCAGCGGCAACGGTGAGCATGAATTTTCAAATACACCCGTCCCATATATCATGAACGTTGGCTCTCCTCAAGATTTTATCGTACCACCCATGGCGGTGCCCCCCAGGGTTAACGATTTTGAGACCATTAACGATGTTTCAGTAAATTTAGACCTGGTCAACCCTCAACCTCGTGCGCTAGGTGGACCTATCTATTCCCCATCATCAGTCGTAGCACTAGATTTACCTCCCACCGACGAATGCACGGAAGATAGTTTAGGCTCTCTCGTTCCACAAAGCATTAAAGAGAAAATACATAACGGTGAATACATCGATTTAGCTCTGCTCATTAAAGGTCAAAACACTGAAAACTATGACGACTCGCAAATCAATTTCACCTTAAATTCAAAGGGCAATCTCGAACTTTGCAAAAGAAAGCTACCGAGAATCGACAATATCGAGGAATGGACAACTGCTTTCTTAGTTTTTGCTAGCATTTACTTGGAGAGGCATCCCTCTAAGCATCAGCAAATGTTAAAGTATATCAGTACAATCAGACTAGCTTCTCGGCGAGCAAGAGGTTTCAGTTGGCGATCATACGATACCCAGTTCAGATTATGAATGGCAAGATATCCCTCATCGTCGTGGGCAAAAATCAACCACGATTTGTGGCTTGTTAATGTCATGCCTCCGGCAGTCGTTCAACTACCAACAAACAAATTTCAAGCGAAACGTCCCCCTCTAACTAAGCAATTCAAGTCTCCATGTTTTGATTTCAATCTTCGCTCGTGTTCGCGCACACAGTGTAGATACACACACACATGCATGAAGTGCGGTGGTCCCCACACATCTAAATCCTGCGCCAAACTTTCCAACGCAAATCAATCAAATCACCCTTTACAGTAGAGGATTTCCCCTGTAAAGGGAAGTCTCCGATCAAGATTGATATTTTAGAATCATACCTACAAAATTACCCAGATCACGAAGCATGCTTACAACTTAAAAACGGTTTTAAATTTGGCTTTAACTTGAAATATGAAGGTCCGAGAACGGCTACAACGTCAAAAAACCTTAAATCATGCCATTTACATCCAGAAATTGTTAATCAAAAACTACTCAAAGAGATTTCGAATGGTCGTATGGCAGGCCCTTTCACTTCCCCACCTATTTCAAATCTCAGAATATCCCCTATTGGATAAGTGCCGAAAAAAGACTCTGACGAATTCAGGTTAATTCATCACCTATCATTTCCACAGGGCTCTTCAGTAAACGACTTTATAAGTGATGAGTTCGCGTCAGTGAATTACACTAAATTCGACGAGGCAATTTTCATGCTTCAGGAAATCGGGCGCTCAGGCCTCATAGCTAAAGCTGATATAAAGAGTGCGTTCCGATTAATACCAGTGACACAAAGTGATTTCGATTTACTTGGAATTTGTTTCCAGGAAAAATACTACGTAGACATGTGTTTACCTTTCGGATGTAGAACCAGCTGTGCATTATTTGAAAAATTTTCTACTTTTTTGGAGTGGCGCACACGAAAAAATCATGACACATCTCATATTATTCACTATCTAGATGATTTCCTGTTTGGTGGGCCCCGGGGCACAAATTCGTGCCATTTGGCACTTCAAACTTTCACCAACGTCTGTGCAGACCTAGGTGTCCCAATTGCTGAAGACAATACAGTTCATCCCACCACACAACTAACATTCCTAGGTATAGAGTTAGATACCATTAAACAGCAATCTCGCATTCCTAAGGAAAAAATAGAGAAATGTGTCAAACTCATTAGTGATTTTATGAAGAGAAAGAAAGCTCAGTTAAAAGAAATTCAATCTCTGATTGGTCTCCTCAACTTTATTTGCCGGGTTATCCCTATGGGACGCCCATTCATCAGAAGACTTATCGATACAACAAAGGGTGTTACCAAATCAACACACAGAATTCGGCTTAGCAGTACTGTCAAAAAAGATTTGTCAACATGGCTTTCATTATTGAAAAATCACAATGGCATTACGATCTTCATAAACATGTTGTGGCAGGACAGCGACGCATTACAGTTGTATACAGATAGTGCGGGGGGTGGGGCAGGCGGTTTCGGACTGTACTACAGCGGCTCGTGGGCCTACGGGCGGTGGCCCCCCGTGTGGCACAGTAAGGGTTACACAACTGACATAACATTCTTAGAGTTCTTTCCAGTGCTACTGTGTGTGCTCATCTGGGGTGAAATTCTGAGAAATTCCAAAATAATTTTCAACTCTGATAACCAGGGTGTCGTGGCTATTATAAACAAGCTTTCCTCCCCCTCCCCCTGGGTAATGGCCCTCGTCAGGTGGTTCACATTGCGATGTTTGCAACTTAACGTGCTGATCAAAGGTCGTTATATTCCGGGCAAACTTAATACCGTGGCTGATTGTCTATCTCGTTTTAAATTTCAGCAATTTCGTCAACTCGCACCACAGGCAAACAAAACCCCGACCAAAATACCTGACACAATATGGCTGCATTTGAAGCGGAAGCTTTCCGATTGTTAGACTCATCAGTGTCAGATAACACTAAACGTGCATATGCCCAAGCAATTTCTTCTTTGGAAACATTTAGACATAAATTCAAACTCGTCCGTTCGTGGCCTGTCCCAACGGAGCATCTGTTCAGATATATTGGTTATATGTCACTACAAGGCAGAGCTGCGTCGACAGTTTCTCAACATCTGGCTGCGATCAGCAGAGCACACAAACTGCATTATTGGGCAGATAGTACAGATAATTTCATTATTAAGAAAATGATTCAGGGCTTGAGAAACACTTCCCAGATTCCGGACGGACGCTTACCTATTACAATGCCAATTTTACTTAGACTTGTTCAGGCCCTCCCTTCAGTCTGTTACTCAAACTTTGAGACCAAATTATTTACAAGCATGTTTACTTTAGCATTTTTCGGCTTCCTGAGGGTAAGCTAAATGGTGAAGTCAGATTCACGGCCCCCTAAGGGCTTACAGTACCAAGACATTTCAATAGCTTCCTCCAGTCTCACACTTAACATTAGATTCTCCAAAACTGACCAGTCCGGGCGCGGACATTGTCTCAACATAAATCGCAACAGAAACATGCAAATTTGCCCAGTTAGGGCTATCTCCTCCTATTTGAAAGTACGCCCTATGTCCAAAACCTCTGATTACTTTTTCTCACATATGAACGGGAAACCCGTGACAAGATCCCAGTTTGCTTCGGTTTTATTCAAAACATTAAAGTTTATAGGGCTAGAACAGGCAGGTTACAAGACTCACTCTTTTCGAATCGGGGCAGCAACCACGGCTTCCGCTATGGGAGTACCAATAGATCACATTAAAGAATGGGGCCGGTGGAAATCTGATGTCTATAGGAAATATATTAGAATAAACCTTTGTGATTGTGCATTATTAAAGTTGAAGCTTTGCAGTGTGGCTCCTCGGCTCCTCCTACATTTACTGGGCCCAGCGTAAAACCAAAATCCTGGGATTCAGCCGTGACTTGGGAATGGAGCAGCGCGGTGTCAACATACATTGGATCTCCAAGAGAGGAATGAAATGGCCTGAACTCGCATCGACGGTGAAGAATAAGCTGAGACGAATCCCACCTCCGAAAGCACCGGTCATTCACCTCGGCTCTAATGACCTGACCAGCACGCCGGGAGCAGTCCTCGGTAAGGCCGTTATCAAGGATCTACACAACCTGTCGAACCTGATGCCCGACACCACCCTCGTCTGGCCCGAGATGCTACCCCGGCGATATGGGCGGGAGCTGACAACGTCGCGGGAATTGAGCGGAAGCGGAAACGGTTGAACCGGCGGGCAGCGTTCACGGTGGCACAGCTCGGCGGGAGTATCATCAAGCATAATATAGTCCCTGGGGACCCCGGGCTATACTGGCAGGATGGCGTGCATCATTCCGATGTCGGAACAGCCCTCTTCCTCAATTCCATTCAGGAAAGTCTTTCTCAAATATTTTTATAACTTCCAATATTCAGCATTTTGGGGTGAATCTCGCAGGTACTCGATTTGTGGCGGCAGCCTCTCGGCAATGCTAATATTGTATTCCAAATATATTGCTTATTGTATCACTGTGGCTCCCGTGTATACAATTATTTCCAGGGAAGGGTTAAATACAAGCACTTCGCTATCGATGTGGGCTCCCCTCGGTAGCAAAGTCGCTGTATTACGGGTTTTTGGCCAAGAGCAATTTTGTGTCTATGTGGGCTCCCCTTGCACTCAATTCTCTCACTGTCATTTGGGGAAGGATAGCTAGCGGCATCCTTTTACGGGCGCTTCAAGGGGTAAGCGCAATGGCGGAGATAAATGTGTGTCTATGTGGGCTCCCCTTGCACTCATTAATTCTCTTTTAGCTTAAACATACATTCAACTTTCGGGATTGTCTTGTCGAGGGGTTGCCACCCCACTTGTGTTTGGAATAAACTGCGCCCTGTCTCCCAAATATTGTTTCTTTATTTCTTTCATACATGCATCTTCGGGTGATAAATGAATTTAGCAATATCTATGATAAATCACATTATTATCCGAGAGCACGGTCAAAGGGAGATAACTCTCTTTTTGCGTCTTAACGTCACGTGACGTTAGCTTATAAAAGCCCCTGCAAGCGCCAAAGGCGACCTTTCTGCCGGCGCTCTCATCACGTCAACATCAAAATCCCACCCTCCCTCCCTCCTAATTCTTCCGTGCTCTCGTATGATAAATAATTGCTTTCATTTGTTTAATGAAGTGTTGTTTAGTGTTTCAGCCAACGTTGGCGACTGTGGCAAAAGTGACCGCCTTCACCGGCAAGCTGCTGTCCAGTCTTCCCGTACCTGCATGGGACACGGACATCTTGCTTTGAGGCGACACCGTGATATTCCAGTAGCCTACATGGTTTTGTCAAAACAGACATCTCGCGTTAAAATAGCTATGCTTTGTTCTTATAATTACCACTTTGTGCAAGTTCATTCGCATTTTACTGCTGGTGCAGTTGTATTCTGGCGGCAGCCTCTCGGCAATGCTAATATTGTATTCCAAATATATTGCTTATTGTATCACTGTGGCTCCCGTGTATACAATTATTTCCAGGGAAGGGTTAAATACAAGCACTTCGCTATCGATGTGGGCTCCCCTCGGTAGCAAAGTCGCTGTATTACAGATTTTTGGCCTAGAGCAATTTTGTGTCTATGTAGGCTCCCCTTGCACTCAATTCTCTCACTGTCATTTAGGGAAGGATAGCTAGCGGCATCCTTTTACGGGCGCTTCAAGGGGTAAGCGCAATGGCGGAGATAAATGTGTGTCTATGTGGGCTCCCCTTACACTCATTAATTCTCTTTTAGCTTTAACATACATTCAACTTTCGGGATTGTCTTGTCGAGGGGTTGCCGCCCCACTTGGGATTGGAATAAACTGCGCCCTGTCTCCCAAATATTGTTTCTTCATTTCTTTCATACATGCATCTTCGGATGATAATCATATTTAGATGTTTTAAACAACAATAAAATACATATTTTGACGTCCAAAGTACAGTTCCATCTGCAAAAGTGGCATAGCAGTATTTAAGAAATCAAATGTAATTATCTGGTCGAAAGCTTTATGATAAACTGATTTAATACTTGGTGCAAGTTAGAGTACTTAATTTTCGTTTGTCTTAACAGACAAACAATATATATTCATACCACTTGTCCATTACACAGTTCGGATAAAATAATAAAAAACCCAATGAGTACAAAAAGCTACTTATAGAAAAAGAACAATATTCATGTCATAAAATAGTTGATAATTCCCCATATTCAAATATTGTATGAAAATACACCAAAAATCGAGATACAAGGTAATTCATTGTAAGTCTATTATAACCTATTGGAATATTTTCATTTTTAAGAACATTGTATTTTTATACATTTTGATTCACTCAAAACCTTAATATTTAAGCACTGTAAATTATTTTTATTAAATGATTAACGCTATTGTATCAGTCCGAACTGTGTATTATTATCATGTCTCTTGCTTCCCTTTTTCATAATAATCAATCCATTCAATACTTAAAACAGAATATCTGTCGTAATTTTTAAAGCAAAATATCTACTCTTCTCCAGTTCGACACTGTCTGTCTAAAATGATGCTTCATACATATTTCAGTGCTTGACATGATGGAAAGGTATTGTCAATATGATCCAAATCATTCATCGTTCCAGACAGACACACCTCTTGACATTTTATCAAAATAGCATACTTGATACAATAAGAACTATATTGGTGGTTATACGAGATCAGCACTCTCTAAGATGACTTTCAGACAGGATAAGTGTTAATAATTGTCACATCTTCATGGAACACTTCGCTCGTCAAGATGAGATAAGAACAAAGAACTAATAATTTGGTAACTGCTTGCAAAGTTTGGAATTGAACAAAATGGTATTAAGGTAGTCTTAAAGTAATGACATGTTTGATTTGAGTATCATTATGATCTAATTGTCAGAACTGGCAGATGTGATGCACCATGTCCAGCGAAATGAGACATCAAATATAACTGTTATACTTTTGATGTTACTATGTTAGTCTGAATAACTAGCTTACACAGAGTGCCATTTCTGAAACACTTTTTTTAAAATACAAACTGTAGAAAGCTTGACAAAAAAGTTTTAAATCTCTAAATACTTTTACAATTTTTAAACATTTTATTTGTTACGACATGTTACGGAAAATCACATGATGTTTAAATACGACGAATGCAAGACATTTGGGGCTACTTTGGAAATTGTATTTATGTTATTCTAATCAATTTATATATTCTAAAGATTAATGGAAATAATGATATTATGAAATCACCACAAATTACATAGCAACGTATAGTGTTGTAAGGTTGTTTTTTATGAAATATTTTTCATTCATTCATTTCATTCGTTGTATGATTCTATCATCTTATTTACATCTTATCTTAATATTTATAGGTTATGATATTCCCAGGTGCTATATATTCTATATGTACATGTATAATCATTGTCAATCTTTGAATAATAAGGGCAAAACAGTTAAGGATTAGATTATCAAATGTATATTGTTTTTGCCCTGTACCTGGTTGGAAAAAATGTGTTGAATGTTTCGTTGACAAGAAAGCCTATGTTCAACAACTCTATAGTGACACATGACAACTTGATCCAGATGAATGGATGGATCTACTGAGCAGTGTGACAGGTATCCGTTTATGGATGCTAATTTGTATCATAAAACCTCTGTTTATCTCCTCATGTTATGATGGGTGATGCATCCGATTGTCCAATCATCAATCAGCATAGACTCCTCAAATACAACATTGAACCTCAGACCAAATAGAAAAACATCCATACCAACTAAAAGTTTTCGACAATATGATCAGCTGTTACTTTTTCAAAGATGTAATTGGATCAACGAAAGACTGGAGATTATCTTGACTCTTGACTATCTTAAATAACTAGAATTAGCAAATGCATGTTCCCTAGAAACGTTGCTGAACATTTCAACCAGCAATCCGATCTCTTGCAACTTGTAATTTAGGAAATGGCTTTCTGTTGTCATGGAAATACTCAAGTTTTATTTTCTCTATTTCACTGCAACTGATCCTTTCAGTCCCTTGAGTGCATGAAGAACTAGATCGTCGACTTTTGCGAGCATTTATTGTTGTTTTATGTAGCACTCTGTTAACCATTACTGCAGGTATGTTTTATCTTAATAGTGAGGGACCATGTTTGTTATTAAGTTGTCGTTTGTTATATTCTGATTTTGTGAATGTTTTAGATACTCATTTGTTCTAATTGTTTTCTTTTGTACGTTTAAACACCAAATGGCTGTTCATATTTTAAAAATAATATCATACAGTTTAAAATAGATATGATAACACAAAGTACGTTCTACCAAAAACGCAAGGGTTTCGGTAATAGGGATCTGTTGGTTTACATGAAAATTTTAGTTTGTTCAGCTGATATGAACATTGATAAGCGAGTATTCTGCAAGTTACAAGATGAACACAACTCAACCTTTCATTTCATTTCATTATATAAACTTGGATGGAAGTATTAAGTGGCATATTTTCAGACAATCTTTTAAAAACTATAAAATTGATTATTTGGACACTTGATTGAGGTGTTGATATATGTTATTTTACATCTTATTTTTTTAATTCCAATTAACACCTATGTCATATTTCTTAAGTTATTTGCTTTAAATAAATACCTCAAAAAAATATTCATTGTCGAAATACATTACAACTTATTCTGTTTGACACCGTAGGAATCATGATAAGAATTCAAAGGGCTACAACAACTAGATAACTTGGATGGAAATTGGTTTGTGATCGACTCACTGACCTGATAAGGATGATTGGCCAATATTTGGGTTTGTTCAGGTCTTAATCTGTCAACTTAGTCTGTGTGTCGACTTCTGGATGTCTCCATTAAAGATCAATAATGGAGGATGAGCACACAGCTAAATGTTGAATAATGCTCCAGTGATATTGATCTGCTGTTTTGGAATGTTCATAAGATTTTAGTTGGGTTTTTTTGTAAACGTAGTACACAACTTCAATGATAAAAATTTGATATAAGAACAAGTTACAAACTCTATTGAAGAAAAACGTAGTTGTAGATTCCAGATAATGCTACTCATGGGTGATGACAACGTTTTGAGATCTCTCTTTTCATCGTTTAACTAACCACTTACTCGTACATGTATTTGATTTTTTTTTTCAGAAAAAGTGAACCAGGTTTTCTTTTTATTTTAGTAAATATTTGATGATGGAAACACTACTACAAGACACAATAATTAGGATAAGTAATAAACTGAAGTAAAAGCTTTCATTGTACATATAATATCTTTAGTCAATGGCATGTTTTCACAGTGATTGTCCTATTTGAAATAGTACTTACAAATATATCATAGATTTAAAGGCTGACTGTGATGTCCTGCTCTCATGATTTGACCAAGGGGTTTGAGTCATTGCAAGAAGAGGGCTTTATTCATTTTGTTGAAACCATTAATACATTCACATCGTTACTGTTTCAATTCGTAATTTTTTAATGAATAAAATGTAGTTTTGCTCTTATGTTATGACGATTGAGAATGTATTCATTTGTTTTAATATGTTATGTATAAGACTGTAATATCTTTAGTGCTAGGAAAAATGATATATAATAAAACTGTGATAAATGTAATGGTTACAGTGGACATTCATCCACCGTACAATGTTTGGAAAAGGTGGACGAATGTCAAATAGCTTTCCACTACAGAAAAGCAGTGAATGGTATCACTGTTTTGGAGGATTATTGTTTAGTTGTGTAGGATTTCAGTTATGTCTTTACCATGTGTGTAGTCATTCACAGAATGGATTTCTTCTGTTTGTCATTGAAAAAGACATTTATCCGAAATTACACTTTCAATGCTAGCAGGAGCTATAATTTCGGCCAATGTAATATTGAGAGAATGAAGGACACTTAATGTATCCCTTAATTCTTCTGTCAAATTTGATACATTGTTCTGTTCTGAATTGAACTGTACTCAATGACACTGTATTTTAAAATCACAATGTCATGGATGGTTGATGTAACAATCCGATGGATGTCGAGGATGACATTTCATTGTTCTCAAAATGTGCAATCGATTGCAATTGCTTACAGATGACATAATTGTATTTCGATTCTAATGCATATTCCATTGTTTAACAGAGCAAAATAAATGGATATCAATTCGATTAATTGGTGGTCAATGAACTCAAGCCCCCAAAATATGTGACTCAAAGTAAGTTGTAGCATGATTGAATGACGGGAAGTTTGGTATAAAACATTGATTTTTTTTAAGAAAAGTGTATGTGTTGTTCCTAAATAAGAATCCATTGGTGGCTTATAAATTTTATGAGATCAGCCCTCTCTAAGATGACTTTCAGACAGGATAAATGTTAATAATTGTCACACAGAGGTTAGCATGGAACACTTTGCTCGTCAAGACGAGCTAAGAACGAAGAACTAATAATTTAGTAACTGCTAGAAAAGTTTGGAAATTAACAAGAATGTATCACGGTAGTCTGAGAGAAATGACATGTTTGATTGGATTTGTATCATATGATCCAATTTTTTGAACTGGCAGATGTGATGCACCATGTCCAGCAATATGAGACATGAAACCTTACTGTTATAATTTGATGTTACTATGTTAGTCTGAATCACTAGCTTACATAGAGTGCCATGTTAGAAACACGTTTTGTTTCAAATATAAACGGTAAAAAGCTTGCAAATTAAGTTTTAAGTCTCTAAACAATATCTTTACATTTTCCCTTACAATTACATGACTTTTTACAGGACGAATGATAAACGATAAAAGAATTATACAATGAAATCACTACAAATTAGCAATCTTATAGTGTCAAGATAAAGTATAAGTAGAAAATAAGCATCAGTAAGATGTTTTTTGGAATATTCTTTCATTTGTTGTAAGATTCTATCATTTTATTGACATTTTATCTTCGTATTTTGCACAAACAAGTATCTATAAAAGCAATTCACCAATTCCTTTTAATCATGTTTATGTATTCCCGAAAGGTTCTAATCTTCCCAGGTGCTATATATTCTATATGTTCAACCATTGCCAATGTTTGAATAATAAAGACAAAAATATAAGGATTAGATTATCAAATGTAAATATGTGTCGCCCTGTACCTGGTCGAAAACAATGTGCTGACTGTTTTGTTGACAAGAAAACATGTCCTCAGCCACTGTTGACGAATACATGACAACTTGATCCAGAAGAGTGGCAAAAAAAGATAAGGATTAGATTATCAAATGTAAATTGTGTTTGCCCTGTACCTGGTTGGAAACAATGTGCTGAATGTTTCGTTGACAAGAAAGCCTATGTTCAGCAACTCTATAATGACCCATGACAACTTGATCCAGAAGAATGGATGGATCTACATAGCAGTGTGACAGGTATCCGTTTATGGTTGCTAATGTGTAGCATAAAACCTCTATTTATCTCCTCATGTTATGATTGGTGATGTATCAGATTGTCCAATCATCAATCAGCATGGAGTTTTGAAATAATAATCCAATTGGCATCCTTCATTTAAAGACCCTCTAAATGCCCAACATTGTATGAGTTGTCAAGCGCTCCTTCAGAAGATATAAACCAAAGTGTGTGACAGTGATAAGTTTGTAGATCTTATGAGTGCTAAGACTGCTTATGAATGATGGGTGATGTCGGATTTTCGTATTATCAATCAGGATTTGATCTTGAAACATTAAAATCGCAGGTCTAATTAGCATTCTTCATTCAAGAGCTCTATACAAATGTACTGCTTACGAATCCAAAATAGGTAACATTGTGTAGAGCAGAGAATGAACTATGAGGTCTCAAGAACAACAGGTAAATATCAGGTATTTGGAACATCTTGTTGTTTTTCGTGTTTGAGGTATTTTATATTTTCGTCGTGACACAAGGTCTTTTACATTTTCGTCTTGATCTTGATTGTCTTTTTAAACTAAAGAGCAGTACAATGTTATGACATTATTCATTGTCATGAGAGATCTTATGAAATCAAATTAATTACCTAATCATTCCAATGTATCTTAGAAGGTCTTGTACCAAACAAAAAATATTTATTTTTAAATTATAGGGACGCAGAGAGCAAATCTTAATATATCATTGTGAGTTTGTTCACTGTATCTAGGGACTATTTTGTTGTAAAACGGAACCACAATCGCAATAAATCTCAATGGACGAAAAATAACCCATTATTATTTTTTATTATTATTCATATCATTTTTTGATATATTTTATTATAATTATCATTTTCATAATCAAGTCATTGAAAACATCAAAATGATTTTAAAACATTTGAATTAACATGTATTGTATTAAATACTTACAGCCCACGCAAGATCAAAGGCAACCCTATTGTTGTATTCCATGAAAGAAGTTTCAGACCTTACCAATAGCTTTAGAATACAAAAAAATTCTACTTATTGATTTCAACTTATCTCCTGACGTGGTGGAGGGCACCATTAGTTGCCTATTGTTCCCAAAATAGAGGAAATCTAAGAGCATACAGATATGATTCTGAGACGTAGACATTAATTCTGCCCTAACTGTAAACAAACGTTAAGAATGTTGTACATGTAAGAAGGGAATCAATCGGTTTCAATAGGTGATAAAGCAAGTAAAAAGCAAAATAAATGTCAAACAAAGATGAATATGATTTTTTGATTTTAGAACAAACATGTTATTTGTAATCACACAGCTATATTTATCTGAACATTTGGCAAATATATTGACAGTCATTTGATAATATTTGGAAATGTTTATTACAACTCGATATGATTAGTTTTGCTTTTCACTTATGTGGCAAATCTATGAACATCAGATATTTCTGCGGTTATGGAATATGAACAGATACAATTATTTCATAATTTTAAAGAATAAGATTTGTAACTGGAAAATAAAGGAACAAAAAGTAAATCAATGAAAGTGATTTACATGTTATTTACATTAAATATCATTTTACAAAGTTTAGTTATTAAAGTTAGCATAACATAACGTTAGCTTTGTGTGAGTGTCAATCAAAAGAGGCCATGGCAGTAAATCAGTACACTCAATTACTCGTTGTAAGATTCAGAAGCAATGAAATTGAAAGGTTAAAAGCGTCCATTATGTTGAGGTAATTGATTAATCATAAAGATAAAAGCAAAGGAGTAAATGATAACTTGATGTTTAAATGTACAAAAGCAAGTAATTAGAACAAACAAAGTCTAAAACATTCACAAAATCAGAATATAACAAACGACAATGCAATTACAAACATGGTCCTTCAATTTTAAGATAAAACATACCTGCAGTAATGGTTAACAGAGTGCTACATAAAACAACAATAAATGCTCACAAACGTACAAGAGCTAGTTCTTTATGCACTCAAGGGTCTGAAAGGATCAGTCGCTGTGAAATAGAGAAAATAAAACTTGCTTATTTCCATGACAACAGAATGCCCATTCCAAAATTACAGGTTGCAAAAGATCGGGTTGCTGGTTAAAATATAAAGTAACGTTTCTAGAGAACTTGCATTTGCTAATTCAAGTCATTTGAGAACTATTTTGCTACTTAATAGAAAACATGTCCTCAGTCACTTTTGACGAATACATTACAACTTGATCCAGAAGTGTGGCAAAAAAAGATAAGGATTAGATTATCAAATGTAAATTGTGTTTGCCCTGTACCTGGTTGGAAACAATGTGCTGAATGTTTCGTTGACAAGAAAGCCTATGTTCAGCAACTCTATAGTGACCCATGACAACTTGATCCAGAAGAATGGATGGATCTACCTAGCAGTGTGACAGGTATCCGTTTATGGTTGCTAATTTGTATCATAAAACCTCTGTTTATCTCCTCATGTTATGATGGGTGATGTATCAGATTGTCCTATCATCAATCAGCATGGAGTCTTCAAATAGAACATTGAACCTCAGATCCAATTGGCATACATCATCTCAAGACTGTCTAAATGCCTAACATTGTATGAGTTGTCAAATATTCCTTCAGAAGATATATACCAAACTGTGTGACAGTGATAAGTTTGTAGATCCTTATGTGTGCACTAAGACCTCTAGTCTGTACTGCTTAGGAATGATGGGTGATATGTCGGATTTTCTTATTATCAATCAGGATTTGATCTGAAGATAGAACATTGAATCGCAGGTTAAGTAGTGTTCTTCATTTTATGACGCTAAATACTGCTTACGAATCCAAAATAGCTAACATTGTGTAGAGCAGAGGATGAATGGCCTCAAGAACTTCCTTCAGCATGTAAATATCAGGAATTTTAAACCAATTGTTAATTTTCGTGTTTGAGGTAGTTAACATTTTGTCTTGATCTTGATTGTCTTTTTAAACTGAATGTTACAACATTTATTAAAAAAATGTTATGAGAGTTCTTGTGAAATCAAATTAATTACTTTATCCTTCCAATGTATTTTAGAAGGTCTTGTACATGTACCATATTATTATATTTATTTATTTTTCAATTTAAGGGCGCAGAGAGTCAATCAATATATCATTATAAGTTCACTGTATCTAGGGACTTTTTGTAATTTTGTAATAAAAAGGAACCACAATTAAAATCAATCTCAACTGATGAAAAATATGTTATAACCATTTGATAGAAAACATCAAATGATTCAAATAACGTTTAATTGACATGTATTATATTAAACACTTACAGCCAAGGCAAAGTCAAAGGCAACTCTTCCTTGAAAGAAGTTTAAGACCTAACCAATATGTTTAGAATACAAAAATAAATGCTACTTATCGATTTCATCTTTTCTCCTGACGTGGAGAGTGAACCATTAGTCGCTTATTGTTCCTGAAATAGAGGTAAGAAAATAGCATACACCAAATAAGACTCTGAGACGTAGATATGGGCTTATCCCTAATCATAAACCAACGTGAAGAATGTTTTAAGGAGGGAATAAATGGGTTTCAATAGGTAATAAAGCAAGTACAAAGCAAAATAAACGTCAAAAAACGATGAAAATAATTTTTGATTTGAGAACAAATATGTTATTTGGAAACTGCTGTAATCAAACAACTAAATTTATCTGAACATTTGGCAAAATGTTTTGACAGTCACTCGATAATATTTGGAAATGTTTATCACAACTTGAGATGATTAGTTTTTGCTTTTCAATAATGGGAAAAATCTTTGAACTTCAGAGATTTCTGCTATAATAAAAGATGAACAGATAGAATTATTTTATATGTTTAATGAACAACATTTGTAACTGTAAAATAAAGCAACCCAAAACATAAAGTAAATCAATACCACTTATATGAAAGTGATTTACCTGTAATTTTCACTTAATATCATTAAAGTTGAGTTAGTAAATTTTATGGACGAAACATAAAATTTCAACTATACATGAGTGTAAATCAGTACACTCAATAACTTGTTCTCATGATTCAAAAGAAAAGAAAAGCACTCTTTAATTTTGAGGTAATTGATCAACCATATAAATAAAAGTAAAGATGTTTCCCGTATGTCAACAGACAAACAGATGAATAGCAAAATGATACAAAAAAATAAGTAAAATAAGTCCGTTAAAGTTCAATAGCATTGTACACCCATTCTTGATTGGAAACTTCCTTGAACATTGTACTGAACCATTTGATCATGAACACGTTTGCACTGCACAGCCCTGTAAAACAAGATTTAAATAAGTTCATACAATCATGTATTTGATTCATTGTACACCCATCTTCTGGATCATTTGATCATTTACACCTTTGAACTTCTAACGCTTGGCCCTATAAATGTAAGTACATGCCATGATTATTTCATTTTAATAAATATCATAATAATCATGATTAGTTGTTTTTGGATATATAAATATTAAATGGAATATTATACTCTCCCTTAAATGTCTTTTGAATCTTTTGAAAGTAACACATCTAAACGTATATCCTGGTTTAATACAAAGGCAATAAGGTTAACAATTTACACAAATACATAGAGGATATTATATGAGTGTCCATGACATACTATGTTTAAGACACGAGTGGCAAAATATTAGTATTTCCCGAGCGAGAGCGAGGGATATACTGATATTTAGACATGAGTGTCGTAAACATAGTATGTCATGGGCACGAATATAATATTCTGTTTATCACCGTAGTCCCAAAATTCAAGAAAATACTCAAAACTACATCACAGCATAGGCGGACTAGCCGTCGACAGCCCGTTTAGATTGTGACGTCATAGGTGAAAAGTGACGCCAAATCATTGTTTATAACGTGACGTCACAATGAAAAAGTGATATTTTGCCCTAGGGCAACATATGACAAATATGAACCTTGGTATGACTGCCCTTGTAGGTAATAAAAAGGAATATAGAAGAAATGCAAGAAAAAGATGCATAGCATTCCCTTTCTTAAAAAATACTATGTTAAATTATAAACGAATAATAGATTATATTCAATTTGTCTATGGTAGGTTCATTCATTCATGGATTACTTAAATTTCATAAAACAGCTTTGACTGACTTATCTCTCTTGAACATCATAATAAAAACTAACAGTAATACCTTGTTTACACCTACATGTACAATGTAGGTGACAAGCCTGTACCTAATCACCATGTCACCTCTTGTTGATGTTATTTGTTTTCTGCTATATCAGGAACAACATGAGACTAATGGTGCTCTTCTTCACCTCATAACCAAGAAGAGATCAATAAAGTCACATTGTATTCAAAGCTTAGTGTTGAAATACTATTCTTCCTCTAAAGAAGTACATTTCGTGTGTTCTCCTCATTTATGTGTGACTATTTTCAGAAAGTTTTCTAGGTGCATTTGAGAAGTAAATATGCTGTTGATCCCTAAAAAAAACATAGTCAAAAGTTCTATGATGTGAAAGCGGATGCATACATGTATGTACATTTTACATGTTTGTATAAAAAACTATGTATGACCTTAATGACATTAAGTCCCTCCCATTGAAATTACAATAATTGTCATTGTAAATTATAAAACATAGTTTTTTTGCTTATGTAGACTTTTCAAAGAGAGAAGTCTAATTTACCTTTCAAATTTTGAGTAACTTATTTTTGGTTATTTAAAAAAATTTCGACAATATAATCAGCTGTAACTTTTTCAAAGGTGTTATTGGATCAACAAAAGACTGGAGAATATCTTGACACTTGACTATCTTAAATAACTAGAATTAGCAAATGCATGTTCCCTAGGAACGTTGCTTAACATTTCAACCAGCATTCCGATCTCTAGCAACTTGTAATTTAGGAAATGGCTCTCTGTTGTCATGGAAATACTCAAGTTTTATTTTCTCTATTTCACTGCAACTTATCCTTTCAGTCCCTTGAGTGCATAAAGAACTAGCTCATCAACGTTTGTGAGCATTTATTGTTGTTTTATGTAGCACTCTGTTAACCATTACTGCAGGTATGTTTTATCTTAATAGTGAGGGACCATGTTTGTTATTCAGGTGATATGAACATTGATAAGCGAGTATTCTGCAAGTTACAAGATGAACACAACTTTTCATTTCATTTCATTTCATTATATAAACTTGGATGGAAGTATTAAGTGGCATATTTTCAGACAATCTTTTAAAAACTATAAAATTGATTATTTAGACACTTGATTGAGGTGTTGAAATATGTTATTTTACATCTTATTTTTTAAATTCCAATTAACACCTATGTCATATTTCTTAAGTTATTTGCTTTAAACAAATACCTGTCTAAAAAAAATAATCATTGTCGAAATACATTACAACTTATTCTGTTTGACACCGTAGGAATCATGATAAGAATTCAAAGGGCTACAACAACTAGATAACGTGGATGGAAATTGGTTTGTGATCGACTCACTGACCTGATAAGGATGATTGGCCAATATTTGAGTTAGTTCAGGCCTTGATCTGTCAACTCAGTCTGTGTGTCGACTTCTGGATGTCTCCATTAAAGATCAATAATGGAGGATTAGCACACAGCTAAATGTTGAATAATGCTCCAGTGATATTGATCTGCTGTTTTGGAATGTTCTTAAGATTTTAGTTGGGTTTTTTTGTAAACGTAGTACACAACTTCAATGATAAAAATTTAATATATGAACAAGTTTCAAACTCTATTGAAGAAAAACGTAATTGTAGATTCCAGATAATGCTACTCATTGGTGATGACAAAGTTTTGAGATCTCTCTTTTCATCGTTTAACTGTGCTTTCTAACCACTTACTCGTACATGTATTTGATTTTTTTTTCAGAAAAAGTGAACCAGGTTTTCTTTTTATTTTAGTAAATATTTGATTATGGAAACACTACTACAAGACACAATAATTAGGATAAGTAATAAACTGAAGTAAAAGCTTTCATTGTACATATAATATCTTTAGTCAATGGCATGTTTTCACAGTGATTGTCCTATTTGAAATAGTACTTACAAGTATATCATAGATTTAAAGGCTGACTGTGATGTCCTGCTCTCATGATTTGACCAAGGGGTTTGAGTCATTGCAAGAAGAGGGCTTTATTCATTTTGTTGAAACCATTAATACATTCACATCGTTACTGTTTCAATTCGTAATTTTTTAATGAATAAAATGTAGTTTTGCTCTTATGTTATGACGATTGAGAATGTATTCATTTGTTTTAATATGTTATGTATAAGACTGTAATATCTTTAGTGCTAGGAAAAATGATATATAATAAAACTGTGATAAATGTAACGGTTACAGTGGACATTCATCCACCGTACAATGTTTGGAAAAGGTGGACGAATGTCAAATAGCTTTCCACTACAGAAAAGCAGTGAATGGTATCACTGTTTTGGAGGATTTTTGTTTAGTTGTGTAGGATTTCAGTTATGTCTTTACCATGCGTGTAGTCATTCACGGAATGGATTTCTTCTGTTTTGTCATTGAAAAAGACATTTATCCGAAATTACACTTTCAATGCTAGCCAATGTAATATTGAGAGAATGAAGGACACTTAATGTATCCCTTAATTCTTCTGTCAAATTTGATACATTGTTCTGTTCTGTATTGAACTGTACTCAATGACACTGTAATTTTAAATAACAATTTCATGGATGGTTGATGTAACAATCCGATGGATGTCGAGGATGACATTTCATTGTTCTCAAAATGTGCAATCGATTGCAATTGCTTACAGATGACATAATTGTATTTCGATTCTAATGCATATTCCATTGTTTAACAAAGAAAAATAAATGGATATCAATTCGATTAATTGGTGGCCAATGAACTCAACCCCCAAAATATGTGACTCAAAGTAAGTTGTGGTATGACTGAAGGACGGGAAGTTTGGTATAAAACATTAATTTTTTAAAGAAAACAAACGAATTTTAGTGTATGTGTTGTTCCTAAATAAGAATCCATTGGTGGCTTATATGAGATCAGCACTTTCAGATGACTTTCAGACAGGATAAATGTATATTAATCGTCACACAGAGGTTAGCATGGAACACTTTGCTCGTCAAGACGAGCTAAGAACGAAGAACTAATAATTTAGTAACTGCTAGAAAAGTTTGGAAATTAACAAGACTGTATCACGGTAGTCTGAAATAAATGACATGTTTGATTGGATTTGCATCATATGATCCAATTGTCAGAACTGGCAGATGTGATGCACCATGTCCAGCAATATGAGATATGAAACCTTACTGTTATACTTTGATGTTACTATGTTAGTCTGAATCACTAGCTTACATAGAGTGCCATAATAGAAACACGTTTTGTTTCAAATATAAACGGTAAAAAGCTTGCAAATTAAGTGTTAAGTCTCTAAACAATATCTTTACATTTTCCCTTACAATTACATGCCTTGTTACAGGATGAATGATAAACGATAAAGGAATTATACAATGAAATCACTACAAATTAGCAATCTTATAGTGTCAAGATAAAGTATAAGTAGAAAATAAGCATCAGTAAGTTGTTTTTTTAAATATTCTTTCATTTGTTGTATGATTCTATCATTTTATTGACATTTTATCTTCGTATTTTGCACAAACAAGTATCTATAAAAGCAATTCACCAATGCCTTTTAATCATGTTTATGTATTCCCGAAAGGTTCTAATCTTCCCAGGTGCTATATATTCTATATGTTCAACCATTTTCAATGTTTGAATAATAAAGACAAAAATACAAGGATAAGATATTTAAATGAAAATCTGTGTTCGCCCTGTACCTGGTTGAAAAAAATGTGCTGAATGTTTCGTTGACAAGAAAGCCTATGTTCAGCAACTCTATACTGATCCATGACAACTTGATCCAGAAGAATGGATGGATCTACTGAGCAGTGTGACAGGTATCAGTTAATGGATGCTAATTTGTATCATAAAACCTCTATTTATCTCCTCATGTTATGATGGGTGATGGATCAGACTGTCCTTTCATCAATCAGCATGGAGTTTTCAAATAGAACATTGAACCTCATATCCAATTGGCATCCTTCATTTCAAGACTGTCTAAATGCCTAACATTGTATGAGTTGTAAAGCACTCCTTCAGAAGATATATAACCAAAATATGTGACAGTGATAAGATTGTAGATCCTTATATGTGCACTAAGACCTCTAGTCTGTACTGCTTACGAATAATTGGTGATATGTCGGATTTTCTTATTATCAATCAGGATTCGATCTGAAAATAGAACATTGAATCGCAGGTTAACTAGTATTCTTCATTTCATGACCCTCAATACTGCTTACTAATAAAAAATAGTTAGCGTTCTGTATAGCAGAGAATGAATTATAAGTCCTCAAGAACTTCATTCAGCATGTAAATATCAGGAATCTTTAACAACTTGTTGTTTTTCGTGTTTAAACTATTTTACATTTTCGTCTTGATCTTGATTGTCTATTTCCACTGAAAAGCAGTACATTGTTACAATATTTATTAAAACATTGTCATAAGAGATCTTGTGAAATCAAATTAATTGCTTTATTATTCCAATTTTAGAAGGTCTTGTACCATATACAATTTATTTTATCTTTTGGTTTCAGGGACACAGAGAGTCAATCTGAATGTATCATTGTAAGTTTGTTTACTGTATCTAGGGACTTTGTGTAGTAAAAAGGAAATTAATCTCAACGAACGAAAAATTTATAACCAATTAATATAAAACATCAAAATGAATTTGAAAAATTTGAATTGACATGTATTAAATTAGATACTTACAGCCCACGCAAGGTCAAAGGCAACTCTATTGTTGTCTTCCTTGAAATAAGTTTAAGACCTCACCTATAGGTTTAGAATATAAAAAGCTGCTACTTATTGATTTCATCTTATCTCCTGACGTGGCGGAGGGAACCATTAATTGCTTATTGTTACCAAAATAGAGGTACACAAAGAGCATTCACCAGATATGACTATGACGTAGACATAAACAAACGTTAAGAATGTTGTAAGGAGGGAATAATTAGGTTTCAATAGGTAATAAAGCAAGTAAAAAGCAGAATAAATGTCAGACAAGGATGATTTCTTTAAATAATTGAGAACAAACATGTTACTTGGATACTGCTGTAATCACACAGTTATATTTATCTGTTAAATTTTGCAAAATGTTTTGATAATCACTTGATTATATTTGGAAATGTTTATTGCAATTGGACATGATTAGTTTTTGCTTTGACTTACATGTATGTGACAAGTCTTTGAACTTCAGAAATTTCTGCGGTAATGAAATATGAACAAATAGAATTATTTTATAATTTTAAAGAATAAGATTTATAACTGTAAAATAAAGCAAGCAAGAAAAGTAAATCAATGCTATTTATATGAAAGTGATTTACATATTATTTACATTAAATATCATTTTTCAAAGTTGAGTTACTAAAATTGATGGACGCATATCAAAAGAGGCCATGGCAGTAAATCAGTAAACTCAATAACTTGTTCGTAAGATTCAGAAGCAATGAAATTGAAAGGTTAAAAGGGTCTTCTATGTTGAGGTAATTGAATAACCATAAATATAAAAGCAAAGGAGTTTTCACCTGTGTCAACAGGCAAAGGGATGAATAGCAACATGATAACTTATGATGCAAAACCATGTCAAGTAAGAATAAAAAAAGTTCATACAATCATGAATATGATGCACTGTACACCCAGCTTTCTAAATCATTTGATCTTGTACACGTTTGAACTTCTAACGCATGAACCTATAAATGTAAGTAAATGGCATAAATATTTCATTTTGATAATTTCCATAATAATCATGATTCATTGTTTGGATATATCTAACGATTAAATGGATTATCATATAAGTGATACACTCTCGCTTTAGTGTCTTTTGAATCTTTTGAATGTAACACATCTAAAAGTATACCCTGTTTGATTACAAAGGCAATAAGGTTAACAATTTTCACAAATACATAAAACAAACTGCAAGACAAAGGCGCATTGCAGACCATTTAAAAAAAAAATATGATGTTAAATTACAAACGAATAAAAGAACATATTAAATTTGTCTATGGTAGGTTCACCCATTAATGAATTACTTAAATAATATAAAACAGCTTTGACTGACATATCTCTCTTGAACATCATAATAAAAACTGACAGTAATATCTTGTTTACACCTACGTGACAAGCCTGCACCTAATCACCATGTCACCTCTTGTTGATGTTATTTATTTTCTGCTATTTCAGGAACAACAAGAGACTAATGGTGCCCTTCTTCGCCTCAGAACTCATGAAGAGATCAATAAAGTCATATTTGATTTCAAGCTTAGTGTTGAAATACTATTCTTCCTCCAAAGAAAACTACTTGAAGTACATTCCGTGTGTTTTCCACATTTATGTGTGACTATTTTCTGAAAGGTTCCTAAGTGCATTTGAAAAGAATTATGCTGTTGATGCCTAAAACACAGTCAAAAGTTATAAGCGGATCATACATGTATTTGTATCGGCATGTCTGTATGAAAGACATAAGAATGACGTTAATGATGTATTGTCCCCTCCATTGGAATTACAAGACTTTTCATTGTAAATTATAAGATATACAGTATTTTTGCTAGGGAGTAGTCTAATATACATTGCAAATTTTGTGTATTTCATCCTCGGTTACATTTTTTTTATTTTTCCTGTCAAACTGTTGTCATTCCATGCTCATTGAGTAATATCAGAATGAATGAGCAACGAAAACGAGCTAAGACAGTACAAAACTTTTTTACATCAACTTTTGAAAGATAACTTTCAAGACATATTTCATATTTCCATTGTCTATAATATAGACATTTAGTTGATAGTGGCATGGATTCTGACCAGGATTGCAAGTATATATCTTTCATTCTTTGTGTAAATGAACTAATAAACTGTGGTTGTAAATCTACACTTTGGCTGTGCCAAATATGCCCATATCCTGTTTTGTTGAGCATCTCTCTAATATTAGTCACCCAATTACTTTTACCATTATTATCATACAGTTTCATCATATCATAACATTTCTTGGGAAATCTGTGACAGGGCATATTCAATAATCTTATCCAATATTTAATAGCTTTAATAGACGAATAAATGAACAATGGAAATCTGCCTAATTCTCCGAAAACCATTGTGTCACATGTGCTTGTTTTAACACCAAGGAACTTTTTACATGCATATAAATGTATCTTTTCAATGTTATCATATTGTTTTAATCCCCATATTTCAGATCCATACAAAAGTATTGGGCTTATCTTCATATCAAATATTTTGAAAAAGGTGTTAAATGACATGTCACCTAAAGATCGCATGGTTCTGTAGATACCTATAAGAATTGTCAAGGCTTGTGTTGATGCCTGTTTCGTGTGGTGGGACAAGAGAGGTGATTAGAAAAGTATACCCCTAGATACTTATAATCACTGGTAGTTTGGAGGGATTCTCCTTTATAAAACCATTTTCGAGTTTTGACAGTTTTCCCCCATTCTTAAAAACAATAATTTTAATTTTTTCTCTGTTGACACACAATTTGAATTGCTCGGAAAATTTGTCTAATTCATCTATTTGTTTCCGCTAATGGTACTTGAAAACAGTACAATGTCATCTGCAAAAAGTAATAGAAATAATTGCACTGTGTCCGGGTGGAGTTGGATCCCATTCGTACACGTGTTGCATATTTGCTGAGCTAATTCATTAATGAAAAAACTTAACAGGAAGGGGCTTAAAATACAGCCTTGTCTAACGCCAAATTGGCTAATAAATGGTTCAGATATTTCTTGATTATTTCTAACACGTACCTTAACATGTTGATATATACTTTTCAGCATGTTATTCATTTTACTACTAATTCCGTGCGTTTGGAGAATATCCAAAAGTTTATTTCTCTCTTCCGAGTCAAAACCTTTTGCAAAGTCTACAAATATCGCATAAAACTTTCCACCCTTTGTACTCAAATATCTTTGCATGAGGCTGTGTAGAATAAAGATATTGTCTGTTGTTGTGTATTTTTCCCGGAAGCCCGCTTGTCCTTCATATATTTTGTCCATAACGTCGGCCCAAGTCACTAAGCTTTTGTTGATAATATGAGTAAATAATTTGCCAAATATACTTAGCACTGTAATTCCAAGGTAATCATTAGTATCGTTTCGTTCACCTTGTTTACATATTGGGACAAGAATTCCAACCGACCAGGATTCTGGGAAGTCCCCAGTATTAAGTATAACGTTGAATAATAATTCAAGATATAAAATGAAAGTCCTGGAAATTTAGATTTATTGTAACCAATGAGAGTTAGTGAAACAGTTCCCCGAAGAAAAACAAACAAACATTCTTTGATTTTTTTCTCAAGAGATCTCTCTTAAACTTGATCATTTGGACACATGATTGTAGTGTTGAAAAAACTATCTTAATTTTTCACTTACAGCTGACCTTTAATACCTTTATCATGTGTTGTGAGTTCTTTATTGTTAAACAACCTGTCTTAAAGAGAAAATGCATAGCAAAAGGTACAACTCATTCTAATTAACATGACAAATGATGATAAGAATTGATTGACCTGCTAAGCATGATTGACCAATATTTGGGTTTGTTTAGGGCTTATTATGTCACTTTAGTCTGTGTGCCGAGTTCTGGATGTCTCAATAAAAATCAATAAAGGATTGATCATACAGGCAAATGTTTAATAATGGTCTTGTAATGGTGATGTACAGGTGGGAGATATTCTAAGGATTTCAGTAATTTTCATGGTAAAAGTAGCTTAAAACTTCAATAATCAACTTTAATGTTACATAGAAAATTTAGAAATCGAAATTTCAAAAATCATTACCCCATCTGTCTATTTTTCCCTGCCAAAATTCGGCACAAGTGACCAGACAATGCATGAATGATTTGAGAATAGTTATGGAAAACATAGACAATCGGTGATTCCTTGTCATTTCTGCTTGCTTGATTGACGTCCAAATTAAGCCCAAATTACATGATATTTGCACACAGATACAGTGGCAGGTGAACAAACTTAAGCTGTAGACTCCATGAAAGCCTAATCTTTTAAACAGTATTTAATGTTGAGGTAATTCAACCATCAACCATCATGATATTAACATATTTATACAAAGTAATTACACATGTGTTAACAGGCGAAGGGATGAATAGCAAATGATACAAAATTCAAGCATAACCATGTAAAATATGTCTTAAAAAATTCAATAGCATTGTACACCCGTTCTTGATTTAGAATTAACTGCCTTAAACATTGTACAAAACAGTTTGATCATTTACACATTTGAACTGCTAAAGCATTACTTACATTGTATAAAAACAACTTTGATTGACATTTGTCTCCAGATAACCATGTTATAAACTGAGAGTAATACCTTGTTTACACCAATGAGACACGCCTGTACCTAATCACCATGTCACCTCTTGTTGATGTTATTTGCTTTCTGCTATTTCAGACTAATGGTGCCCTTCTTAACCTCAGAACTCAAGAAGATGTCATTTAGTCATATCATATTCATATCGTAGTGTTGAAATACTAATCTGCCTCTAAAGAAAACTCCAAAATAGCTGCTTTTAACCTACAAAAGATCCCAAAATAAGTACACTGCTTGATATGTGTGTTCTCCACATTTATTTCAGAAATATTTTCTAAGTGCATTTGCAAAATACATATGATTGCGGTACAACAGTTAAATCATGTCTATGCAGAATCATACATGTATTTCCATTTAACTTGTTTGTATGAAATAAATTGTGTGACGTTGCTGAAATAGAATTCGCTCCCAATGTAGCTATATCATAATATATAGTAAAATATAAGATATGGTATTATTTCCTAATGTAGACCCTAAACAATTAGTATATAACACCCATTGTATCTTACAGCATGGATTTTGAATAAATATTTTGCATAGACGAACAGGTAAGTAGAAATACTTTGGATTTAATTTAGAAGGCAGTTCTTTTTCAGTTGTTTTTTTTCAGTCAAACTTTGTCATTTATACAAAACAAACAGTGTGATAAATTATAATATTGAAAAAGAATAATATCAAACTTATTCTTTATCAGAATGTATTCTGGTTGGTTCTTGGTGCACTGATTTGATACAGTTTGAATCTTCGTCATTATTTATATTTAGACTACCCAAAAATTATTCATGTTTGAATTTAATTATCCCTACGATTAAACATATCCAGTAGAATTTAAAAAACGTTTTGTATGCCCCCGCCATATATGGCAGGAGCATATTGGATTACCCTCGGTTGTCCGTACGCACGTCCGTACGCACTTACGTACATACGTACGTAACCACTCTATACAGGGTATTGTTTATCCACTTCTCCTAAAAAAACATTCAAGTTAATATAATTGAAATCGCACACATGGCTTTTAGGCATCCTAAGGGTGTGCATCTCATATTGTTTTTAATTTAATTTTTTTTCAAATTTCTGACATGTTGAACTTAGGTGAATTATACATACAACACCTATATCATAAATCTTAAGTTCTTTGTTTTAATAATTTACCTGTCTTGAAAAATAAAGCTTAGCAAAAATACTTAATAACTTATTCTATTTGGCATCGTAGGAATCATGATAAGAATTCAAAGGGCTACAACTGCTAGATAACTTGGATGAAAATTGGCTATTGATCGACTCACTGACCTGATAAGGATGATTGGCCAATATTTGAGTTAGTTCAGGCCTTGATCTGTCAACTCAGTCTGTGTGTCGACTTCTAGATGTCTCCATTGTAGATCAATAATGGAGGATGAGCACACAGTCGAATGTTGAATAATGGTCCACTGATGGTGATGTGCTGTTTGGAAATGTTTTTAAGATTTTAGCCATTTTATTGTAAACATAGTACACAACTTCATTTATCGAATTTGATATAAGATCAAGTTACAAACTCTATTGAAGAAAAACGTAATTGTAGATTCCAGATAAGGCTTTCTTCGCCAAAGCCTGATCTGTATTATAACCTCCTGCTTGACCTTTTGATTCATGAGTGATGACGACCTTCTGAGGACTCTCTTTGCATCGTGTCACTGTGATTTCTAAATCCGAAAGTACACGGTCAGTACATGTACTGTATTTGGTTTTCTTTTTTTGTATTCATGTATAAATGTATTATTTGTTTCAGTATGTAATGAATAAGACCGTAACATCTTTAATACCCAAAAAAAATATGGCAAACAAGAGTAAACAATCCTTACTTTGATTAACGTAAACTGTCACAGTGGAAATGACGTAACATGTTTTGAAAAGTTGGACGAATGTCAAATAGCTTTTTCTACAGGTAAGCAGTAAATGATATCATTGTTTGAGAAGATAATTGTTAATATCAGTTTTGTCTTTACCACGAACAAAAGCAAAATGGTGTGGCCATTCGCAGAATGGATCGTTTCTTCTGTTTATCCGAAAATGCATTTCTCATGCCAGTAGGAGCTATCATTTCGGCCAATGAGAGAATGAGAAAACTAAATGTATCCCTTAATTCTTCTGTCAAATTTGATATATTGTTATGTTCTCTATTGAACTGTACTCAGTGACAGTTTAATTCAAAATCACAATTTCATGGATGGTTGATGTAACAATCCGATGGATGGCGAGGATGACATTTCATTGTTTTCAAAATGTGCAATTGATTGCGATGGCTTACATATGACATAATTTTGTTACAATTCTAATGCATCCTCAATTGTCTAAAAGAGCAAAATAAATGGATGTCAATTCAGTAAATTGTTGGCCAATATGAACTAAAGCCGCCTTATATATAACTGGATGTATGACTGTATGACAGGAAGATCAGTATACCACATTGATGTTTAAAGGAAATAAACGAATTAAAGTGTATGTGTTGTTCGTAAATAAGAATCCATACTATTAGAGCATAAAATAATTGGTTAATGAATACAAATCAATCTATTGACATATACAAACAATACCTTACATGTTTCATATAATCTAAAATCTTATTTCAGATTTATTCATTCTGGTGTTTTTCATGCTTAGTGTTTATTTGGGAGTCATTAAAGATATTGTCTCGAAAAGTTTATCCTTATTACAAGGAAGTAAATATGAGATACTTGATAAACAGCAAATGGTCAAATTCACTATTTAAAAATTTATCAATCGATAATAAATAGATGTGTGAAGAACCAGGAAGAAAGCTTGTCATTAACCATTCTGATCAAACAGATGGAGGCAGTCGAAGACTTCAACACTGAAGTTTTAGATCCATAGAGAAAGCATCGATTATGTGTCAGATTGAGATTTTCCTCTCTACCGAAGGATCAGTGAATGGTTTACCAATCAGTTTATGTCTCTTATGTAATGTCTTCATCATTAATCGTGAACTTTGAATTCACCTTTAAATTAAGTGCTTGTCAATTTCATACCAATGGACTGAAACTAAATGAGAGCCAAAATTGTTCATTTGTTTAAACATGCTAAAACAAAGGCAAGAAACAACCCTTGGTTAAATATTTGAATTATTCGCCGGTTTTGGAAGTACTTTTGTATTTAATTACAAAGAACTTAAAAATTACAAATGGAGCTTTTTTAAGACAAGTAGCTGATAAGTTTTGTGAATTTTGATTTTGACTAATTTATTAATGATGATATGCAGTCACATGATTATAAGGGAATTAGACAATAGTAACAGAAACGTACTGTACATGTAGCAGATTAAAGCAATGTTGCATGTGCTAACGTCGTTGAGTTGTTTTTTGTGTACATTCTGTGCCCTCTGTGCTTCGGGGGCATACACGTTTTTCTCTTTCTCTCTTTCTTCCCTTTTCTTAGTTATTTTATTTGCTGAATAATTTCTTTCAGTTACCGTTTATCACTTTAGAATTATTGAATGGGACATTTCTTTTTCTAAAGCATAAATGTATCGAATCATGATTTACATCATACGGTTCAAATCTTTGAATGATAATGTTAATTTCTTTAAGATTTTGCAAAAGGTTGTAAACAAATTGATTGATAACGCAGAATTGAACATTAATCATAAAATTGATGAATTTTCAAAATGACAGTTCCTTAGTCCGGCTTGATAAAACGATTCAAAGTTATTTTCAAAACTAATTATGTGCGTTTAATGTGGCCTTTTTCATAATGATAACTCAAAGGTTTTTATGCTCGTGATACCAATAGTGACCATAGTCGCTATCTAGAATCAAAATTGACATCTTTATTAAGCCCTAGTCAGTTATCATTTACATACCATTCAATCAGTTATACTTTGAAGACTTATCTGATATCTGATCATACGTATAAAGTCAGCAATAAGTAGTTTTTACAAGCGTTTATATCATCATGGTTCCTATCACAGTATGTTTATTAAGTCGTAGTGATATCTCACTATTTACAAAAGATGTATCATGCAAACCCTAATATATGATGAACAAGGAAATGCCATATTCCTTCAGGTACAGGGTCGAAATCTGCTGTATAGGCCTCAGCCATGAAAAGATTTTTTCATAACTGAAATGCAAAAGGATATAACCATGCCTTGCGTGAAAACCGATAGCTGACTGGCTAAAGTCAAAAGGTCTTGGTCGGGTTCCCGACCCGCGTGGGTGTCATTGTTTGAGTTTGTTCGAATTCATCTTTATCTGTCAATTCAGTCTGGAATTCCATTTGAACAAGTCTAAATCGATAAATCAAAAATGATGACAGAGCGAAGAGCCTATTCTTATGGTTTATGGAAGGTTTTATTGGTTTTGGTGCTTTCATTTGGGTTTATGATGTCTTTTCCTAATGAAAGTACAAGGTATGAACAAAATTTAGCATCAACATAAATTGTTCAATTAACATTAGCTTTCTTCGCAATATCATCATGTTTTACATAATTATAGGGTTTAGTTGAAAATCATTCACTCAAGACTCAACACGAACCATGTAAGCTTTTCATAAGACCTCACTGAACGAGAGCAACTTTATCTCTAGTAAAAACACAGTGTGAGAACAACTGAATGGCAACTTTAAATGATAATTTACTAAGTGAAACTGGTAAAGAATATAAGAATGACAACTCTTTGATAACGTTCTCTAGCTAACAGATCTGATTGTCTTTCTATAGCGTGTTATAAGTATTATAGAGTTAAACTTACTTTAACTCATCATTTAATTTGTAAACAACTTGTAATTGATAGCTCTAATGGACCTTTACCTTCTTACTTGTTGAAGGACACCATGGTGTTATTTTAGATAATGTATTTTGAACCCTTTCTTTCAACCCTAAAAATGGCTGGTGCAAGTATTCATAAATACAAAGCTTTATTGTCGTATATTGATTTGGTAAGATTCCACTGATTATACAGAATTCAGAAACAGGGATCCTTACTTGTCGTTTATTGATGTGTCTTTTATTGATGTGTCGTTTATTGATGTGTTGTGATTCCACTGAGTGCTCCGGGTCATTCCAAGAACATTTCTTTGTTTCCAAAACGTTAACTTTAGTGCAGGTTCTTCTTTTGATATCGATTGTTCCTTGTAAACAAATTATGCTGATTTTCATGACGGTTTGATTTTTGTTTATCACAGGGCAACAATGTTATTACAGTTCAAGATCAGACGAAATTCGAAATAACAGTGCGAGGTTCGAGATCATCTTTGACCCAACTTCACGGCAATGAAGTCAACCATTGTAGTGAACTCTTTTCGTGTTGTAAGAACCCGTAGTGTGCATTTCAAAACCTGGTGTAATTTGGCATTTTGACTCAATGGCTCTTTATTCAAATAATACAAAAAACACCATTTACATAATGCAGAAACCTAGTAATAATTTGGGTAAAAGACATATGATCAATTGAGTTTGATGTTAACTTATGACTATCCTTTGATGATAAACCGTAGCACACCTAGTGTAAGTGTAAGTGTATTTTTTGTTTTTAAACTATACAAAATATAAAGTTGTTCACTATATGATGATATCTTTGCTTGTGAACTACTGTTCTTTCATCTTATATGATTAGTAGAGATACTAGGTCAGAAGCTTCCTTTGAAGTATCAGGTACCAGGGGGAAAAGGATAATTTGGATAGCTTTAAAAAATATCGCTGACTTCTCAGCAGTATTGTAATTATGTTAAATTACCCTTACATCTGCATTAAGCATCATCTTCAAGACTAACTCTGTCAAAGACGGACCACTTTGATTCCATTACCAATGATCCTCAACGTCAACTCGGACCTCCTTTGAAGTAGGCATGATGCAATGACAATCCGACCTTTGATATTGCTATGATTGGATCCATAGATGTTGCTGTTGATGCACTGCAATTTAAAGTATCATTAAGTTGACACAAAACTGCTATTTGGTCAACATCTCCTTACACCTCTCTTGTTATAAAAGAAAATATCAAGGGTCACAAACAACATCTGCGACCATTTTTGTGTGACAAAATAGAGAAATTGATTTTATTGCTAAACTTAACATGGAACTAGAGTAAAGAGCTAGGTACTGCTCCGTATCTATGGAGAATATAAAATATCAAAAAGATCATCAGCAACTTTTTGTGTAATGGGATAGGGAAATTGATTCGTATTGCTAACTGGACATGATAAGATAGCATAGAGCTAGATACTGCTCTACATGTATATTTAACTCTATATCTTTATCATTTTGAACTATCAGTACCCTTCAGATATAGCCATACAAGTGCAGAAACAGCAAGATGTACTTTTAATGCTTAGCAGAGCTATTGTAATCAACAAACTAATGACAATATCTAACAATACAGCTTAAGAATTCAATAACAATTGTTATCTTCATATAGATATAGATCCTGGTTCATTTTAATTATTCTGAAATCGCTGAGAGTCACAAATACATGGACACTTAATCTTTACGATTTTTAAATGAATGCTATCGCTACCTGTTTTGTGTTTATTATGTTAACCTACTGTTATGAAACTTTAGGAATTTGTGTGAGATGTATGCCTCATCAATATATCAGAGTGTTCCCTTGTTGTGAGTGAGTGAGTGAGTTAATGCTTAAGGCCACCTGGGCAATATTTCACCCATAAGCGGCGGGTCCCAGTTGTATTCAAAGAAATACTTTATCTCATTTTTAGTCGAGGATTGGATAAAAGTAAAGTATATTTTCACTTATAAATTTTATTACGTGGCTTTAAATCAGCCTGCAAATCACATCATTGTGCTAAAGAGATCTGGAAAATGATAGTGTATTCCAAAAAGCAATTACAGTCAATGTCACCATCTAAAATATGATTTAATGAATACATTCATGTCTTCTGGTTAATTTGAGATTTAATGGACTTCATACGATAGTGAAAGGAATCAATGAAAAAAAGTCAATGACGAGTTAATTAACGATCTTTTGATCCTAAATTTCTTTCTAATTTCTTTCTAATTTTTCTTTCAGCAAAAACCCATTTTCGGAATTGTAATTTCATTCTCGAAATATCACAAACCATGTAATTACATTTTCTTTGGTTTTGTTCCTTTCATCATCTTGTAATATGAACGAATCCCTTTAGAAAACTTATAGTGATGAAACCATGTTTTACAATTTGCTAAATTATTGATTTCTGCAAACATAGAAGCAATTGATTTACATTGCCATACTTAATTTGAAAAATTTGATATAGATATGTATTTGTTGTTAAAATATTTGTATATCATTCATGTCCTAAAAGGATTATATGGTGAGCGCTATTTATATATGATATATATATATTATATGAGCACTAGTTAAGTAAAAACAACTTTGAATGAAATTTTTCTCCAGATTACCATGTTATAAACTGAGAGTAATACCTTGTTTACACCAATGAGACAAGCCTGTACCTAATCACCATGTCACCTCTTGTTGATGTTTTTTGCTTTCTGCTATTTCAGGAACAACAGAAGACTAAGGGTGCCCTTCTTAACCTCAGAACTCAAGAAGAGATCAATAAATCATATTGTATTCCTATCATAGTGCTGAAATACTAATCTTCCTTTAAAGAAACCCAAAAATACCTACAAAAGATCCCATGGACCAAAATAAGTACAGTGCTAGATATGTGTGTTCTCCACATTTATTTATCGCTATTTCAGAAATATTATCTAAGTGCATTTGCAAAAAACATATGATTGCGGCACACAGTTATATCATGTCTAAGAGGAATCATCCATATATTTCCATTTAACTTGTTTGTATGAAATAATATGTATGACGTATTCTGGTTGGTTCTTGGTGCACTGATTTAATACAGTTTGATTACAGTTGTATTCAAACAAACAATACACTAAAAATATAATTTCCCATAGAGTTTTTAAAACTGTCACTAACTTTTTCAAATCATACGTCATTATTCAGCTTTTATATTTACACTACTCAAAAGTTATTCATGTTTGAATTGAATTATCCCAACGATAAAACGTTGCCAGTAGTATTTTAAAAATTTGTTTTACTATTTAAAGCATCTTTTGTATTGTAAAAGTTCTGATATGTAAAATTTAATGTGATGTTTGGATAAATGCTATTTTCAATACCTACATTGTAGGATTCAATTATATTTCTCTTACATTGATAAAACGTCAAATAAAAAGCATACACTTAAAAGGGTGAAATACATTTATCATTTTAGGTTCATTCAACCATTAATCCAAAAACTTGGTTTAAACTTCTGTTCAGATATAAACACAAAAATAGAAAAAAAGCTATACCAACTGAAAGTTTTCGACAATATAATCATTTAAAACTGTTTCAGTGATGTTATTAGATCAAGGAAAGACTTGAGAGTATCTTGACTCTATAAAATAGCAAAATAGTTCTCAAATGACTAGAATTAGCAAATGCAAGTTACCTAGAAACGTTGCTTAACATTTCAACCAGCAATCCGATCTCTTGCAACTTGTAATTTGGGAAGAGGCTTTCTGTTGTCATGGAAATATGCAAGTTTTATTTTCTCTATTTCACAGCGACTGATCCTTTCAGTCCCTTGGGTGCATAAAGAACTAGCTCTTGGATGTTTGTGAGCATTTTATTGTTGTTTTATGTAGCACTCTGTTAACCGTTACCGCAGGTATGTTTTATCTTAAAATTGAAGCACCATGTTTGTAATTGCATTGTCGTTTGTAATATCCTTATTTTGTGAATGTTTTAGATTATATTTGTTCTTATTTCTTGCTTTTGTACATTTAAACATCAAATGGCTGATGTTTTTTTTAAATAATAGCATAAGTTAAATACGGATATGATAACATAGAGTAGTTCATATCAAAATTTGAGTTTGTTCAGATGATATGAATATTGGTAAGCAAGTACAGTAATTCAATCGGCAAGTTGCAAGATGAACACAACTCAACATTTCATTTCATTAAACAAAATGTATAGGGTTATGATAACAATTTTAATAGGGGTTCAATATTTTTAGTTTTATTCTGATGTATGCTCTGACTATTTAAAAGAACGAGAAACGAGGTTGTAATCAAACAGATAGAACACATTCCTGATTTCAAGGAGGTGAGGTTAGGTGATGTGTGTTTAAATGCCGCTTTCAAGATTACTTCACTTATATCACGGCTGCCAGTTTTATTGCAGGGGGAATGCCCGCAACACAATTGTGGCTATGCATTTCGATAAAACCTGTGAGCACAGCCGGAACTAGCAAACCATGGGTGGTACTGAACTGAAATTCAGTGTACCATTGCAACAAAACCTGACTGCGTGTAAAACAGTTCTCTACTGCAGACAAAGTTTCTGAGCCCCAGGCGAGAGGAGGTGATTTCAAGGAGAAAATATTTGAAACATCAACATATTGTTAACGATGATGGTCAATGAGACAGAGGCCCGAACAAAAACACTTTCATATTCTTAGAAGTGTTCTCAATAATCTTAAAATTGATTGTTTGGACACTTGATTGAAGTCCTGAAATATGTAATTTCACATAATATTTTTCTTCTTCCAATAAACCTACAACACCCATATCATATGTCTTAAGTTCTTTGTTTTCAAAATATACCTGTCTTAAAAAATATAGCTTTTCAAAAATACTTCCTAACCTAATTTATTTGGCATCAAAGGATTCATGATAGGATTTCAAAGGGCTACAATAGCTAGATAACTTGGATGAAAATTGGCTTTTGATCGACTCACTGACCTGATAAGGATAATTTGCCAAAAATTGAGTTTGTTCAGGCCTTTATCTGTCAACTAAGTCTGTATGTCGACTTCTAGATGTCTTCATCAGATATCAATAATGGAGGATGAGCACACAGCCAAATGTTGAATAATGGTCCACTGATGGTGATGTGCTGTTTGGAATGTTTTTAAGATTATAGTCAGTTTGTGATAACGTACATGTAGTACACAACTTCAATGATCAAATCTGTTACAAACTCTATTGAAATAAAACGTAATTGTAGATTCAAGATTCTTTGCCAAAACCTGATCTGTATAATAATCTGCTTGACCTTTTATCCAACACTACTCATGAGGGATGACAACGTTCTGAAAACTCGCTTTGCATCGTGTCACTGTTCTTTCTAATACACTTATTCGTACATGCCCTGTATTTGTTTCTCTTTCTTTACAGAAAAAAATGAACCATTTTGTTTTATTTTGAAGCTTTGTAACTATTTGATGATGGAAACACTACTACAAGATTCAAAAATAAGGATGATAAGTTTCAAAGCGAAGTAAAAGGTTTCATTGTACATCATATGTATTTAGTCAATGGCATGCTGTAACAGTGGTTGTCCTAACTTGACTATATAAATATATGACAGATAGAAAGTTTTACTGTGATGTCCAGTTCTCATGCTTCAACCAGATGCTTGCGTTACAGCATGAAAAGGGTTTTATTCCTTCTGGAGTAACCATTATGTCATGCACATCGTCTAGTCACAACTGTTACAATTTATTAAAATTATGGCCAACAAGACTAAACAATCATATTTTTGAAAAATGTAAACTGTCACAGTGAAACTTTATCTGCCGTAAAATGTTTAAAAAAGGAGAACGAATGTCATATAGCTTTCTGTACAGGAAAGCAGTGAATGATATCACTGTTTGAGATGATAACTGTTCACCTGTTTTGAATTTAATTTTTATCTTTACCATGGTCAAAAGCAAAATGGTGTGGTCATTCACAGAATGGATAGTTTGTTCTATTTTGTCATAGAGTACAAAAATTATCCGAAATTGTAATTTCAATGCCAATAGGAGCTATCATTTTGACAAATGTAATATTAAGAGAATGAAGAATACTTTTTGCATCCCTTAATTCTTCTGTCAAAATTGATACATTGTTCTGTTCTGTATTGAACTGTACTCAGTGACACTGCAGTAATTCAAAATCACAATTGCATAGTTGATGTAACAATCCTATGGATGGCGAGGATGACATTTCATTGTTCTCAAAATGTGCAATTAATTGCCATGACTTACAGATGACATAATTTTATTACGATTCTAATGCATCTTCAATTGTCTAAAAGAGCAAAATAAATGGATGTCAATTAAGTAAATTGGTGGCCAATATGAACTAAAGCCGCCTTATATATAACTGGACGTATGACTGTATGACAGGAAGATCAGTATACGACATTGATGTTTAAAGGAAATAAACGAATTAAAGTGTATGTGTTGTTCGTAAATAAGAATCCATACTATTAGAGCATGAAATAATTGGTTAATGAATACAAATCAATCTATTGACATACACAAACAATACCTTACATGTTTCATATAATCTAAAATCTTATTTCAAATTTATTCATTCTGATGTTTTTCATGATTAGTGTTTATTTGGGAGTCATTAAAGTTATTGTCGCGAAACGTTTATCCTTATTACAAGGAAGTCAATATGAGATACTTGATAAACAGCAAAAGGTCAAATTCACTATTTAAAAATGTATCAATCGATAATAAATAGATGTGTGAAGAACCAGGAAGAAAGCTTGTCATTAACCATTCCGATCAAACAGATGAAGGCACTTCAACACTGAAGTTTTAGATCCATACAGAAGTCATTGATTATGTGTCAGATTGAGATTTTCCTCTCTACTGAAGTATCAGTGAATGCTTTACCAATCAGGTTATGACTCTTATGTAATGCCTTGCAATTGAACAGGAGTCGTGAACTATGAATTCAGCTTCGATTTCAGTGCTTGTCATTTCCATACGTAGTTAACTAAAAACTAAATGAGAGCCAAAGTTGTTCACTTGTTTAAACATGCTAAAACAAACGCAAGAGACAACCCTTGGTTAAATAATTGAATTATCCGCCGCTTTTGAAAATACTTTAGTATATAAGTACAAATGACGATTTGTAAGAAAAGTAGCTAATAAGTTTATTGGATTTTGATTTTGACTTATTGAATAATGGTTAATGGTGATATGCAGTCAGTTGATTATAAGGGAAATAATAAAATTGTACATGAAAACTAACTGTGCATGAAGCCGATTAAAGTAATGTTGTATGCGCTTAAGTTGTTGACTTGCTTTTGTACATTTTGTGACCTTAAAACCTCATAACATGTATAATTCGGGGACATATGCATCTTTCTCTCTTTCTTCTCTTTTCAGAGATATGTTTTTGGCTGAATAATTGCTTTCAGTTAATGTTTATCAATTCCAAATTATTGAATGAGACATTAATTTTTATTTACTAAACTAATGTAACAACTGATAGCTATTGGTTAAAGGTCTTGGTCGGGTCCCAGACCTGCGTGGGTGTCATTGTTGAGTTTGTTCATCTTCATCTCACAATTCAGTCTGGATTTCCATTTGAACAAGTCCAAATCGATTAATAAAAAATGATGGCAGAGCCAAGAGCCTGTTCTTATAGTTTATGAAAGGTTTTATTGGTTTTGACTCTTTCATTGTGGTTTATGACGTTTGTTCATAAGGAAAGTGCAAGGTATGGACATTTTTAAATTTTAAAAACCAAAATATGCGTCAACACAAGTTTTTTCCATAAACACTGGGTTTCCTCGCAATAATTATCATGTTTAACATTATTATTGGTTTTAGTTGCAATTCATTCGGTCAAGACTCAAAGCATAACACAACACAACATGAAAGCATGAACTTGTAAGCTATTCATAAGACCTCACTGAACAAAAAAAATCTCTAGAATTAACAAAGTGTGAAAACAAGTGTATGTCAACTTTAAATGTTGTTCCACAAAACCTTTTAATGAATCCTTGTAAAGCATAATCATTGATATTGTATGATAGGGGAGAAACTAATCTACGATATTGATTATATATCTGTTCTTAAAACGTGTATTACATATTTTAGAGTTAAACTTAAATTCACTCAATCCATCATTGAATTTTGTACACAACTTATAAATGATAGATTAAATAGACGTTTACCTCCTAACATATTGATGGACAGCATGGTGTTTTCTCTTATGTATTTTAACAAAATTCATGCCATGTAGATGGTTGATAGATTTTGCCTTTTTCTTCAATCTATCTATCTATTGTCGTATATTGATTTGGTAAGATTCCACTGGAAATACAGAATTCAGAAACAGGGATCCTTACTTGTTGTTTATTGATGTGTCGTTTATCGATGTGTCGTTTATTGATGTGTTGTGATTCCACTGAGTGCTCGGGGTCATTCCAGTTCTATGTTCCTTTAACGTCAACTTGAGTGCATGATCTTCTCTTGATATCGATTGTTCTTTTTAGTGCAGTGCTTGGATATCTCAGTGTTTCAAATAACGTTTAATAAATTATTTGATGCAAGAAATTGTGTTTCATATACATGTAATGAAATCTTATTAAATTAAATCTCAAACAAATTGTACTTGTATTGCTCAGTTTATTTAGTTCAATAGTTACTGATATGTGTATCAGTTAAATAAGGATATCAAAATTTTACACAAATTATGCTGATTTACATAATCTATTAGATTTATGTTTATAACAAGGCAACAATGTTATTACAGTTTAACATTGATCAGACGAAATTCTAAACAACAGTTACGATTCACCAATTTACTGACTAGACACTTGCAACTGATCAGATGAAGTAGCAATTACTGACCTAGATTATCATTGATTATCAGGCTAGAGTAAGATATTTCATTTTAGTCTAACCCCTGAATCACACAGTATACGAGTGAGGGAAAGATTTCAGGCTCTAGCAAGCTTAAGTGCTAGGTTCGAGCTCATCTTTGACTTAATGTCAAAGCAATGAAGTCAACCATTGTAGTAAACTCTTTTCGTGTCGTAAAACCCCTTAGTGTGCATTCACAACTTGGTGTCAGTTGGCATTTTTGACACAATACATCTCAAGGGTGGCTCTTTATTCAAAAATAACAAACAACACCCTTTATATTCTAATGCAGAAACCTAGTAATAGTTTTGATAAAAGACATATAATTAATTGAGTTTGGTGGTAACTTATGACAAAGTATCCTTTGATGATAAACCTCAGCACACCTAGTGTAAGTGTATTTTTAGCTCTTAAACATTACAAAAATATAAAATTGTTCACTCTATGATGATATCTTTGCTTGTTGAGCTGCTGTTCTTTCATCTCATAGGATTATTAGCGATACTAGGTCAGGAGCTTCCTTTGAAGTATCAGGTACCAGGGGAAAGAGAATAATTTGGATAGCTTTAAAATATATCGCTGACTTCTCAGCAGTATTGTAATTATGTTAAATTACCCTTACATCTGCATTTAGCATCATCTTCAAGACAAACTCTGACAAAGACTGACCACTTTGATTCCATTACCAATGATCCTCAACGTCAACTCGGACCTCCTTTGAAGTAGGCATGATGCAATGACAATCCGACCTTTGATATTGCTATAATTGGATCCATAGATGTTGCTGTTGATGCACTGCAATTTAAACTATCATTATGTTGACAGATAACTGCTATTTGGTCAACATCTCCTTACACCTCTCTTGTTATAAAAGAAAATATCAAGTCTGCGACCATTTTTGTGTGACTGAATAGGGAAATTGATTTTATTGCTAAACTAAACATGGTACATGTACAATAGTAAAGAGTGAGGTACTGCTCCGTATCTATAGAAAATATATTTATCAAAAAGATCATCAGCAACAATTTTGTGTGATGAGATAGGGAAATTGATACGTATTGCTAAACTGGAATGGTAAGACAGCATAGGGCTAGATACTGTTCTATATTTAATTCTATAACATTAGCATTTTGAACTATCAGTACCCTTCAGATATAGCCGTTAAAGTGCAGCAACAGCAAGATTGTTTTAACAAAGTTCTTGTTAATGCTTAGCAGAGCTATTGTTATCAACAAACTAATGACAGTATCTAATAATACAGCTAAATGGTTCAATAACAATTGTTATCTTCATATAGATATAGATCCTGGTTCATTTCAATTATTCTTAAATCGCTGAAAGTCACAAATACATGGACACTTAATCTTTACGATTTTTAAATGAATGATATTGCTACCTGTTTTGTGTTTATCATGTTAACCTACTGTTATGAAACTTTGGGAATTTGTGTGAGATGTGTGCCTCATCAATATAGCAGAGTGTTCCCTTGTTGTGAGTGAGTGAGTGAGTGAGTGAGCTAATGCTTAACGCCGCCTGGGAAATAAATCAGCCATTGACTGCGGGTCCCCAGTATTCAAAGAAATAATTGGTCTAATTTTTAAAAGGTCAAGGAACGGATAAGAGTAAAGTATCTTTTCACTTACAGTTATGACAGAAATTTTTATTTCTATGTATGTTAAGATGTAAAAGCTATGTTACTTTAAATCAGCCTGCAAATAAGATCATTTTGTTAAAGAGATCTGGAAAATGATAGTGTATTCCAAAAGTCAATGTCACCATCTAAAATATGATTTAATGAATACATTCATGTCTTCTGGTTAATTTGAGATTTAATGGACTTCATACGATAGTTAAAGGAATCAATGAAAAAAGTCAATGACGAGTTAATTAACGATCTTTTGATCCTAAATTTCAATTTTTCTTTCAGCAAAAACACATTTTCGGAATTGTAATTTCATTCTCGAAATATCACGAACCATGTAATTACATTTTCTTTGGTTTTGTTCCTTTCATCATCTTGTAATATGAACGAATCCCTTTAGAAAACTTATAATGATGATACCATGTTTTACAATTTGCTAAATTATTGATTTCTGCAAACAGAGAAGCAATTGATTTACATTGCCGTAATTCATATGAAAAAATTGATAATATAGATTTGTTTTTGTTGTCAAAATATTTGTATATCATTCATGTCCTAAATGGATAATATGTTGAGCGCTATTTATCACTAGGTAAGTAAAAACAACTTTGAATGAAATTTTTCTCCAGATTACCATGTTATAAACTGACAGTAATACCTTGTTTACACCAGTGAGACAAGCCTGTACCTAATCACCATGTCACCTCTTGTTGATGTTATTTGTTTTCTGCTATTTCAGGAACAACATGAGACTAATGGCGCCCTTCTTCAACTCATAACTCAAGAAGAGATCAATAAGTCATATTATATTCCTATCATAGTATTGAAATACTAATCTTCCTCTAAAGAAACCCAAAAATAGCTGCTTTTAACCTACAAAAGATCCCAAAATAGGTACAGTGCTAGATATGTGTGTTCTTCACACTTATCATTATCACACGGCATCATACATGTATTTCCATTTAACTTGTTTGTATGAAATAATTTGTACATGTATGACGTTGGTGACATTCTCTATAAAATAAGATATGGTGTTATTTCCTAATGAAGACTTTATCAAATGGAGTTTTTAACACCCATTGTATCTTACTGCATGGATGGTAAGTAGGAATATTTTGGACTTAATTTAGAAGACAACTCTTTTTCAGTTGTTCTTGGGGTTTTTTTCAGTCAAACTTCGTCATTTATACAAAACAAACAGTGTGATAAATTATTTTATTGAAAAAGAATAATATCAAACTTATTCTTTATCAGAATGTATTCTGATTGGTTCGTGGTGGACTTATTTAAAACAGTTTGAATCTTTTAAAACTGTCGCTAACTTTTTCAAATCATCCGTCATTATTTAGCTTTTATATTTAGACTACTCAAAAATTAGTCATGTTTGAACTTAATTATCCCTACGATTAAACGTTGCCAGTAGAATTTTAAAAAGGTTTTTCTACTCTTTAAAGCATCCATTGTATTTTAAAAGTTCTGATTTGTAAAATTTATTGTGATGTTTGGATTAATAATATTTTCAATATCTTCATTGTAAGTTTCAATTACATTTTCCTTACATTGATAACACGTCGAAAAAATAACATAACATATTTAATATCTCGTCTCATACGTAATAGTAATTAAACTTTGATAACATTTTGATATCATTTGAATTCAAAATTTTACTCATAGAATTTTTAAAAGATTGTTTGAAAATATGCCACCTAATAGTTCCATCCAATTGAATATTATGAAATGAAATGACATGTTGAGTGGAGTTCATCTTGCAACTTGCCGCATGAATAACTGGATTTTCTTACCAATATTCATATAATCTGAACGAACTCAAAGTTTGGTATTTAACTAATTTATGTTAGCATAGCGGTTTTTAACTTATGATATTAGTTCAAAACACGAACAGCCATTTGATGTTTAAATGTACAAGAGCAAGTAATTAGAACAAACAAAGTCTAAAACATTCACAAAATCAGGATATAACAAACGACAAAGCAATTACAAACATGGTCCTTCAATGTTAAGATGCGGTAATGGTTAACAGAGTGCTACATAAAACAACAATAAAATGCTCATAAATGTACAAGAGCTAGTTCTTTATGCACTCAAGGGACTGAAAGGATCAGTCGCTGTGAAAAAAAGAAAATAAAACTTGCTTATTTCCATGACAACAGAAAGCCTCTTCCAAAATTACAGGTTGCAAAAGATTGGATTGCTGGCTAAAATGTTAAGTAACGTTTCAAGGGAACTTGCATTTGCTAATTCTAGTCATTTGAGAACTATTTTGCTATTCTATTGAGTCGAGATACTCTCCAGTCTTTCGTTGATATAATCATTTTAAATGATTATATTGTCTAAAACTTTCAGTTGGTATAGCTTTTTTTCTATTTTTGTGTTTATCTCCGAACAGAAGTTTAAACCAACTTTTTGGATTAATGGTTCAATGCACCTAAAATAATATATGAATTTTCTCCCTTTTAAGTGTGTGTAAAACTCTATGAGTAAAATTCTAAATTCGAATGATATCAACATGTAATAAAGTTTAATTACTATTACGTATGAGACGAGATATTAAAAACAAATTCAATGTACAAAGTTGTAATAAACACTAGCTGTTAAAAATCGTTACACCTGTTTAGATCAAACATTTTTCAGCTTACCGTAAGAATGTTAACACTTTCAGGGGAGCGGGAGCGGAAATAATTTTTGAGCAATGTAGTTGCAATATATGATGGCCACCAAGTTATTATTGAGTCTTCTACAGCTGTAAACAAGATGTAAAAGGTTATGATTGCATTTTTAAAAGGCGTTCATTATTTTTAGTTTTATTCTAATGTGTTCTTAAATTATTTAAATCAACGAGAAACGAGGTTGTAACCAAAAAGAAAAACACATTTCTGATTTCAAGGAAAAATCTTTGAAACGTCAATGTGCATGTATTGTCAACGATGATGGTCAATGAGACAATTGCCCGAACAAAAATACTTACATATTTTTAGAAGTGCTTTCCAATAGTCATCTTAAAATTGATTATTTATACACTTGATTAAAGTGTACAAATATGTAATTTTACATCTTTTTTAAACTTTCAATATACATACAACACCTATATCATATATCTTAAGTTTTTGTTTTTTTAATATTACCTATCTTAAAAAATAAAGCCTTGCGAAAATACTTAATAACTTATTCTATTTGGCATTGTAGGAATCTGGATGTCTCCATTAAAGATCAATAATGAAGGATGAGCACACAGCCAAATGTTGAATAATGGTCCACTGATGATGATGTGCTGTTTTGAAATGTTTTTGAATATTTTAGTAATGTTTGTGTAAATACATTGTAAAATCTATTGAAGAAAAACGTAATTGTAGATGGAAACACTACTACAAGACAAAATAATTAGGATAAGTCATAAACTAAAGTTAAAGCTTTCAATGTACATATCATATACATGTATTTAGTCATGACAACGTTACATGCTCTGACCGTGGTTGTCCCACTTGAACATATTACTAAAAATATATCATAGATAGAAAGTTTGACTGTCATGTCCTGTTTTCATAATTCCACCTAGGGGCATGAGTCATTGCAAGAAGAGGGCTTTATTCCTTCTGTTTTAACCATTATATCATGCCATCGTTCAGTCATCACTGTTTCAATTCGTAAAATTTTAATGAATAAATGTAATTTTGCTCTTATGTATGTGACGTTTGAAACTGTATTCATTAATATCAGTATGTTATGAATAAGACCATGATATATCTAATATTAAAAGCATATGGCCAACAAGAATCCTGTTTTGTCATTAAATAAAAATTGTATCTGAAATTGCACTGTCACGCCATTAGGAGCTATCATTTTGGCCAATGTTATATTGAGAGAATGAGGACACTAAACTTTTCCCTAAATTCTTCTGTCAAATTTGATATATTGTTATGTTCTTTATTGAACTGTACTCAGTAACACTATACTTCAAAATCTCAAATTCATGGATGGTTGATGTAACAATCCGATAACTGGCGAGGTTGACATTTCATTGTTCTCAAATTGTGCAATTGCGATGGCTTACCCGATGACATGATGTCATTATGATTCTAATGCCTATACCATTGTCTAACAGAGCAAAAAAGGTATATCATTAGGTTAATTGGTTGCCAATATGAACTAAAATAAAAAATATATATAACTCGAAGAAAGTTGTCTGAATGAGTGAATTAGAAGAAGATAAGTATACGACATTACTGTTTAAAGAAAACAAACGAATTTAAGTGTATGTGTTGTTCCTAAATAAGAATCCATACAAGTAGAGCATGAAATAAATGGTTAATGAATACACATACATCTATTGAGATACACAAACAATACCTTACGTGTATGATATCATTTAAAATCTTATTTGAAAAATATTCTTACAGATGTTTTTCATGCTTAGTTTTTATTGGGGAGTCATTAAAGTTATTGTCGGGAAACGTTAATCTAATTCCGAGGAAGTAAATATCAAATACTTGATGGAAACAGCAAAAAGTCAAATTCTCTATTTAATATTCTATCTATCAATAATAAATAGATGTGTGAAGAACCAGGAAGAAAGCTTATCATATCAACCAGTCCGATCAAACAAATGGAGGCACTCGAAAACTACAACACAGTATTTTTAGATCAATGGAGAAGGCATCGATTATGTGTCAGATTGAGCTTTTCCTCTCTACCGAAGTATCAGTGAATGCTTTACCAATCAGTTTATGTATCTTATGTAATGTCTTGATCAGGAATCATGAACTTTGAATTCAACTATGATTTCAGTGCTTGTCAACTTCATACGCAGTGAACTAAATGAGAGCCAAAGTTGTTCATTTGTTTTAACATGGTAAACAAACGCAAGAAACAACCTAAGTTAAATATTTGACTTATTTGCCCGTTGGAAATGCTTTTGTATTTAATTACAAAGAACTCATTTCATTACAAAAATTTTAAGAAAAGAAAGTGAAAAGTTTTGTGCTTTTAATTTGTGTAACTAATTGATTAATGATGATATGCAGTCAGATGATAATAAGGGAATTAGACAATAGTAAAGAAAACTTACTGTACATGTAGCAGATTAAAGCAATGTTGCATGTGCTGACGCAATTGAATTGTTTTTTGGTACATTTTGTGCCCTCTGTGCTTCGGGGACATAAGCTTTTTCCTCTTTCTCTCTTTTTTCCCTTTTCCTAGTTATTTTATTTGCTGAATAATTTCTTTCAGTTAACGTTTATCACTTTAGAATTATTGAATGAGACATTTCTTTTTCTAAAGCATAAATGTATCGAATCATGATTTGCATCATACAGCTTCAAATCTTTGAATGATAACGCTAATTTCTTTAAGATTTTGCAAAAGGTTGTAAACAATTGATTGATAACGCAGAATTGTACATTAATCATAAAATTTATGAATTTTCAAAATGACAGTTCCTTTGTCTGGCTTGATAAAACGATTCAAAGTTATTTTCAAAACTAATTATGTGCGCTTAATGTGGCCTTTTTCATAATGATAACTCAAAGGTCTTTATGCTCGTGATATCAATAGTGACCATAGTCGCTATCTAGAATCAAAATTGACATCTTTATTAAGCCCTAGTCAGTTATCATTTACATACCATTCAATCAGTTATACTTTGAAGAATTATCTGATATCTGATCATACTTATAAAGTCAGCAATAAGTAGTTTTACAAGCGTTTATATCATCATGGTTCCTATCACAGTATGTTTATTGAGTCGTAGTGATATCTCACTATTCACAAAAGATGTATCATTTTTATATGCAAACCCTAATATATGGTGAACAAGGAAATTCCATATTCCCTCAGGTTCAGGGTCGAAATCTGCTGTTTAGGCCTTAGCCATGAAAAGATTTTTTCATGACTGAAATGCAAAAGGATATAGCCATGCCTTGCGTTAAAACCGATAGCTAACTGGCTAAAGTCAATAGGTCTTGGTCTGGTTCCCGACCCGCGTGGGTGTCATTGTTTGAGTTTGTTCGAATTCATCTTTATCTGTCAATTCAGTCTGGAATTCCGTTTGAACAAGTCTAAATCGATAATTCAAAAATGATGGCAGAGCGAAGAGCCTATTCTTATAGTTTATGAAAGGTTTTATTGGTTTTGACGCTTTCATTGTGGTTTATGACATTTATTCCTACATGTAAGGAATTTGCAAGGTATGGACATTTCTAAATTTCAAAAACAAAAATAAGCGTGAACATAAGTTTTTCCATGAACACTGGGTTTCTTCGCAATAATTATCATGTTTAACATTATTATTGGGTTAAGTTGAAATTCATTCGGTCAAGACTCAAAGCACAACACAACACAACACAAAACATGAAAGCTAGTTTTGCAAGCTATGCACAAGACCTCACTGAACAAAAACAACTTTATCTCTAGAATTAACAGAGTGTGAATACACGTGTATGTCAACTTTAAATGGTGTTTCACAAAACATTTTAATGAATCCTTGTAAAACATATAAATCAATATTGTCTTATAGGGGAGAAACTTATCTACGATATTGATTACATATCTGTTCTGAAAACGTGTATTACATATTATAGATTAAAACTTACTTTCACTCAAACCATCATATAATTTGTACACAACTTAAATTTTTTTACCTCCTTACATATCGATTGACAGATTGTTTTCTCTTAGATTCAGTATTTAAACAAAACTCATGCCATGCAAATGTTTGATAGATTTTACCATTTTTTTTATTATTTTTCAACCCTAAAAATCGTTTGTGCAAGTATTCATAAAGACCAAGCTTTATTGTCGTATATTGATTTGGTAAGATTCCACTGATAATAGAGAATTCAGAAACAGAGATCCTTACTTGTCGTTTATTGATGTGTTGTGATTCCGCTGAGTGCCAGGGGTCATTCCAGTTCTTTGTTCCTTTAACGTAAACTTGAGTGCATGATCTTCTCTTCATATTGATTGTTCCTTTTAGTGCAGTGCTTGGATATCTCAGTGTTTCAAATAACATTAAATAAATTATTTGATGCAAAAAACTACCCTTAAATAGTTGTATTTGTATTGCTCAGTTTATTTAGTTCAAGAGTTATTGATATGGATATCAGTTAAGTGATGATATCAAGATTCCAAAAAATTATGCTGATTTACATTACGTATTAGATTTATGTCTATAATCAAGGCTATATAATGTTATTCCAGTTTTAACATTGAGAATACGAAATTCGGAATAACAGTAACGATTCACCAATTAACTGGCTAGACGCTGGCAACTGATCAGATGGAGTAGAACTCACTGACCAAGTCTATCTAGTTTATCAGGCTAGAGTAAGATATTTCATTTAAATCAAACCCCTAAATCACACAGCAAAGCAACAGCAAAGTATCTAGGATGCTATCAATATAATTTCTCAACAATACACAAACACAATTTAAGAATAGGGGCGTAGTGAACGAGTCAGGGAAAGATTTCAGGCTATATTTCTCATAAGCTTAAGTACTTAAGGTTCGAGCCCATCTTCGAAGTCAAGCATTATAGTAAACTCATTCCAAGTTGTCAAAAACCTGTAGTGTGCACTTTAAAACCTGGCGTAATTTGGCATATTTTACTTAATGCAACTCACGTATGGCTATTTATTCAAAGAATACAGAAAAACATTTACAACATAATGCAGAAATCTAATACAAATTTGGGTAAAATAATAATCAATTGAGTTGCTAGAAACTTATGATAAAATTATCCTAGTAATAAATAATCCTAGTGTTACTGTAACCTTAAATAGCATTTCTTTGTTTGAATTAAAGCTTTTACAATATAAAAAATATATAAATGTTCACTCGATGAAGATATCTTGTTGAGCTGATGTTCTTTCATCCCATAGGATTAGTAGCAATACTAGGTCAGGAGCTTCCTTTGAAGTACCAGGTACATGTACCAAGGGAAATGGAATAATTTGGATAGCTTTGAAAATCGCGCTGATTTCTCAGCAGCAATGCAATTTTGAGTAATTACCGTTCCCATCTCCATTTAACATGATCTTCTAGACTTACCCTATCAAAGTGGTCCTTTTTTTATTCTCAACGTCAAATTAGGACCTTATTTGAAGTAGGCATGATGCAATGGCTATCCGACCTTTGATATTGCTATAAAAAGAATTGCAAGTCTTTACTATAGACATAGATGTGGTTGTTGATGCACTACAATGAAATGCATCATTGACTGATATGGAATATCAAGATCAGACCTACATACGTACGTGTAGGTGTACAAATGTATTTATGATATTTCAATCCATTTTAGACATCTAATTCTCCCCTTCCAGCGGCAAGCATGTTCTGTCTTAAGTATTATCTTATCTTTTATAAAACTTTGCTATTAATAGGACTTCATTTAGTAATCAATAACACTTTTATCAATTTTACTTAATTTTTCTTCAATCAATATCAGTTTCTGTCAGATTATTTTCTTCATGTTCATACATTCGTAATAATTTTGTGTGCTGAGATTTTGATTGAGCATTTTGAACTATCAGTTTGCTTCATATATAACCCTACAATTACATGAAGATTTCTTTAAACCAAATGGATCAAGTGTGCATAAACATACTTAGCAGAGCTTTTGTAATAACAAACTAATGATTATATCTATTTTTACAACTTAATGCACTCAATTACAATTGTTACCTTCATATATTAACGTGCTAGAGGGATGCTGGATCATTGTAATGAATCTTAAATCGATGAATGCCACACATACATGGACATTTCATCTTAAAGATTCTTGAAATAATGCTGATAATATTTGATATTAAAACAATGTTCATCTGCAATCCTTAACATTTAAGCTCTGACCAACTGTTACCTCTTTGTGTAAATTATTTTTACCTACTGTCATGAAACCTTTTGACTTTGTGTGAGATGTATGTCTTATCAATATATCAGAGTGTTCATTAGTTATATGCAAAGAAATAATGGACTCGAGGAGCGGATAAGAGTAAAGTAATATGTTATCTTTTATTCACTTACAATTATGACAAAACATTATATGTATATGTATGTTACAATATGAATGACCATGCCTTAAACTCGTGACAGAAGAAGGTATATAAGTTGGGAGTTTATTATATCTATACTATTGATTCTATCGTTTTGGGGAAAACAGAAATTAAGACCAAAGCATTTCCTCTCAGTTATTTCTGAAGTAAAATTAATTGACAGAATATATTTTTACAAGAGGTTAAAGGGGCAGTAGCACGTTTTTAGGGGGAATATAAGGTGATGTCAGGAAAATGAAAATAAATGGTTCCAATTAAAGACAATGTATTCAAACTAAATGAAGCAGTAATCATTCAAATATATAACGTAAAGTTCAGCCATGCGATTCATTTCTCTTACAAAAATGAATTAAAGGTGTTCACACAAAAATGACCGCCAACGGATATTATGTGAAGCCTCATTCTTTGACCTCTGACTATGGGTGATTGGCTTGTGTAATGAGATTGTTGACACTGTCAATATAATACATTTAGCATTTACTTACAATTATAAGTGAAATATTTAAAATGTAAATTTATCAAATAACGTGCTACTGCCCCTTTAATGTTATGTTACTTTAAATCAACCTCCAAATCATATTATGTTGTTAAAGAGATCTGGAAAATGATGGTGTATTCCATAGAGCTACTACAGTCAATGTCACAATCTAAAATATGATTTAATGAATACATTCATGTCTTCTGGTTAATTGGAGATTTAATGGACTTCATACGAAAGTGAAAGGCATGTATGGAAAAAGTCAATGACGAGATAATTAAGGGGCCTTTGATGCTAAATGTAAATTTTTCGTTCAGCAAAAACCCATTTTCGTCATAATGATTCCATTCCTGAAATATCACAAACCATGTAATTACATTTTCTTTTCATTTTGTTCCTTTCATTATCTTGTAATATGAAACGAATCCCTTTAGAAAACTTTGAGTGATGATACGATGCTTTACAATTTGCTGAATTATTGATTTCTGCAAACATCGAAACATTTAAATTACATTGCCCTCTGAACAGAGATTATACATTTTTAAATAGTATATGATAAATATGAAAGACTTGATAATATACTTACGTTTTTGTTGTTATAATGTTTGTAGATTATTCATTTCGTAAATGGATTAGATGTTGAGCAATATTTATCATTAGTTCGGTAAAAACAAAAGTTTTCTCTATCCACAGAATATGAATAGACAGGTCAGTACTTACAGATTATAACATGTCATTTTTCATAGTATGCCTAATATCAGCCCGAGACCCCCATATCAGCCCGAGGGCTGGAACCTTTTTATCATACATTAAACTTTTTTCTCTACAAAAAAATTATTTTAAAAAGTAATGGATAAATTGTTTTCAAAAAGAATTGAAGGCCTATTTTCATAAAAAAAATTCAACGACCATGCTTTTAAGAGGTAAGTTTGATAAAGATAAAATCTACAGTTAAAAGCGGCAACAACATCGTTTTTTAACTCACGATCTATGCTGCAAGTGACGTTACTTTGCAAAGGGAGATAAGTCTAACCAAAAGTCCCCCCGGGCCGATATTGATATGGATTTGCGGACCGGTCTGATATGGCTGATATGGATTTGCGGACCCGGAGGCAATATGAGTGCTGTGTCCTTGCCTCTATCACACATGCAAAACACCCCATATTATTGTTAGATATATGATAAATTGTGATATAAACGTTCAGAACAAACATTATAGATAAAACCTTAGGTTATTTCAATAAACAGCAACAGGCAAATTCAGTCATTATCCAAACATGCAAGAGTTAGCACTTTGGTTTCCTGCAATGTTTGAATTACTAGGATAACTTTAGATGCTACAAAATACTTTCCAATAAAAACGAAATACATCCTCCAGAATTGCCAGCTTGTTAGAAACAGAAATTGCATGTTCAAACTTTTCATTAGACCCTTTTATGATAATATGGCCTATGAAGGCAATTCCATTAATCATATAAATCATAAAATATTAAAAACTTGAGAAAATAAGTAACTATTCGGGACTTCATTCCTCCTAGTAGCATAGAAGACATGTGCATAATTTGAATACAATCGGATGAATAGTTTTTCTGTAATAGGTCAGACAAAAATGTCCTTGGATGGACGGACGGATGGACAGACAGAAGGACGGACGGATGGAAGGATAGACAAAATCCTCTGTATTACTATATACCGTCAACTGTTGGTCAGGGTTATAACAAATCCCTTTACCCTTGAGAGGATTATTTTAATCAAATCAAACTTAACACAGATACTGTGAATTTACCAAGTGGTGTTCTTACTCTTATCTTTTCTTGCAAACAAGTGTTATTTCTATCACTATAAAATACATCAACATTTTATGTCTCACGTTTTTATGAAAAAATTAAAAACACTGAAAATCAAGATAAGGAAATATAGACAATAACAAGTTAATGCCTACGTTGTGATATGTTAATAACCCGCTCTGTCTTTAATGGACCTTCTTTAATCATCTCATATTATATTACATTAGCATTATCATAAAATACACTGCCTTCTATGGGCATCTGTTATTCTGAATTTGTTTAGATGATAAGATATTGTGATGGCAAATAAATAAAATCTTCTCAATGCTCAAAAGCACATTTTTAAGGTTCTAGGATATCAAATATTTGACACATTAAAAATAAATAAATACATAAAACGTTATTGCTCTTCAAATCGCCATGTAAAAAGTCTTGACATTATCATGTTAGCGCATCTCAAGTAGATTTGTGTTCATACTAGGCCTGTTATGAAATCATAAATCGATTTTCAATAATACTTGTTTATTGAAAGATGCAATCATTGTGATCAATCTCAATAGAGATAAATTTGTTGCCTAGAATAATATCCACTTTGAATTCAGTAATTTATTTATCTTATCACAAATATATACTTACTTGTTTAATGTAAAATAGGTTACTGTCTTCTACTTAAAGCTGATAAGATGATGGCTCATTGGACACTTAATCTAATGTCTCCTTATTAAATTGCATATTATGTATCTTAATGCGTTGTGAGTACTATGGTCGTTGGTGAAATAGGATCCATATCAATAGGGAACCACCATTATCTTATGACAATATTGGTCATCAGGTTCTGTCATTTCGATATTAGACAACCTTGTAGCCCATTGCCACTTACCATGAGTCAATAAGTGATAGGTTGCCTGGATCAGTGTAGGAGATCCCCACATCAATTCTGTTTAGGAACGCCTTAGTGGTGATAGAAAGTCATAACAGATAGTTATGGAAAACCTTTTTGACACTCACCATTAACCCGCAGCAAATAGGATTACAAGGAAATCTATGCTTGTCACACAAAGGGAAGTGCGCCTTTTGAATTGAGTGATGGCGAACCACATACAAATAGTGACATGGATATAGTTTTACAGGAGTCCAAAATCTTCATGAGTTGTTTTTCAAATATGAAAGTATGAGCTAAAGCAAATGTTTGTGTCACTGGGACGACAATTAAAGCTGTGATCGTCTGTGACATCTTCAGTTAAAGGGATGGACGTAAAAGTAGGAGGAACAATAATCATCTTGAAATCTTTGATACGAAAGTTTACAATTTTAGAAAAGTTTACATCAAGAACCATTTCTGCAATACAAGAAGAAATAATCAACCTTTAAAAGCACTTTTTCCAGCTAATATATGCAAAGTTGTATCCTGCAGACTATTATCACATGTTTAGGATGATGTTTTCTCCCAGTGAAACATTTCTTTCTCGAGCTTTATCTGTGATAATACAGATGTCAATAACAGAGGGAATAGTTTACAAATCTTTACAATAAAGCAATTAAACACACAGTTGAAACCTATCTAATTGAATGTCAATCTGTGGTCATTGCACCTACACCCTTCAAGATAAACAAGTATTGTTTACAGAAGAAATGCACTTTCTTCAAATTACTAGTAACTTCTCAGCAGAGTAAATGGTTCGTTGAACTAAAATTATATCTTTGCACATATATGTAGGTATTTATATATGATGTTCTAAATGTTGAGAGTAAATCTGATTCATTTTCAAATCTGCCAATCACTAAAGTGAAACGCAGTAACATCTGGGACAATACATGTCATGGGTGTTGATAATTATTAATACTGACACATCATCTCATAACTTATGGTTACCCTACTTACAAAATAGATGTTGACTTTCATTCACATCAAGACTAGAGAAACATCGCACATCCATAACAGTTGAATAGAAATATATACTTCACTTTATAGGCAGGGTACAAATTCACTATAATATGTACAACTTTTAGCTTTTTGAAAGCGTGCATGTGTATGAATAAATATAGGAATCATCAGATTTGGTCTTGAATACACACGTAATTGACCCTCGTCTCCTAGAAATGTTACCCTTCAGTTCTATCAAAGTCATTGATTATCTGTCAAAAGTAGGTTTACACTAGTTTTGAGATGTCATCCCCAAAGGTAAGATCAATTATTCTGATACGAATATGTTTGAAAGTCTCTCTACTTCTAACTACCCAGGGAAAGATAAAGTATCATAATTTCAAGAAAAAGTTGATATTTATCAATGCATTCAAACGTTCATTCCGATAGTGCATATTGTTGAATGAAGAGTTTGGTTGATTAAGAATTCTTGCTTTTGCTTTTGCTTTTGTTGTTGGTTTTGCACTTGACAAAAAACTTCACTCCAGGTAAAAACAACACCTTTGTTTTGACTTTTGACTTTGAGCATACTTTATATATCATAAAAGAATATTTTCAAAACATATCATGATGGACGCTAAGGAAATCATTGTTAATAGATTGGGTCTTCGAATAAATGGTATACAAATCTAAAAACTAGTTCAGTGGGTTTCATAGTATGCAGACAACTAAAATACAATATATCATGAAGACACCTTGATAAGCATGTTAGTGCTAGGGTTTTTATATATGCATTGACGATTCGTTTATTGTTCACTTGTCTTATATGATCAACAGCAATATTTGACCTAGATAAGTTACTCTGAAATAAAGGTACAATGGGGAAAATGAATAATTTGATGATTTTGGGATATCTCTGATATCTCAGATATTTTGTTATTAAACCAATTACAATTATCTACAATAAAGAATCACCTTCTAAAGAACCTCTATCGAAGAAGGAACGCTTTTCATTACCCAAACGTCTTCAACGGAAACACAATCTTTTTTCATTAGAAATGAAGCATTTTGGATTCGAGTATTCAACGAAGTGCAAGTTGGCCAATTAATCACTGATGAGCAGAGTTGAAAGAAAATGATTTTTGGAGGCTGACATATCTTATCTATCTAATTTTATTTTCCCTGTCATATCTTAATCGCAAATTGTAATTGCACATATACAATGAAGACACTAGCATAAAAAAGTTCTTTATACGTAAAAAGTATAAGAGCAAGGGACTTATCTGTATCTTCTATTGCCATAACATTAGGTATAACATCATCAGTTCACTCGATAAATATATACCTACATTTGTTCTCTAATTACCATGTAATCAAGTAGACCAAGCGTGCTGAAATGCTTAGCAAGGTGTGTGATATCAACAAACCATCTAAAAGAATCGTAAAATCGATAAAAAGATATTATAAACATTTAAACCATTCTTTTAAATAACCCCTTGATAGCACTTGATTTCTAATTAATAGTCATTTCCTGTCTAAACTTAGTCACTCTTAATGGTATTGCGTAAAAAATGAACAAATCAACATGATACAACATGAACTGTTTTAGTAGCATTCTAGAAGACAACATACAATAACACAAAATAGACAATTGTATCATTTGAACCTTACATGTAAATCTAAAATAAGAAAAACTACATTGAGTAATATGTAATTGTTATGATATTTTCATAACGTAGACTTATAGATTTTAATCAATGATAACATTAATGTTATACTTCTTAGACTTGTATTTCTTCAATGGTCAATCATTTTTCGATTAATTGATATAAATTTATTTGATGAGCTAACATTGTATTTCTAAAATTGAGGAATTGGTATTCTAAGAGTAAAGTATCTTGAATATAATTACAGAATATTAAAGGTCTAGTAATTTGAAATGATCATTTATTTAAATTATGAACAATTTGATACTTCGATAATATTGAAAACACCATTCTAGGGGAAAACATTGCAGAAGCCAATCGTATTAATTTTACTACAGCAAATTTATACACAGCTACATCATTGATACAGGATGTAATTCGTAGGTTTAACTTTGCATATCAATTTATGTGATTCATTAGATCTGGAAAATGAAAATGTATTCCAAATTAACAGTCAAGCACCCTCATGTAACTTTCAAATGTATTAATTCATACATCCATGTCTTTTGTTTAATTTGATTATTAATGGATATTATACGACAGGGAAATGAATCAATGGAAACATCAATTACGAGTTGGTAAATGGTCCTTTGATCTTGAAAGTAAATTCATTTCAACTAGAACCCTTTTCTTAACGGTAATTTCATTCTTCAAACATCACTAATAATGTAATTAGTTTTGCTTTAGTTTTTCTTCTTTCACTATCGTATAATAAAAGATGAATCCCTTAAGACAACCTTGACTGATGATGATGTGAGATGCTTTTTGCAATCTGCTTAATTATTGGTTTGTTCAAAAAACTACGTTTCAGCAAGAATTATTGTTTATGCTTTGCCTTTTTTACTGATTTAGTGAAAAATGGTACATGTAGATAGCACATTTAAATCAATAAATCATAAGTTTTAAGAGTAACTAATAACGAGATGGCAATGGAAATTTACATTTCATGTTTCATCAATTTCAAATCAATAATGCTTTAAATGATTTTTATTGTGTCCTTAATATATCATGCCTGCACATTAAAGGGGCAGTAGCACGTTTTAAGGGGGAATATAAAGTGATGTCAGGAAAATGAAAATAAATGGATCCGATTGAAAGACCATGTATTCAAACTAAATGAAGCAGTAATAAATCAAATGTATAATGTAAAGTTCAGCCATGCCAATACTTTTTCTTACGCAAAATTAATTAAAGGTGTTCCCCCACAAATGGCCGCCATTGGATTTCAAGTAAATCTTTATAATTCTTCCTCTGACTAAGGATGATTGGTGTGCGTAAAGAGATTTTTGACACTATCAAAATAATACATTTAGCATTAATGTCCAATTATCAGTGAAAATTTTAAAATATAAATTTGTCAAAAAACGTGCTACTGCCCCTGTAATGTAGATTTGTTTAGTACAAGGCTTATTATGATGTTCATGTTCAATTTACTTTGGTCTTTTAAGATATGCAGTAACTAGTTAGAACTATATGATTATCTACGTTAATTCTAATAGCTGAACTAATTTATTGCAAACCAACTGAAATCTTTACGATGATAAAAACAATTTTGTTCATTTAACCGATGTACTAAATGCTTATGAGTAAATACTGTTAAAAACAACTTCATTTGATCTTTTTTTATATTCATTAATCAATTGAGTGCAAGACAGTTCCATCTTGGACCAAAACATGTTATGACTGTTGATACAGACACCTCATTTCATACCTTTAAGTTCATTTAAGATGATCGATGTTTGAGTCACAGGAGCTTCACAGAAAAGTTGACTCAGCATCGCACATTCATTAACAATAACTTATTTTGATAAGATTCAAGAATATTTCATGCTATTTGAAAACGTACTTGCATGTATGTGAATAAAGATAGGAATACTGAGTTTTGGTCTACCATACAAGAACAAATGTTTCTTATCTCTCAAAATCATTGATCATCTACCAAAAACAAGTTTAGGTTGGTTTTGAGATGAAATCCCAAAGGTGATCAAATATCCCAGTATTAGTTTCAAAGGACTCTAGTTCTAGACCAAATCAATACGACTGTGCAAAAACACCATTAATTGAAGGATATTTCCTATTATTTGTTTCCCTTTGATTAATCTATTAATCAAATAAACCAGTAAGAAATTATCCGCAACTTATGTTTACATATTCATGTAAAGGATAAATATAAGCAATATCTCGATTTTCAATAAAAGCAATATCGATCTGATTTTTTTATACTCAAAAGAAAGATTTTATTAGTTAAACTTATATAAAAAATATTGTCATAAGGAATAACATCTATTTTCTCAATGTCTGAGGATGAACAGAAAGCAACTCTCTTGATTAATTGAGAGACACAATTAAACAAATATATAATCAAGTTTTAGATTAAGTGAAGTGACAATTAAACAACTTCAAATAACTTAAATTCTGAAAACTGCTTTAAAAACCTAACTTTTTATGAAGTAACTGAATCTACACTCACAATGTGACCAGCTTCAATATTGTCATTATAATATTTTGTAATGCAATTTCAGGCAGATGTTTGCCTTCTATTAAATTTGTTTCTCAAAGGATATGTGTAAAACAAGTTTAAATTGAATATTGTTTGTCTTTGGATGCTGTAACAAATATTCAGGAAACTGTCTTCAAATAGCATGCAACTAAGATGTAGCTTAGGAGAACACACAATAAAGAAAACGATTAGAATGTTAACAAAAAGTAAATTCGTCTTCAACGAGTAGAATTAACGGAAATAGGTTCAACATAAAAGCTGAAAGACATCTTAACCTGCAATGAATGTATTTTACATCCTTGGAATCAAGATGGATGGCTTCTGTTGTCATGGAAACACTGAAGTTAATTGAAAGTGATCCCAAGTGATCCCAAGAGAGAATATAAAACAAAGTCCTTGATTCCTTCTGATTGTTGTTTTATGTATCGTTTGGTACAGATAAGAATTAGTTACATTTTCAATAATGACAAAACATTGCTGCTAGGAAAACAGAAGGAACGATGGTTTTTAATAATATTTTAAAAATTGCATTGATATCTTATATTGTTGATTTGAACAAAATCTGTGCCAAGATATATGTTTTTAGAAAAAAAGTGTGATCCTCAAGTAGCGGATAAAATTTTTTAAATAGACATGGAATTAAGACATTTTCTCGGGGTTCTTTTAGATCGAATTACTAATGATCATAAAACCTTCCATGAATAATCACTAATACTGTTATTGATCGACCCACTGACAAACCACATATGATTGGGCATTTTTATTTAGTTTAAACCTGGAACTATATCACCATCATAAGAGAAGGTCAAATTTTGAATCAATAACGTTAGCATAATAAATCTAAACCTTAATTGCATCACTTTAAGAGCTTATTTTCAGTATGTTTGGTATTAAAATACTACTGGTGTGTGAAGCGTAACAATATCACTAAAAATTGTTTACATTTATATTGAGAGGTTATCATTGTCAAACCTCGATATTATTTGATAAATACAAGTTATCAAAATAATTCATGAATATCCTTAAAGGTTCGGAAAAATAAAGAATGACTAGATATTTGTATATTGTTGAATGCAAAATATCCTTACTCAAATATCTGTGCTACAAGAAAGCATTCCTGATGGCTTCCACGAAGGTAAAAGGAATTGCTTTTTCTTAAGAACAAACCGAATATGATTAACTGTCCTTATGCTGGCTAAAATTGATTGTGCATAGAAAGTTACTTAGTAATCATTTACCGAGATAAGCTTACTTAGAGAAAAAACAATCCATGTAGAACATGTCCAAGTCAATTCACTACGAAAACGTCTTAACCTGTTTATTTTCACTGTCTTTGTTTTATTGTCACATGCTACATAAATGTAATGTCTGCACTTCAATGAGTGATTTAACCTTTTTCTACAAACTATAAGTATATATAAGTAATATATCTTAATAAATCTAATTTTGTTGTAGCAAAAGAGATTTCCCTGTTGTTAGTAACATCCCATAGCTTTCTTCGTGGTATTTGGCTTATGATTAACTGTGTGGCCTGTCCTCAGCCTTTTAAATATTTGAGTTTGTTCAGACCCTGGTTTGTCTACACACGCTGGATGTGAACTTGATCAAATCTGAAATGAGGAGCAACAGTTGAGGAAGTGCATCTTTACAAATATTTAGAGAAGTGTCATGTAATGATGATTTGCAGTAAATAAATGTTAGAAATGTATTAATAAGTTGTTGGGTTGTTTTTAAAATAAATTGAAATATCATATTGAATTTCTCACATTATTTGATGTGGCAACTCGGAACGAAGAGTTCATATCATCGCTTATCACAAAAATCTATTATGTCAAAAAGAGGAATGAGAGCCACTAATACCTGAAAAAACGCATGCCAGTTAGTTTATGAACGTATAAACATGATGTTATTATTACCAATGGTAACTGCAAGATAGATTATTTATTGTTGACATTGTTTGCTGAAATTCCCAGCGCAGCTCACATGAATGACATAGGCATTTGTCACCATCAATTAGCCTAGATGAAGAGAACTGGCATAGTAAATATTTGCTAAATAGGCGGTGAGGTGGTGAATGTATTTCATACCCTGCACAAACATGAGGATGTGTAAAACTTTTCATACTGCGCTGTACATTTAGAAGAACAGATGATCTGCAAACTTGTGCAATTTCCTATTGATAAACATGGATAACATAATTTCATAAAACCACCCCTGATATGAATAGTTTGTTACCCCTTTTACATTTTACGGGATATATGAAACATTAACCTAATAATGTGTCTTTGAAAAACTGCCCTAAGTGACCTTAGTTCACATGTACCAGACATTTAAGTGGTACTGTATTGATTTATGTGATTCCACTGAGTGACTTGATTCATTTCAGAGACTTTGTTCGCCTCTTCTGTAATCTTATTACATGTACATGTAGGTACTTTATGGTAGCTCTTCATTGTGGAACAAATAATGATAATATTTGACCTGTTAAAAGGTCCAGAACTGATACAAAAGAAAGAAGTGTAACTGGAATGTTTCAAACGTTTGCATCATGTTATTCATAAGATATTTTTAGTTTCTGAATTATATGTTTATTTGGATAGATGTTATCGCTTTACTATGCCAAACGAGTAATATTTTAGAAAATATGCACATGGATCACTTGCATTTCAAAACTCTCATATGTTGAATAGCTAGAACTTAAGGGCCATGTACTAATTGCTTTTCGATCCTACTATTTTTGCTTTTAATGTTCCCAATAAATACTTTTGTATTTACAATGAATGCTCTTGACTGAAAATAATTAATGTATATCATATTTTGTTAGGACTTTGTCCCTGTTCTAAACAATAATTGGAAGTTGTTGTGTTTTAGATGAATGATTCTTGAGATTTTAAATTAACCAATAGTCAATTAGAATTCTACATTTCCAAAGTTCATGCATTTTGTATTGTGGGAGTAAGTTTATTTTCTTCATTAGAAAATATTATTGAAATATACTTTTTCAGTATGTGCATTTACTTAGAGTAGCAACCAAACTTACTTACAATGACTTAAGCTGATATGAGTACTCTTACTTTTGACAATTCTTAATCTGAGAGCATGATTTGCTTGTCTGTCTATTTCAAAAGAACGTGATTAGAATAACTGTTATTGATTGTAATGTTCCGGACTGTACTTACTGACACAGCCATTCCAGAAACACAATTTCATTGTTGGAAAAAGGTTCATTGATGTGATTTTCACTTTTTATCCTCTTCTATTAATGATTTAAAACTACTGCAATGTGCATGAGCGTGAGTGCTTCAGTGACAAAAGAGTGGTACATGTTATTATTTCGGCATGAAAGACAGTGAAAAATATGTAACTTTTCGAGTAGCAAAAGAATCGTTACATTATTATGAACATATTTTCTCTTTTTTGGGTTAAATTCAAATCCTGTAGATCTGTCAGCATTCAATTCAATACTATGTCAATATATGAATATTTATATAGCGCGCATATCATCCACTTGTGGTTACTCAAGCCGCTGTATGTCAATATATTGGTATAATATTACTTCTGGAAAATGCAACAATATTTGTATTTCAATACAACAAATATACAAAGATGGTGATGATTTTGAAATATCTCAATTTGTTATTTATTTTTTGCTTCTCATTTTATATCCAAGGGACAGTAACAATGACAGTTGCGAGTAATGCTGTTCTTAGTAACATATTTGCTATCTCTGACTATGAACAGGATATGACATTAAATAGTTTTGTCTCGGAAAGATATTGACATGATAATAACATAGAAAAAGTTGATGAGACGGCGATAATTGCTATTTAAGTGATCCCGTTTGCGATCACGCTCCTCGCTAACAACATTTCTTCGCCGTACACCTCGCTAGTTCCGGTTATACACAGTGTGTACTGGATTCCCTTTGTTAACGTTTTTTTTTTGCTAGGCTTGTACTTGTGGTTTTTGTAGTGCATTAGGTGAAAGTGACCATTCGTAATTGTGCGGTGTATTGATGTGGTGAGGTGAGGTGAGGTGATATGTATTGATGTGGTGAGCTCGAGGTGAGGTGAGGTGATATGTATTGATGTGGAAGGACTCGAATAAGTAACTTTGGTTTATTCCAGGACACTTCTTTGTTCCTTCTGGTCAAGCTGTAGTGCACGACCTTCTCTAGTTTATCTACTCGTACGTGTATCAAAGCCATTAAAGGGGCAGTAGCACGTTTTTTGATAATTTTATATTTTAAAATTTTCACTGATAATTGTAAGTTAATGCTAAATGTATTATTTTGACAGTGTCAAAAATCTTATTATACAAGCCAATCATTCATAGTATGAGGATAAAGTATGAAGATTCTCATGTAATCCATCAGCGGCCATTTTATGTGAACACCTTTAATTCATTTTGTGTAAGAAAAAGGAATCGGACGGCTAAATTTTAGTATATATATTTGAGTTATTACTGCTCCATTTAGTTTAATACATTGTCTTTCAATTGGAGCCATTAATTTTAATTTTCCTGACATCACCTTATATTCCACCTAAAAACGTGCTACTGCCCCTTTAAGGCAAGAAAGTGTTTTTTGACATATTAAATACACTCGTCATAATTATATTTTAAACAGTGTTTTATAGTCAACTCAGTATTTACATGTTTTCAAATTGACATTTTCAAAATCCGCACAAAAACAAATATATCGAATACTTTCTGCAAATCAACAAAAAAAGAATCTTATTACACACTAACGTTGAGCATAACAAGTTTTAGATTAAGCAAATGATTGACCAATTATTGACGAGAGGTTCACCACAATTCAGATGTAGTGCCAATCACTGCCACAGACAATCATTGATTACCAGTCTGGGGTGAGATACAATTCTTCATAGTCCTGACTCTCAACACAATTGAAATGGCAGTATATAATGGAAGTTATTATAATTGAAAGAACACAGGGACCAAATTTTGCACTTGTCTTTTAATCTAATTGGAAGAGTTGAAGTGATAAGTGACGAGAGATTTCATAAAAAATGTGTACATCATGTACATACTTGTAGATATTTTATGAGATAAGACTTTTTTGGAGAGGGGAAGGGTTCATATGATGCATTAGAGCCTTATGCTAACGGTATGGATAATGGCATGTTAAATGTAATGGAGTCTGTGGGGGTTACCTTGTTTTCAATTGAATTAGCTACAGTGAACCATACTCACGTTTTGTAGTTCAAAAATGTTAAATTATTATGATATGATTGTGATAACTATTCTTCCGTAATTTATCGGCTGAATGGAAAGACACACAATATCTATCTTACCCATGTGCTATTACACTGGCATCATCACATGAGACTTTTAACATCAAAAGTCCTTAAATTATTTTAGCACCATTGTAGTGATTTATACCATTACCATACATTAAACATTTAAAGTGATGTGTATATACTTTATTTACTTAAATAACATTTAGCCATATGTCATTTGGATGGTTCCGTCACAAAACAATTGGCATTGAATGTGAACTTTTAGGTTTTAGGAGTTTCTTCATTTGTACATTTTTCTTCTATTTTCTTCAACCAATATGCACTTGCAATGTTATTTGGATGGTTAGTGGATACAACATACAGTATGAGATGTTTATTTTTTTCAGTTGAACTTCAGTCAAACAAGCAGACCATACTGCACATATGAAGTATTATAGGTGTTAATTATGTCTTTTTCGTGAACTACAGTCCTATCTTAATCTAATGTAATTGCTGGATAAAATGAGATTTCAAGTGTGATTCCTAACACTGATTTATGAATTGAAAGAGGTGCCTTTATTAAAAAAATATTCTTATTATTTGTTGCAACATCATCGACAAATTAAAGGTCATAATGGCGGATATCTCCAATACTGTTTTGAAAACAAACTATGTAATCCTATAATCGAATATATATATATATATCGAAATTAAGCTATCAATAGCATACCGCAACAAAACTAGAGATAAAATTGTTGAGTCAAATTAATTTCCCTTCAGAGATCAAAGAAACAATTCTTGCACAGTTGTGCATTTGGAAAAATCATGCATTCTATTACTTCTTTTCGTTATACTATTTGCTTACTCCTGTCTATGATCAAAATATAATGTTAAGATTGTTATAGTTTGAAGTCAAAATGTCCCTTAAATGCCACACGGTTGATGTTGCAATAATAAGATGAGAATTGTTTAATTCCACAATAGCAAGTGTTCAAGTACATTATGAGTACATAATGCCAATATTCAATTTCATCAAACGATATATTTATCTACATGCACTCTGCTTCTTTTGAGATGCAATGGCCAGAATAATTGTTAGAGTAAGAAAGGCCATAGAGGAAAGTTTCATTCTAAATTTATTGACGTACTTTGACCCTGAAAGTCAATTGATATTACTAAAACTACTGAGCTATACCACCAATAACTGAATGTTATGAAAAATTTAGAACATATTAAGTCAGAGAGGAATATTGGTGAGAACGATGATAAAAATATAAATTGTACAATCACGGATTATACATGTATGAAAGCATGTGCAAGCATGATATTATATTTGCAATTGCGTTGTAGTTAGTTACTACAATAACTTGTATAATTGAGATTTCGTTTTTTCAAAAAACAAATATAAAATGTATATATTTGCAACTTCATCAACTGTTGGTTACCGTAATTATGCTAAAGACAAAACAATTCAGCCCATCTTCTTAAAAGTGAACAAATATCAAAAACCCAAACACACAGCGACCAGCTAATGAGATATAAGTTAATTATGGTCATTGATGCAACTCTACGGGTCATTGTTGAAAAGTGTGTTAGATTTGATGAAAATGATATGACTTGTGAGATACCTTTTCACAAGAACAGTTTTATGTACCAGTGATGTGTCAAGGATTCATTTCTTAAACCACTCGATATTATATATTATACGATATTATACTCTTGCTCGTTTTTAAAACATTTATTGTGTTTTCTGTGTTTTTTTTTAGATAATTCATATCGTTAATAATACTGGACAAAACCGCATATTACTCGTAGTTGCGTGTTGAATAATCTGTCCGACGGCTTGGTCGATCTGTAGGCACAACGATGTTTGACGTTAACAAAGTGCGCAGCGCACACATTCAGCAATTCTAGTCAAATCATGAAAACTCCACTGCACAAAGATGTACGGAGTTTATAATGTAATCTCCTTGCATCGATTTCTTGTGGTGTGTAGATGACGTCACATTTTCCAATAAATGGCGACCCCCGTCATCGCTCAAAGGCGAAGGTTTAAAATTATGTAAATACTTTACTCGTTGACAGAAAAATGTAATTATTTGTGAGAATGTATTTTATAACTCAAACGTTTGCTAGAATTAAATTGAACTCTTACTGGAATTTTCCTTTAAGTGATTAATCACAAACATGACCTGAAACGTGAAAAGAAACAATTTTTCTAAATATGTTTTGATGTTACAAATAGGGGAAAGTATACTCCACAACCGCAAGTTTGTAGCATCCATAAAATGTTGAAAGAAGCGACATATTTTGAGGTCAGACGTTTAATTGGTTATATCACATTCAGCAAACTGAACTTCTAATATTATAAAAACTTTGTTTAGCACCTTGGTCTAGCACCGTACTATAACCTGAACGAAAACTTAGGTCTATATTTGATAGGCACACCTCTTATGAGGTATATCTACGAACACAACTAGATCTCTATCTACATACCATTAAATACTTTAATTAATTGAAATTTTCAGGCATGTTACAAATTTTCTGAATCTAATCAAGGGAATCGAACCAGTGGGTTTCTAGCCAATTGAGCAAACCACTAATATATATATGAATTACAAAGTCAGTTAGATTAATTCATCATACCATTGGTGTGTAATACCTATGGATCAGTCGTCATCATTACGTTGCCATCGCATTATGGCTATTGTTTATTCATTACCCATTAGTTAAGATTCATGTCTTGAAAAGTGTCTGCCTCTGATTAATTTTTTGTGGGGTAGAAAATCTCTTACACATGTAGAAATTGTGTTTTGTATATATGAAATAGTTTATTTAAGTATATATTATTTGATCAAGAAACAAGATAACATGAAAAATAACACAAATATAATCTAAAAGTAATGTAAATGTTTGTCATTATGCATCCTGCTACATCAGGGTATATGTCTCAGCATTTTGCTACAATCTATCCCCTGATATCCTTCTTTAGAATTCTTCCGAATCGCTGACAGGTGGTTACTCAGCGCTGTTTATAGCCTGTCTGTTTTCATTCAAACCATTTCAAGCTCCATACACTGTTGTTAAGTGATGTCGGTCGTGGAAATCTAACAGAAAGCGGTTTAGAGCAAAGCGGGAGCCTGCAATGAGACATCAAATTTACTATATATAGCACTCCCATTGGTTAATTTGAATCACATGGTGAGCACGCGGAACGAAGCCCAGAAACCAGTTTGCTACTATCGCTGAAAGGGCATCATTTGAATGGCTTGCTATGTATAGCAATACAACAGAATTCGATAGAAGGTTGTAGCATAACATGGAGACAAATACGCTGATGTAGCAGGATGGTGATATTTGAGCAACATTTCTTTCAATTAGGACAACATCATGACTTTGATGATTTATATATTTATTATTTAGTTTTTTGCTAGATTATCAACTGTACAGTGGTTTAGAAGACTATAACAACAAACACACCAAGGAACGTAGGAAAGTTCATAGTTTCAAGCAGCTAGTTTATTACCAAACTTGTCAAAATCCACATCGATTCAACAAGGGCATTTCATTACCTATTGGCTTTTTATAATTAAACAACAAAATACAAAATTTGGACAGATTCAAAATAGTTTTGGTAAATAGTATTACTAAATTCAGACAGACTCCAAAAAGGTTTGGTATTATCATCAGATATTATAGTATGGTACCTCATTAACATCAATGCTAATAGACTCAAAATAGATCACATATTAAACCTCCTAATGCGAACAACTAAACGTACATTCAAGATGCTTTAACTTATAATTGCGTGTTGAACGAGTCTATTCAATCAAGTCGTTTGCTCAATAAAATATTGTATAAGCTTTTACATATGCAGAGTGAACTGCTTCTGTTCAATTTACATTTGTATACTAAATTACCTTTAGGAACGCTCAACCCCTTTCAAGAAAAAGAACGATTTACTCAAGTGGAATCATTAGTACGGAATAAGCTTCAAAGCATTGATTATTTACAGATGAAATCCACAGTTGATAGGCTATGCAGCTTAATCGCTATGGAAACTTTGAAAGAGTGTTAGTGTCGCCCATAAAATTGGTCATGCATTAGAAAGATAAGCTGCATTGAAATTCATGCAATTCAGTCCATCATTCTTTGTCATTATGAGAAAGATACATTGTAAAATCAATGAAACTTGATGGCTTAGATGGATATTCATGAAAAGTCAGATGCAGCTTTTATAAGATATACAGCTTATGCCAAATTATGAATACGTGACGAATAATTACAAAACAAAATTCAATTACAATTATGAAATTGAAATATATTTTGAATGAATCATAAATTTAACAATAACGTTATCATTTAGTTTCAACATTTCAATCACAACAATAGCCATTTAATTCTATTTGAAACAATCTCTTACAATTGAGACCTTTTTTAAACCAATTTATTGCAATGATGAACAAGTCTACTATCACCAGAAGGAAAGTCAGCGTTCTGTATTTAAACATAATGTTTTGTCTGTTATTTATGAATGGGAACTTCAAATTAGAACAAAATAAATCTACAAAATACATTCAAATTGTTATAAAATGTCAAAATGTTATTTCATTTGTTATTGGCTTTGGGCTATAGTACGATAGGAAGTTTCAGAATTGATTGATTTCATTTACGTTATTTCCATAGTTTCTTTTCGTTCCATATAGGTCAAGTCGCAATGGACATTCTGTGTCCCGGATCTTGTTAAGTAACCTCGCACAGACTGAATGCTTAATTGGAACAGTGCTGAGTTTACTATGATTATATAAGAATGAAAGAAAACTAAAAGATTTGAGTTACCTTTTCTTTGAAAACAAAATAAGTCTTGTTGCACGTTTTAAGTGATGTCCAGATAAGGAGATGGTAGATATAGATAATGTCATGTCTTTAAAATTGATAAACAAAATAGATTTATTTGATGTGTTGACTAGTGTCATTTATGTTAAAATGAATATTGATATAAAAACCTTGGAGCGTATAATACTATCATAGTTTCCAGCTACTAGCACATAACCATACTTTATAATCAGCGAGGCAAGCACTTTCTATATGAAAATTTTAGGACTATCTTGCCAAAGGCAAGGCCGAGCAAATTGCTCTTCACTGTCTTGAAAGGATATTAATATTTGCTTTAAAATCCCATTTTGTCATCCACGCATGGCCTTTGGATAAAAGTCTGAACTAAATGAATAACTTGATGCATGCTGTTAGCAGGAATTACCATGTCGTCAGTCAGTTCAATTTGACACTCAAGAAAAGGGACACAGGAGCTTTTTCGATCACAGGTTAATGGAGACCATAGGGGTCAAAGTTCAATCTCGTTGTTGTCGAAACTAATTTCCAACCGACTTCTTGTTAGTGAAGAGAGTAGAGGGTATGAAATGCATTCTGTATCCAGGAATTTATTATCAACGTAAACAATCGCTAACATATTTCATACCTTTTTATAAGAAAATAGGAATTGTATTCTGAGCAAAAGTTACAAATTACATTGGTCAAAACTGAGGTATCATGTCAACAATGTATTCACCAGCATGCAAATTGTTTTATTACCGAATTATGTCAGAAAATAATCTTTTCATCCAGTTCTCATTTACTGTTAGTAGTGTTTTCCCAATCTATTTGTCCTGAAACAATGCAAACTTGTTATCATCCAAGCCAAACGTTAGGGAACTAATCATATAATGCTTTAAAAATGATTTTACATTTGAAGAATAACAAGTAGATAGGTGAATACGACAGACTTCTGTAAATATTACCAGCGTCTGACAGGTCTATGATAGGTCACGGAATATTTACAAATGTCTGTACAAATACAGATTCGTGATAGGGTCTATACTTTTCTATTTTGATTCATTGTGAGTAGATCTATTTCAGTTGTAGACGTTGACATTGTTCCTTCTCCATATCAAACACACAAACTGAAATTAATTACTATATATTCGATATTTTGATCCACAGTAAGGAAACACAACAACGAAATGCTGATGGTATCAATTGCGACTAAAATGGATTTATCAATAAGGTTTCTGTAACATTCTCGCCTCAACTCAGTTGCATCATACAATTAAAGATTAGCACCATCTATACCAACTGGTTGCAGCAATGGACTTCCTTGGCAACCTCAGTTCCAACGTACTCAGCGTCTTGAAGTCGTGTTCTATAGTCAAAATATGGTTAGTCCAAACAAGAGGTTTCCCTGTGTCTCCCTATCTTAAATTGTTATTAAGGAATATGTATGGTGTTTGTTTTGTTATTACATCGACAGGACATTACATGAATTTATGTCTGAAATCGTGTTGGAGGGATTAAGCATAACAGTTGGGAGAGCAGTCAAAACTAGTATTGTTTACCAAATTTTTAGATTAGGATAACCTTTGCCATTTTTCTTTATTATGTATTCATGTACCTCTGACGATGAAACATGACAATAGTTATCGTGAAAGTTTTTGATCGTTTGGATATAAAGTTGAAATTGGTGTGTGTGAGATAGAAAATGATAAACACTAAAGTTTAGAACTACATAGATTGACTGAACTTGTTACTCCAATACCATCAGCATGCCTTTAAAGTGTTTCTTGAATGAAAAGAAACACTTTGTTTTTATTGTCTTGTATAATTGAATTCTTAACTGTTATTTGATAAGGCACTTACACTTTGTGTCTGGCTCATAACTTTGTAACTAATCAACCATTTCAATTCTAACTAGTCATGGAAATAAAGAAACATGTAATAATGTGTCATGAGTAACAATTTTATCATCACATATTGATCAAATTTATTATGATGATACATAATCATCTGAAGGTGTCATAAAGAACAATTTTGAAAATATTTTTTTATAAAATTTTGCCTTTTTTTGGCAAAAAATTAGGACTCTGTTGGAAAACAGTTACAAGTCCTGTCTGGCTCAAAACTTCTTAACTAATCATCACATATTGATCAAATTTGATATCAATATACATAATCATGTGAAATGTATCATGAAGATCAATTGTGAAAATATGTTTGTTTACATATGAACAAATTGATCTTGGAGATCGAAATATATTATACATAATTTCATTCGTTTGATTTTAATTTTGTCAGCTTACTAGAATTAGGTCCAACAGTGAACATAAAGTTCTAATCATTTAGTATTTTGATTAGAACAGTGTCTTTCATATCCTGGGAAAATGTTGTTATTTTGTGCAACAAACATTAATCGGCAATATGAAAATGACAATAAGGAAAACATATACATATTGCGCAATTCGGGGGGATATAGCTCGACCATGTCAGCTGTTTGTTTTCTAAGTCAACAATATGTATATTTTTTAATATAGATTACTTATTAAATAGATACTTAAAAAGTGGATATTGAAGGAAACAAATCAATACTGACTTGAGCACTATTTCAATCACGAAAATTCTTTGTTTAAATTCTAAAGCCACTAACTTAGTGATTTACACACTTATAGATTTTTTCCTTAGAATTAGTTAAATTAATTTTGCCTTAAATCAGTTGAAGTTTAATGGAAAAGCTAGATTTAATGGGCATGTAGCAAAAAATTAAAAGCTCATTATTGATTTTGATTTCTTATTATGGACAGCCTTCGAATATCAATAAGATTTAAGAATCTTTACCGAATAGGTGGATAACCTTTAATCTCATCGGCCGAAAAGTTGAAGGAAATAGTGGTTGCATAATAGCTTTCCCACTGGATAATGTTTAAACAGAAAGATTGTTTTATGAAAGAGGAATATTCGTCAAACCAGAATGGGCTAGGATTCAAGACAAATGGATCTTAAATAAGTAACATATGTGATGCTGAAGTTTTTGAAATGCATAAGTAACTCTCAATGTTTTGTTGTGTGATGATACGGTTATTTGTGGCTAAAGCTATTCGAAATTTTCTTAAGCAATGTACAAACATGACAACATAGGCGTATTAATTTTTAGAATATGTGCTGAGGTCCGTTATTAGCTTTTTGTATATGAATTTTGGAGAAAGAAACATCAACATCTGATGTGTTTGTCATATATTTGTAAATTATTTATAATTGCTGATGCAAGAACTGTTTAACAATTTTGTGACCATGAAGTTTTTACAAAACTCTTTTACGGATTCTTAAAATGCATGTAGATATCAACCAACAGACCTAACTACCTACATGTACATGAATAAGTTTTTGCCAAATGTAGCCCTAAACTTCATAGCTGACAGGTATATCAAGTATTGGGCGATCTTTTGTACACGAGGACAGCTCTATGAAACACGGGACATCAATGTTGTTATTTATTGAACCTCTTGAGAAAGGCAAGATGTCAGTAAAACAAACTGTCAAAAAAATCAGATACTTACGTGACAATCAAAGCTTTGGTACCGGATGTGACGGTTATAGAAGAAACAACTCTCAACTTCTGCTTGTTTTGCAGTTTTTAGCTCAACAGCTTACGGAGTAAAACTCTTTTACGAAAGTGTAATAAGCTGCATGATATTTCTGTTAAGATCTTACAGACAGGTTCCAAATGAATTCTAAGAGAGATTAAATATGTATTTTTTTTAAATCATGCAATGATGATCAAGTTCCAGCATAAGAATAACAAAGCCTCCCAAGAGTACATAGAAGCTTTATTTTGTTCTCTTTGGATGACTTATTGTGAAATTCCTAAAATAAAATGCTGTTTTCCATAACAAAATTTAATTAAACTATTGATATTAAATATGATATCTTAAATGGTATTAAGATATGAAATGTAGTGAACAAGTTTGAAACACACATGACACCTTCATCTGATATCACAGAAACAGAGAAACTTATCTTCATATGGTTGATTGATTACATTAACTGTAATTTCACGTTTAATTTTCGTCCCATTTGCATCATTTCCAATCAAGGTTTTCACTTCTTATCACTTTCCTTGCTAAATACATTGATTGGATAGCCACAGAATAAATGCTCAATAAAACGTTAAACAACATTGCTCATTACGTAGTTACGCTTTTCTATTTGCCCGTTTTACCATTGTAAGCGATTTTTATTATAAATATTCATATGCACATCCCTTGAGAGAAATAACACTATTGTAGTTTCCAGCTAAAAGCATTTGTCATACATGATATTCAACGAGGCAAATAACGTCTCTATATGAAGAATTTGGGACTATCTCTCCAAAGGCAATGTTGTCCAAATTGCTTCCTGTCGCTGTGAAAGGATATTATATATTTTTATTATCCAATTTTTGTCATCTTTGCAAGCCCCTTGGGATAAAAGTCTCGCGCTAATGAATAACTTGATGCATGCTGTTAGGGGGATTTACCATGTAGAGAGAAGGACATGTTGACATTAAGGAATTGGAATATATGGACCCATTCAATGAGAGGCTAATGTAGTTCACATAAGATCATCATTCAACATGTTATAGCTGAAAACTAATATTCATACTACACCATGCAACTTTCTATGTATTTTTGTTGAAGTAAAATTTGCAAACACAGCGATATGTCTATCAGGTTTAAATTTTTGAGCATGTACAAATGACAAAATATCTACGTCTTACTTACCCTTATGTTATTTCCTATGGTTTTTGCATGCAAAAATATGAAAGATTAGTTAATGATAACATTTTGACTTTAGATGAAACAACAGAATGTTATACCATTCAATCAGTCACAAGCCATCTACAACTTCAACTAATTCTGAAGGAAAAGACTATTTTAGATGGTTAAAATGCACAAATAATAGGGTCATCATTATCACACTGAATATGATAGGCCAATTGCTTTAAAAACACTTTATTTATTCATCTCATAGATTTATACATAGATCTCATAGGTTGTATTCAGCTTATTCTTGAGTGACCACATAAGGATATACAGCATTTGGTTAGTGAACCTAAATGAATCACAAATGAAAATCGACTATTAAAATAATGATAAAATACAAAGGTGAAGGTGAAAAATTTCTGTAAATACTATCAGCATCTGATAGGACTATTATAGGAAACAGGATATTTGCCAATGTCTGAACACATACAGGTTCCTAAATAGTATAGGATACACTTTCCATAATGGTACAATGTTCGGATATCTATTTCAGTTGTCAATGTAAATTCAATGCTCAAAAGATGATTTGATGATGAAAAGTGTTTGATTTAAATGTGTTTAAAAATATATATATATATATATATATACAATGTACTTGTCTATCACTAACACTTAAAAACTGAACTGAATTGATCTGGTCACAATTGAATTTTCTCTGCTAACAAGAAAACTGATGTTGATTTAATGCTTCTGCTATGGTCACATGAAAAATAAAGATGAACACTGACATCTTCTACAGTCATGAAGTGATGAACACACACACACATATATAAATCAATTATATTCCAAAGAGTTAATCCATCTATTTTCCTATTTAATTGAAAAAGGTGGTTTTAATGAATTTGGTGTTTGTTTTACTTAATTTACTTTTGCTTTGTTCTGTAATTTATTTTTTTAGGGAAAAAAACAATAGTTAAAGTTGAATAGGTATCTTTCAATTTAATCTTTGCAGCTGTAAGCCAAACGCAGGAATTGCTATCGCCAAGAAGGCGAAATTGTACTAGTAAAGTCACATGCAATTAGTTCGAAATAAAGCAACTTTTCAACGTAATGGAGCCAACTGAACCGTTCAAGAGAAAATGCATTAATATACACACATTCAATTTATTTCCGGTACTGAAAGGCCACAGGCCTGTAGTACAATACATTTATATAATTGTTACGCAGCGAATTCATTGTTTCATAAAATGTAAGTCAACACTCAACAAGATACAATAATGTTTATTCATGTAAGCTGTGATGTCCAAATATGACAATGTTTCAATTTGTCCAAAATTGACAATATATTTATGTCCAAATATGACTATATTTATGTCCAAATATGACAATATTTATGTCCAAATATGACTATATTTATGTCCAAATATGACAATATATAATTGTTCAATAATACAAACAAATATATGTATTATCAAAGTATCAAAGTGATAGCGGGAGACACCAAGTATGTGTCTTCACGCCACGCTATCTCAAGTCAAAGTGACAGGCAAATCCCCTGCCTCGCACGTGCTGGCCACGCATGCACTCGTAGATGCGTTTGTGCGAGTCACTCAGGGGTACGGAAACGGTCCTTCAGTTCATATCTCCCACCATGATAGATCTCAGTCTATCATTAAATTCCAAATTCAGTCCAAATCTCAATCAAGAAAATTAAATGAATGTTCAAGTTCAAAAGTAAATGTTCAGAACCCTGAAAGAAAACATGTACAAACAAAATCAAACATTAATCCCACTTTAGAACCCTGAAAGAAAGAATCACAAATTCCTTGTGGAATAAATCACAATTCAAACACATTCATGACGCACCTACTGGATTGCAAAAAGACACAATTTGCACCTTGGTATCTCACATTTCATCCAGACTCACCAATCTGCCTTGGTGCATCCAAAGAATTTCACATTCGCAAAGAACATGAATCAGAATCCAACTTGGATTCACAAAATAAACATAGCACAAATCACATGGAATCATCAACATGAATCGGTATCCACTTTGAATTCACAATATATACATGGCACTTTTCATATGGAATCATCGAAGAATCATCAGCATTTCCAAAGGAATTCCAGAATGCTGTATCCTTAAATAGTGACATCCATGTTGAGCTGTGTGCGTCATCCATCGCTGGTTCGCTGGTTCGGCTCCATGACATCCTTCAGCTCCGGTCCAGAGTTCCATTCCAGGGGGCAGATCCTCGTCACTGGTCTGGTCAACACTGCGCCTCCAGATTTGACGTCAACAACTCTGACGTGTCCATCTTGTCCTGGATACGTCTTGAGCACACGCCCAAGCTTCCACGTTCCCCTCGGAGCGTCTGGAGAAAGGAGAAGAACGACATCACCAGCCTGTAGATCTCGTGAAGGGGAAAACCATTTCTTCCTTGCTTGTAAAGATGGCAGCCATTCTCTGATCCATCTTTTCCAGAAATGGCGAAGAAGCTCCTGTACCAGGCGCCATCTCTTCCTGGGTCAAAAGCTGTGGTGTCCATGGTCTCAGGAGCAAATGATCCTCCAAGTTGGCCATGCAGGAAATGGTTTGGTGATAATGGCACATCATCATGAGTGTTTGTGCTCTGATAAGTTAGCGGACGAGAGTTTATCAGAGATTCGGCTCCGGCAAAAGCTGTCATCAATTCTTCATCTGTCACGTCACCAGAAGACAAAATGGCATAGATAGAAGATTAGAAGAGGGTATTCCACTGTAGACCATATTTTTACATTATATTCTATTATTGAAAAGTCATTAAGTAAGAAAAGAAGAAAAGTATATGTCGCATTTATAGACTTTCAGAAAGCTTTTGACTCGGTTGATAGATCAAGATTTAGGACTTTATTATCAAACTACGGACTTGCTGGTAAAATGTTAAATGCTTTAAAGGGTATTTATGAGTCAGTTAAATCATGTGTGAGATTTAATTCAAATACAACTGAATACTTCGAGTGTCCATTTGGTTTAAGACAAGGATGTATGCTTAGTCCAATGCTCTTTTCATTATTCATCAATGAATTGTCTATAGAGATATTACAAAATGGTAAACACGGTATTCAAATGTTCCCTGATATGATTCAAATATTGATGTTACTTTTTGCTGATGATGTCATATTAATTTCAGACACACAATGTGGCCTTCAGTGCCAATTAAATATTTTAGCTTCTTATACTAAGAAATGGGGATTAACTGTGAATATGGAAAAATCAAACATTGTTATCTTTAGGAAGGGTGGAAGGTTATCGAAGAACGATGTGTGGTTCTTAAATGATGTACAAATGAAAATTGTTAATAGCTATAAATATTTGGGATTCTTATTTACTTGTAATTTCAGTATGACAAAAGCACTTGATGATCTTTCCTTACGAGCCAAGAAAGCCCTTACAGAAATAAGTGTTAATCTGAGAAAACTTGGAATTCTTTCGCCCGATGTATTCTTTAAAATATTTGATAGTCAAATACAACCAATGCTTTTGTATGCTTCAGAAGTTTGGGGGGTCAAAAGATATGAAAATATTGAAAAAATTCACTTATCTGCCTGTAAGATTTTTTTAAATGTCGGTCCACAAACACCTAATGCGATTGTGTATGGTGAATGTGGTAGATACCCATTATATATTAATTCTGCTGTGCGCACTTTAAATTATTGGATGAAGATTTTATATATGCATGAAGATCGTTTACCTAAGAAATCTTATAATACGTCACTTCATTTGGATGATATCGGCCATAAAACTTGGGCCTCAGAAATACGAAATATGCTTTTTTCTCATGGATTTGGTTTCGTTTGGATTTCGCAAAGTATAGGAGACAGGGTACAATTTATCAATATTTTTAAAATACGGGCAAAAGATATGTTTTTTCAAAATTGGAACTCTACACTAAATAACAGTACCAGATATGATACATATAGAGAAATTAAAAGTCTACTTACACCGGAGAAATATTTATTTGAAATAGTGGATTTTAAATTTCGTAAAAGTATTGTTAAATTACGATCGGGGCTGTTACGTTTAAAGGTTAATGAGGGTAGATGGCAGAAAATTGAAAGGTTGTCTAGAATTTGTCCAATTTGTAAGGAAGGAATAGAAGACGAATTTCATTTCATTTCTGTGTGTCCATATTATAATGACTTAAGAAAAATATATCTACCAAATATTAGAAATGTAAATTTGTATGCATTTAAACAAATTCTAACTACCAACGATAATTACATGTTGAAAAAATTAAGCCACTATGTTTATTATGCCTATGAAAAACGATGTAAAAGGTTAAATGAAATTTCTTGTGATTAATTATTATTTTCATGTTATCTACTTCTCGTAAGTTCTGCGTATTATTACTTATTATATTTGTATATGAAATATGTGTTAACATGTACCTGTATTTGGGCCCAGGGGCCTATATACTTGAATAAAGTTGATGATGAGATAGCTTTTTTGGCCGACTTAATCATGGATTCAAAGACACCACCAAAGTGTGGTGCGTATGGAGGATTGAACTGCCATCTAACTCCACGATTTGCCAATGAGGAATGAACAACATCTGAATCAAGGAGTGAAACTAGCTGTTTTAGCTCCTTCACCGCTCCAACAAAATTGGTGCCATTATCAGAAAGCATTTCTGATGGAAGACCTCTTCTGCACGTCATCCTGTAGAAGGCTTGCAGGAATGAGTCGGTATCAAGACCAAAAGCCATTTCAAGGTGTACTGCTCTTGTGGACAGACATGTAAACAAACAAAGGTACCGCTTGACTCTTTATTTACCTCGACCCTGCACAGTCAAAAATGGTCCCGCAAAATCAACAGCAGCAGTGTCAAATGCTCTCATAGAATGTTTCAACCGGGATTTTGGCAACTGAGACATGATTTGAGGAACTGGTTTTGCCTTGCGGATACGACAGACTGAGCACTCCTTTTCCCATTCACGGATTGCCTCACGAGCTGCAATAATCCAATATTTGGAAGAAAGACCTGCCAAGATCTGGTTAGTGCCAAGTATATGCTTTCCATCTTCATGGTATTTCTTGATGATCAACTTAGTAACCCTACTTCTCCTTGGGAGAATGACTGGAAACTGTGCATTGTATGGAAGGAAATCTGCATTTTGTAATCTGCCACCTGTTCGGATAACACCATCTACATCTATGAATGGATTCAGTTCCTTCAGTTTGCTTTTAACAGGAACAAGAGTCTTTTTCTGCAGAAGTTTTGCTTCATCTGGGAAACTACTTCTCTGTGCTTCACGAATAGCTAAAGTTTCAGCATCTGTGATTTCATCAACAGTAAGCTCGCCAGAATTTCTCTTTTCAGGTGATAAGGAAACATTGTGTACAAACCTTAAGACTCAAGCAAGAGTTCGAGTGAATCGTTTCCAGTCCGAATATTTACTGGTGTCTAAAAGCTTCGAAGGTTCCATTTGTGTTACCAGAGTTACAACACTCGCAGATGTTTTCTTCACCTCAGAAACATTTGATGACAACAACTCTGGTTGATCTGGCCACTCACCTTCTTCCAACAACAGATAGGATGGACCACAGACCCATTTGTCCTGTGCAAGATCAGAAAGTCTGCTTCCTCTTGAGAGAATATCAGCAGCATTTAAAGCTGTAGGAACATATTTCCATTGTCTAGGTTCTGTGTGTTCCTGGATGAAACTTACTCTATTTGCTACAAAGCTTTTGAAGATTCTACTCTGATTTCGTAGCCAGTGTAAGACATTCATGCTGTCTGACCACAGTATTGCAGTTTCAATGTTCATTTCTAAAGCAGCTGTGACAGATGTCAACAACTTAACTCCAAGAACAGCAGCCATGAGTTCAAGTCTAGGAACTGAAACCGTCTTCAATGGACAAACTTTGCTCTTAGAAGTGACAAGACGTGAAACAGCAGTATCATTCTCAAGCTTCGAGACACAATAAACTACAGCACCATATGCATCCTGTGATGCGTCAACAAATACATGTAACCTGTGGTCTTGTACACCATGCAAGATAAGACACCTTGGTACCCGAATCATGTCCAAATCACTGAACTCACTCAGCCATTGTTCAGCCTGCTTGATAATAACTGGATCATAACTGGGTCGTCCCAACCAACACCTGACAACCAGAACTTCTGCATGATCACTTTGCCTTGAATAGAGAAAGGAGCAACAAATCCTAAAGGATCAAAGAGTCTTGCAAGCTCTTTAAGGAAATTTCTTTTGGTAAGAAGGACAGTCTCTGGTGTACTAGATCGAAAACCAAATTCATCTTCTGATGCCCGCCAGACAATCCCTAAAGTTTTGGTAGACGGCAACTCATTCTGAGCTAAGTTCACTTCAGATGCCCTACCCTCAGAAGGAATTTGTTCAAGCACTTTGGGAGAATTGGAAATCCATTTTCTAGCCTTCATACCTGCCATACTCCAAAGAGTAGACAACTGTCTGTACAGTTCAATGCCATCAGAGTCATCTGACAGAATCTAAACTATCATACATGTATGTGGAATTCAGAACAGTATCAACTGCTGCTTGTAGATTGAGGATAGATTTTGTCGACCTTCTTGCATTCTCCTGTGAGACAAATTGAGCGAGAAATGGGGAGGCATTCATGCCAAAGACAAGTCTGTTGAATTCATAAACAGTAGGTTTTGCCAGTAGATTCAAGGATCTCCAAAGAAATCTGAAGTAGGGCCTATCAATGGGCTTGATCTCGATCTGCAGGTACATCTCTGCAATATCACACACAAGTGCTACTGGATAATGTCTGAATCTAAGAAGTATTTGAAAGAGATCACCTTGTAACTTAGGACCCTGATGTATCACGTCATTGAGAAATACACCTTGGCATTTTGCCGAAGCATCAAATACAATTCTCACCTTGGTTGTACTTCTATCTGGCCTAACGACAGGGAAATGTGGCAAGTACCAACCATCCTCGCCATCATGTATCTCAGATACTTCATGGATGTAGTCTTTCTTCAAGTAATCAGAAACAATAGCACTGTATTTGTCAGCCACTGACTCATCCTTGGACAATTTCTTCTTCGTACTAACTAACCTTTTCAAAGCCATGTCATAATTGAAAGGTAACTCTTTGGGCTCGTGTTTCCAAGGAATTCCTACCTGATATCGATCGCTATCCTTGACTAGAGTTTTACTGACCATCTCAACAATAGACTCTTCATCACGTGTCAACGATGAAGGTGGAGAAGGAACATCATCACTTTGCCAAAACTTGTGTAGCAAGGCGTTCAAGTCTGAATCTGTACAACTATGATATGTACCACTTTCACTTGTGGTAAAACTCTGGTGACTTGGAACTCGACCAACACAAGTCCAGCCGAGTGGTGTAAGTCTAGCAATGGGCTCATTCTCATCACCCACAATATCTTCAAATGACCTATGCAATTCCAAGTAGTCCATCCCTATCAAAAGGTCAATTGTATGAGGTTTCTGAACTTTAGGAAAGGGCACATCGTGTAAATGACGCCACCTTTTACCATGTTTTTGCCAGTCAACTACTTGCATTCGTCCTGTAACCTTTTTTGTTGTTAACGCAGACAACTGGATATCAACTGAACCATCAAGGCTCTCTAAGCCAAAGTCAACAGTCATGGATTTGAATGAACTACTCTGCCCATTAAGCACATTTACAGAGACTGTTTCAGGTTCACCAACTAGCCAAAGCTGTGCTGAGATGTCCTCATTGATGTATGTCTGTGTGCTAGCATCATCCAACAAGGCATTTATGATAACCTTTTTATGACCCTTCTTGACTACAACTTGAACAGTCCTTAAGGAAACAAGACTTGACAATTCAAACTTATTTGAAGACATGGTGACTGTATCCGAGGCTTTACCTTCTACATGTGAATATCCCTGATTTGACGAACTTGGTGTTGTAGGTGTAGTGTGCTTACATGTACTATGCAGTAGAGGGTTGTGCAATGAAGAACAATTCTCAATACCACACCTCTTTGTTTGTGAACACTGTTTGCCAAAATGAGTTTGACCTAAGCAAGTGAAGCAAAGTTTTAACTTTTTTGCAAGATACCAACGTTTGGAAACAGACATGGTGGTGAACCTCCTACAAGCTGTGATATCATGGTTGTCCATATTGCAAATTGGACAGTGCTTCTTTGAGAAATAGGTACCTTGCTTTTCAGACATTTTTCTACCAATGTTTTTGGATCTACCAACTAAACCATGGATACTCTCAGAAGCTATCACCTGAAATTCTGCTTCCTGCAGAACCCACTCTCTTAGAGTAACAACAGACTCCTGACGATGATAATCAAATAGCCATCTTTGATAATTTGTAACCATATCTTCAGTCATTTTCTTTAACAGTTGACAATACAAGGCCCCATTGCCCAACTCTTCGACCTTATCTGACTCTCTAAGATTGACAACAACAACATCGAGCATATCTGCGAACATTTCAATGTCACTTGCATGACCTAAACGGATAGGCTTAAAAGAGGACACCTGTTCAAGTTGACTCGCAATATGTCTACGTTTGCCCCCATATTTGCGCTCTAGCCGTTCAAGTGCAACTTCATATGCTGAAGCACTATGCCCCAAATTTTCAATGGCCCATTTCGCCTCACCTGTAACATACTGGCGTAACTGGAGTAGCTTATATTCAGGAGAAGCAGAAGATCTATCGACGCAAGCAAGGAAAGCTGCTTTCCAACTTTCGTATGTTCGAATTTCTCCAGAAAATGTTGGAATGGAGACCCTTTTCAAATGTTTGGACATATCATTGCATATTCATTTCATTTGAAATCTGCCTATGACCTATGTGCATGTTCTTAAATTTCTCTTCAGTGTCATGAGCTCTCAGAGTATAGTCATCTTGATCACGTGACCTGATAGGTGTGAGAATAGGTTTCTCGGTTTCATTTGGAAAACTTAGAAGAGGAAGTGGTGTTTTATCCCTTATAGGGAGAGGAGATTTTCGAGGAATTGATTCAGGATCTTGAGTAGTTATGACTGCACTAGAGACAGATCTATTAAAAAGATATTGCTGGGCTGTTTCCTGAGCTTCAGTACCCACATTTTCTAAATCTTCAAGTTCTTTGCATGTCTTAACCATGTTTACCTTATCACCATTTGTTTGGTAAACTTCAGAAAGGGACGCAATAATCTCAATCGCATCGATTTGACACTGATCAACTTTATCAATGGCATCCCTAACATCCCCACGTGATGGTAAACCCACCTCATCAATCAACCGTTCTAGAGCGTTCTTTGACCTGGTAAATGAAGATTTCAATACAGCTTTACGGCGTTTCAAACAAGAGACAGAAGTTTCAAAGTCATTTTCAACTTCAATGTCAGATTGTTGTGTGGATTGATTTGGTTCATTTATCTCATTGTTAATAGCGGACGCCGCCATGTCAACAATGTCCTAAACGACAATTTATCAATGTTCAAGTCATTTTAACTTACCTTCAACTGTTGACAAACAATTTATGAAACAATTCACCAAATAACCAATCAACCAAGCTCTGCTACCATATGTTACGCAGCGAATTCATTGTTTCATAAAATGTAAGTCAACACTCAACAAGATACAATAATGTTTATTCATGTAAGCTGTGATGTCCAAATATGACAATGTTTCAATTTGTCCAAAATTGACAATATATTTATGTCCAAATATGACTATATTTATGTCCAAATATGACAATATTTATGTCCAAATATGACTATATTTATGTCCAAATATGACAATATATAATTGTTCAATAATACAAACAAATATATGTATTATCAAAGTATCAAAGTGATAGCGGGAGACACCAAGTATGTGTCTTCACGCCACGCTATCTCAAGTCAAAGTGACAGGCAAATCCCCTGCCTCGCACGTGCTGGCCACGCATGCACTCGTAGATGCGTTTGTGCGAGTCACTCAGGGGTACGGAAACGGTCCTTCAGTTCAATAATAACATTTACACGCACAAGTCCTTTACAAGCATATAACAAAATTTAAGTGTAACTTATACTGTGGTTTGAGATTTATTCTGATCGAAATAACATGGCATAATACACAAACATGGACAGGTTTTGGATAACTGTATAGTTTTTGTTATTTAACAATTCTGCAAATTTAAAAAGATTTGGATGTACACAATAATAAGATTTGATATACAACTTTCTCAGGGAATTATAAACAGGGCAAATTAAAACGAAGTGATATTCATCTTCTATTTGGATCAAATTACATAATTTGCAAATTCTATTGTCTCTTAGGATTGATTTGAATCTTCCACTTTCGATGAATAGATCGTGCGAAGAACATCTTAGTCTAGTTAATGCTATCCTAAATTTCTTTACATTAACACATTGAAAATAGGTTTCAGATTCCAGAGTACATTTAAACATCTTATAGTACAAACATTTACTGGAAAGTGATATCTTTTCAAGCCACTCTTGTAAATATATATCTTTTAATCGTCTTGTTAATTGAAAAATAAATTTATCATTCGAATCAACATTCTGGTCTAACCACACAAAACCAAAACCTTTTGAAAACAAGAATTTTCTTACAGAAGTAACCCAATTTGTGTATCCAGTCTTATCATATAACATCATCATATTATAACATTTCTTTGGCAATCTATATGGGGGCATCTTCAGTAACTTTAACCAATACTTTTTCACTTTGATATTTGAAAACAGCTGTATCGGGTATCTACCACATTCTCCATACACCATTGCATTCGTCGTACTACATTTAACACCTAGAAATCTTTTACATGCTTTCAGATGTACTCTTTCAATGTCGTTGTAATAATTTAAGCCCCAGATATATGACACCATTGCCATGTACCACTTCTCAAGACAAAGTCAACTCATCAGTGGGATCATAAAGTAAGGTAGCTAAAACTGGACACATTGATTTGTCTGACTCGTTCTCGAAACAATTCAAAGATCACGTCAAAGGACTGTATTATAGCAATTCCAATATTTTCAGCCACCGCTTACGTCAGTATGGCATTCGACCACGACGCACTGCTATCAAATCTTTCCAGACATTGTCCCATCGAGACAACCACCAAAGCTTGAACTTGTGGACATCGTGTCCACCGACCAACCAACCACTTATGTTAGCAAAGGGGGAATGTCAGGAAAGTCAGTGTATTGCACTTCATTCACAGCGTGGTTAATACTGTATCTGACTTTTGGCTACTCGATTTTCAACGCCTGACGTCATTTCAAGATAAATGCATTATTTATAAATTATAATAATGATAATTATAGTGATATAGTTCATATCATAACAATATTTCTTATTGTCCTCGCTGATGTGTTTTTTCAATTCTGAATTAATTTTTATGTTTAGGATTTGTTTGTATTAGGATTATAAACGTTTTTCTTAATTGTATTGATGATGTTGTGCATACAATGTGATTTGATGGTAATTTTACGATTATATGTGTGGAATATATGTTTATTTGTTGCTGAAATTTTCTATTTATTCATTCAATATAGATTGACCAATAATATCTCGGGATATAATAACATCTCGGGTCGGGAGACATTGGTTTTGGCTGAGTTCCCATCTGCGTCGAAGATGTGCCGTGAGGGTTTAAACTTCTTTTAAAAAAAAATTTTATTATTTTGTTTCCATGGCAACAAATTTGAACCATGGCATTTTGAAAAGTAGGGTTAGTTTCCGGAGCATAACTCTGAAACTGCTAGACCAATCTTCACCAAATTTGGTATACATCCTCTTCATATCATATAGATCTGCCTTTTGGGTGCTTCAACTTCTTTTCGATTAGTTTCAATGGCATTTTGAAGGGAAGGGTAGGTTTCATAAATAGAACCCAAACTTAAATTTTATTTTTGTAGAAAGAATATTTTTTTTATTCAGTAAAAATTATGAGGAACACAACTGAAATGGTGTATGGGGGAGACATCTGTTTTTACGAGTAAAATACTTTCCAGTTTATCATGTTTCTCTCAAAGTTTCGAGCATTTTTTATAAATGTGAGTTTGTCAATTTTCTTTGTTTCAATTATTCTTTTGGCTGCTGGTAAGAAAGTCCAGTCAAAATCAATCGTTGAATAACATTTATGTTACAAAATTGCCACCCAAGTAAATAATTACTTCTTTAAGACACATTTAAACACTGTTCTGATTCGGGGAAACAAAGAGAAGTCGTTGTTATTACCGATAAACTTCACTGCAAGGTCGGCTATTCTATATTCAAACTTAAAAAGATTAATAAGGCTATTCCCGTCGCAAATCACTTGCATCATCTTGAAATAAATTCAATACCCACAGCTTGCAGCAATAGGCTTCGTGCGACTTCATATCTGACTACACTCTCGCATTCCATCAATCAGCATCCCGTAGCCGTGTTCTAGAATAAACTCGTTCATGGATTTTGCCTTAATCTCGCTAACGTTATATTTGTTATTGACGAAAGTTTTGATATCTGTGCAGGATGGTGACTTACTGTATAATGTTATATGTTATATTGGCCCGTATTATTTTGAAGACCATTTTGCTTTATTACAAAAACTGAAGACTTTTAGGCAGCTTAAATAATTAGCTTGGAAATATTCAAAAACTTTAAAAATGTGCGGTGGGACCAAAAAACATATTCATCATTATTTTAGGATAAAGGACTCGTTATGGTTAATCATCTAATATTATAAACAAAAGATATGTACATGGTATGCAACCGTGTAAGTATTTGAAAGTATACGATTATTTGAAATTATAAAGTATGTCTGAGATTGGAAACCGTTTTCTGTCAGAAGCAATCAACAGATTTCCGGTCATAGATCTCTTAACATTTTAACACTATTGATATTATAAATGATGTTCATATGTCAAAAATTTATTAAAATTGTCAAAAGTTTACAATGACTTAGATTCATCATTACTTAAAACATTTTTCTAAAACAATCATGAATGGTATATCAACAAAATCTTTAATGGCTTATTCTCTTTATTAAAGTTTTGTTTTAAACAAAATAGAATAGGTTTAGACGCTAAAAATAAGAAGTTCACTTTCGAATTTCACAACATTCCCTTTCACAATTTGGGAAGAAATCGGTATAATCTTTGCCCATTGGACAAAAATCGAAGATTTCCTCCAGGTCTTCATTAAAATTACACTCATGTTTAGAATGTCAATAACAGACTCAGTTGAACCGCAATGAAATCTATAAAGTATCGAGGCATGAAAACTAACGCATGCCTGAATTTCTGCAGGATTATTTGCTCAGTGAAGTGTAAAAAATTAATATTGATCCAAACTTCACGAACAACAAACACGTATGCTGTTAAAAGCTGTAAAGAAAGAACATATTGCCATCTATCACTTAAATACCATGTTCTTGATGATTGACATGGTCGAACACTTGATTTCATTTCTCGGTTCAGTTTTTATTTGTTATAATACTCTTGACCTTTAAAACCTCTGTATCATAGAGATTTTATATCAGTTGTTGGTTTGCGATTTGAATGAGATGAACAGTTCAATGAAAATATAGCTACTATTTTTTATGTGGGACAACAGTCAACAGTTGATCAATGAAGGTAAATAGTAAGTTCGTGGTACTTGTTCACATCTTTAGTCATTATGATTGGCATATAAAAGGGAATGGCCCTTAATGTATCATATGTTTTAATTTCCTCTATAAGGTATTATAGAGAAAAACTATTCAATTTTCAGAACAAATTACACAAATAAGAGAAAAGAATAGGAAAATGTCCCTTGTTATAGCATGCCATAAACCAGGCGCTCAGTCTAGAAATGGAGAAGCTTGATTAGATGCAAACAGTAATTCAATCTAATTATCATTGCCAAAAAGTCCTAAATTACTGTTAGGAAGAAAGGGTTTCAAGGGGCATTAGCACGTTTTTTGAAAATCTAAATGTATAATTTTAGTAGTGTCAAAAAACTCTTTTCACAAACCATCCATAGTGAGAAAACAAATTAGAAGGATTAACATAAAGTCAATTGGTGGGCATTTTTTGATGAACACCTTTAGTTAATTTTTTTGTAAGAAAAAGGAATCGCATGGCTGAACTATACATTATATATTTTGTTTCTTACTGCTTCATTTAGTTTGTATACATTGTCTTGTAAATGGCACTATCTTAAAAACGTGCTACTGCCCCTTTAATGTATACAGTATGAATGCAGACAGTGCAGGACATGTGGTGCCTTCTGGAAGGAAGGTTATAATTTGTCATGACTGTCAGTAGAGCATATAAAGGTACTTTTGTATCAAATTTATCTTTTAATATCGACACACAAAAATCATGAATGAATAATAAGTTCACCGTTCTATTTGTCCACTTTTTGTAAAGACAAGGCAAAAGTGAGCGCAGCTCACATACCCCAGCCTGTAGTTTGACCGCCTTTCTTTGACGAAAATAGTGAAAAGTCATATGTTCTGATAAGTCCTAGGATTGTTACCGTATTTTTCCATATCATGATATAAAATTTAATTTGTCTGAATAGGTGTGAACTGGTATAACTATGATTATAAATGTTTTTCAACAAACTCTCACCTTCCATTCAGTTCCATGTAGGTCAATTTATATTCCAATATATGTATTCTTTGCAGTGGTATCAACATTCCAATATATGTATTCTTTCCAGTGGTAACAACATCAGTCATGTTCTATGTTCATACAGTGTCCATATGAGTATCACAATAGGTCACAATCCCTTTATTTTGATTACTTCCCAAAAGATAACTTGAAGGCAAAACAGTGACATTTACAATGTTTATACGGGATGTGTTTGTCATTAGGAAATATATTTACAAGCTTGATCCTCAACCTACTGTTTTCGGACTGTTTTGGTTCAAAATTTCAAAAATTATTATAACTTTGGAATTTAAACTCCTAAAAGGCACAACAGCATCATATAGGAGTACCAAGTTTGAAAATTCCAAGTGGTATAGTTTTTAAATTATGCTCCGGAAACGAGACAAAGTCCGAATATCTGACCGTTTTTGGTCAAAATTTCAAAAATCATTTGAACGTTGGAGGTGAAACCCCTAAAAGACACAACAGCATCATATAGGCTAATGCCATACAGAATTTGAAGTTTCCAAGTGGTATAGTTTTTTAATTATGCTCCGGAAACGAGACAAAGTCCGAATATCTGACCGTTTTTGGTCAAAATTTCAAAAATCATTTGAACGTTGGAGGTGAAACCCCTAAAAGGCACAACAGCATCATATAGGCTAATGCCATACAGAATTTGAAGTTTCCAAGTGGTATAGTTTTTTAATTATGCTCCGGAAACGAGACAAAGTCCAGAAATCGGACGGTTTTTTGTCAAAATTTCAAAAATTATTTGAACGTTGGAGGTGAAACCCCTAAAAGGCACAACAGCATCATATAGGCTAATGCCATACCAAATTTGAAGTTTCCAAGTGGTATAGTTTTTTAATTATGCTCCGGAAATGAGACAAAGTCCAGAAATCGGACGGTTTTTGGTCAAAATTTCAAAAATTATTTGAACCATTGAGATGAAACCCCGAAAAGGCACAACAGCATCATATAGGCTACTGCCATACCAAATTTGAAGTTTCTAAGTGGTATAGTTTTAGAGTAATGCTCCGGAAACGATTTCGGACGGACGCACGGACGGACGGACACGCGGAGCGCTATATACCGCCGACTACGTCGTAGCGGGGGTATAATTAATAACTTTATTTCATTACGAATGATTCTTGAAGTACCTTCGTTCGATCTCTTCTACACAGAGTTCCATAATTGGAGGGGAGTTTATGATTTTTCTCAATCAATAATGATTTTGCCAACATTACAATTTTTTGAAAAATATAATTAAACTTTCTGGAACCGATTTCACGTTGAAATTAAGTTGTTGTTTTTTTATCATTATTCCACTTTTGAATTTATGTTAAACTCATGCTATATAATTTTAAAAAGGCGAAAAGAAAATTCCCTGGTAGGAATTGCCTGATTTCTAATGCAACTTTTTTATTTTATAAGATTTTCGATAAGCTTTATATTAGAAAGCATCATCGTGAAAGCTCACAGTTTACTTTTCTTAATAAAAAAGAACTCTTAATCTTTGATTGTTACTGAGCTGTTTCCAAATGAATACATCGTGACGTTTTTACACTTTGAAATATTACAATTTAATTTTTTTTTCTAAAGCAAACATACTAGACACTGAAAGCTTGAATTCTGTAAAATTAAACTTTTAGATTATTACTGAAAGACTATAAGAGGTTGATTTGTTGAAATGTAGTTATTGAAGTTGTGAAGCCCTGAGTGTATTATGCTCTCTGCTATGTTTTATTCAACGATAGATGCACAACAACGAGTTTTCTATTTCTTATATGAGATATCCTTAACAATTACTCGCCTTTTATATAAAATCAGCTGGAAATTATGGCAATTTTTGAAAATACATAATGACAATAATGATGTTTCGTAGAACATATTCAGTAGCATGTGACGAGTCTATCATTATGTATAGGGGTGGGCGCTCAAATAATAACAAAATCAAATGAATTTGAACAATCTAGGTGAATTGTTTTTATTGAACATGTATAATTAAATATTTGCACAAAATATCTATTCTCAGTACATGTGATTTGGTTTCGAAAAGACAGACGCCGAGTTAGCCACGATGGACAGTCAAGTTTGATTAATGGACTTAACAATTATGACGTCATTTGATAAGTAACGTTCTAATAACTGAAATGACGTCATTAATCTCGCGCATGGTTGTATCTTCAAATAAAGAACATCGTCGATCCCATTGTCCGCAATTGTTTTAATGCCATGGCCCTCTTATATAATACAGTAATGAATAGTCAGATATGAAGGTTTCTCATTTCGAAGTTGTTTTCCATAGTTTGCATTTTGAATTGCATTTCTTTTAACGTAGTTAGTATTTTGAATTGCATTTCTTTTAACTTTTAAAGTTAATACTTTCAAGTGCCATTCGGAGAAAATAGGACGTGCATCTGCATTCAGTTGGCCTGTTTAGGAAGTTTTAGAAAAAAAATTAAAAAATCTAGAGATTGCCAATTTCTTCCTTTCTTCGCGAATGATATTTTCTCCAAGCAGAAACCTCAAAGTACAATTCAATTACAGCATGCTATGCACCAGAGTCCGAAAAGTTCAACATATGAACTCTTTAGTGCCAAGTAGATCAAGTACAAATTGGTGAATTACACATGATGGCTTTGGTTTTGTGAAATTATACGATTTGATATCCAAACGTATGGTTTGTTTCGTATTTTTTTTAATGCGCAAATGTAGAATATAACATAATTGTCAAATAAACTCAAAACCAATATTATTTCCACGTACTCAAAAGCAGAAAATTATTGTTTTTATTGCCAAACCAATTTGAAATAATCAATCCTTGGATTCACACATGAGCAAAGTCATTGAAAAGTTATTGGCAATATACTTTTTTCGAAGTGTTGCCAAGGTTGAAGTAGCTACATCAAAGAATGCAGACAGTGCAGGACATGTGGTGCCTTCTGGAAGGAAGGTTATAATTTGTCATGACTGTCAGTAGAGCATATAAAGGTACTTTTGCATCAAAAGACTTAATATCAATGAAAAAAGTATCAAATTTATCTTTTAATATCGACACACAAAAATCATGAATGAATAATAAGTTCACCGTTCTATTTGTCCACTTTTTGTAAAGACAAGGCAAAAGTGAGCGCAGCTCACATACCCCAGCCTGTAGTTTGACCGCCTTTCTTTGACGAAAATAGTGAAAAGTCATATGTTCTGATAAGTCCTAGGATTGTTACCGTATTTTTCCAAATCATGATATAAAATTTAATTTGTCTGAATAGGTGTGAACTGGTATAACTATGATTATAAATGTTTTTCAACAAACTCTCACCTTCCATTCAGTTCCATGTAGGTCAATTTATATTCCAATATATGTATTCTTTGCAGTGGTATCAACATTCCAATATATGTATTCTTTCCAGTGGTAACAACATCAGTCATGTTCTATGTTCATACAGTGTCCATATGAGTATCACAATAGGTCACAATCCCTTTATTTTGATTACTTCCCAAAAGATAACTTGAAGGCAAAACAGTGACATTTACAATGTTTATACGGGATGTGTTTGTCATTAGGAAATATATTTACAAGCTTGATCCTCAACCTACTGTTTTCGGACTGTTTTGGTTCAAAATTTCAAAAATTATTATAACTTTGGAATTTAAACTCCTAAAAGGCACAACAGCATCATATAGGAGTACCAAGTTTGAAAATTCCAAGTGGTATAGTTTTTAAATTATGCTCCGGAAACGAGACAAAGTCCGAATATCTGACCGTTTTTGGTCAAAATTTCAAAAATCATTTGAACGTTGGAGGTGAAACCCCTAAAAGACACAACAGCATCATATAGGCTAATGCCATACAGAATTTGAAGTTTCCAAGTGGTATAGTTTTTTAATTATGCTCCGGAAACGAGACAAAGTCCGAATATCTGACCGTTTTTGGTCAAAATTTCAAAAATCATTTGAACGTTGGAGGTGAAACCCCTAAAAGGCACAACAGCATCATATAGGCTAATGCCATACAGAATTTGAAGTTTCCAAGTGGTATAGTTTTTTAATTATGCTCCGGAAACGAGACAAAGTCCAGAAATCGGACGTTTTTTTGTCAAAATTTCAAAAATTATTTGAACGTTGGAGGTGAAACCCCTAAAAGGCACAACAGCATCATATAGGCTAATGCCATACCAAATTTGAAGTTTCCAAGTGGTATAGTTTTTTAATTATGCTCCGGAAATGAGACAAAGTCCAGAAATCGGACGGTTTTTGGTCAAAATTTCAAAAATTATTTGAACCATTGAGATGAAACCCCGAAAAGGCACAACAGCATCATATAGGCTACTGCCATACCAAATTTGAAGTTTCTAAGTGGTATAGTTTTAGAGTAATGCTCCGGAAACGATTTCGGACGGACGCACGGACGGACGGACACGCGGAGCGCTATATACCGCCGACTACGTCGTAGCGGGGGTATAATTAATAACTTTATTTCATTACGAATGATTCTTGAAGTACCTTCGTTCGATCTCTTCTACACAGAGTTCCATAATTGGAGGGGAGTTTATGATTTTTCTCAATCAATAATGATTTTGCCAACATTACAATTTTTTGAAAAATATAATTAAACTTTCTGGAACCGATTTCACGTTGAAATTAAGTTGTTGTTTTTTTATCATTATTCCACTTTTGAATTTATGTTAAACTCATGCTATATAATTTTAAAAAGGCGAAAAGAAAATTCCCTGGTAGGAATTGCCTGATTTCTAATGCAACTTTTTTATTTTATAAGATTTTCGATAAGCTTTATATTAGAAAGCATCATCGTGAAAGCTCACAGTTTACTTTTCTTAATAAAAAAGAACTCTTAATCTTTGATTGTTACTGAGCTGTTTCCAAATGAATACATCGTGACGTTTTTACACTTTGAAATATTACAATTTAATTTTTTTTTCTAAAGCAAACATACTAGACACTGAAAGCTTGAATTCTGTAAAATTAAACTTTTAGATTATTACTGAAAGACTATAAGAGGTTGATTTGTTGAAATGTAGTTATTGAAGTTGTGAAGCCCTGAGTGTATTATGCTCTCTGCTATGTTTTATTCAACGATAGATGCACAACAACGAGTTTTCTATTTCTTATATGAGATATCCTTAACAATTACTCGCCTTTTATATAAAATCAGCTGGAAATTATGGCAATTTTTGAAAATACATAATGACAATAATGATGTTTCGTAGAACATATTCAGTAGCATGTGACGAGTCTATCATTATGTATAGGGGTGGGCGCTCAAATAATAACAAAATCAAATGAATTTGAACAATCTAGGTGAATTGTTTTTATTGAACATGTATAATTAAATATTTGCACAAAATATCTATTCTCAGTACATGTGATTTGGTTTCGAAAAGACAGACGCCGAGTTAGCCACGATGGACAGTCAAGTTTGATTAATGGACTTAACAATTATGACGTCATTTGATAAGTAACGTTCTAATAACTGAAATGACGTCATTAATCTCGCGCATGGTTGTATCTTCAAATAAAGAACATCGTCGATCCCATTGTCCGCAATTGTTTTAATGCCATGACCCTCTTATATAATACAGTAATGAATAGTCAGATATGAAGGTTTCTCATTTCGAAGTTGTTTTCCATAGTTTGCATTTTGAATTGCATTTCTTTTAACGTAGTTAGTATTTTGAATTGCATTTCTTTTAACTTTTAAAGTTAATACTTTCAAGTGCCATTCGGAGAAAATAGGACGTGCATCTGCATTCAGTTGGCCTGTTTAGGAAGTTTTAGAAAAAAAATTAAAAAATCTAGAGATTGCCAATTTCTTCCTTTCTTCGCGAATGATATTTTCTCCAAGCAGAAACCTCAAAGTACAATTCAATTACAGCATGCTATGCACCAGAGTCCGAAAAGTTCAACATATGAACTCTTTAGTGCCAAGTAGATCAAGTACAAATTGGTGAATTACACACGATGGCTTTGGTTTTGTGAAATTATACGATTTGATATCCAAACGTATGGTTTGTTTCGTATTTTTTTTAATGCGCAAATGTAGAATATAACATAATTGTCAAATAAACTCAAAACCAATATTATTTCCACGTACTCAAAAGCAGAAAATTATTGTTTTTATTGCCAAACCAATTTGAAATAATCAATCCTTGGATTCACACATGAGCAAAGTCATTGAAAAGTTATTGGCAATATACTTTTTTCGAAGTGTTGCCAAGGTTGAAGTAGCTACATCAAAGAAGATGTAAATACAAAAAGAATGCAAATTTCTTTAAACTGATACAATACTGCACTGAAAGACTCCTTTTGGCACACTTATTTAAAAATTATTATGTTGTGCGAGCAATTTGCTGAGCAAAACGAACTTGAAAAACATTTTATTCTGTCAATACTTAAACCCACTGAGAAACTATTTATCTATTATCAACCATTACCTAAAGAATTGACAAACGGTCGATATTCTCAATGAAACGTTTTTAAAGTTTTAACACCCAATACAATTTTGCAAGAGCTGGTGCTAATAAAAAAAATTATGCAGGCGTGGAGGGAATAGCAATTACATTGAGAACTTCAGCAGTCAATAAAAGAAGCTAAAGAGGGGTTTGTCGGAACATTTTATTCAAAGTTGTACTGCTTGTGTTTGCAAATAAAACACTTGGACTTTAAAAGTGCAGGTCAACAAGTTTGTAGAAACAGCCTTGTATTATGTGCAGTTTGTCAATGTTTTTTATCCAAATCGTTATTGTTTCTTTTGTATTGTTTAGTAATTATCATACCATTATGAAACATGAACATCAGTATAGGCTCAGGTATTATTTGTGTCAAACTTTTTACAGGAAATACTAGAGTAGGGAGAATTTTTTAGAAAGAGCGTTTGATGCTATGTTTATTACCTTTTACATATATATGTATAAATGCTAGCAAGAATGCAAATGTCTTTTGGTTGATTAAAACAGTTGGTAATATCTCAAACGTGTCTTGCCTAAATATAAACAATGTACAAAAACACCTATGTTGTATATTCTTGATATATTTTCCAGTAAAGTTCTGAGATTACGAAGTCGAAAATTACGTGAGTTCTTATATTTTCATCCAATAAGATAAGATACTTTTTTTAAATGGAAAATCAAACAAACAATATATATACATTCAAACAAGTCATGCAATAAAATAGCTTTATTATCCAAAAAAGTTTAAGCTGACACTATTTTTGTGTGTTATCATGATAAAGAACGTTGATTATACTGTGCTGTAGATGGGTACAGCAATTTAACCAATCACTATAATCCCAGAGCACTGACTGTGAGGCAACAGATAAAGATTTGGCCAATCTACATGTAGTTGACTCATGAAGTAGAGCTCACATCGATTGCGAAATGGACAGTGATTGTTTTTTTAAATGTTAGCTTCGATTCATGGCAAAATAAGAACATAGTTCCCTTGGGAAACTATATATTTTTAAAGTCATGCAAGATGCTGTATTTTGGGAATCAGACAACATTTATGTTGTTTTACTTTGTACAATTGGTGAAACTTACAGTGTATTTTCATCTTATAAACAAAAGAACTTTGTTAATTTCTGGTTCCACATTCTGTGCTGTGTACGTAAAACGCTTCAAGCTTTACAGGAACAAACGTTATAGCATACATATTGTTTATAGAAAAATATTAATGATAAGATTATAAACAATAAGATTAATCGGCCACAACAAGACTTTGCACGCTCAAATGAATGGCTTGGTTTTTGTAAAAGTACAGGTACAATGTATGAGCCTTTTCTTGCTACAAGTCTGTCCATTGTACATGACCATTATCACTATATATATATAGTGTAAGTGCCTTGCGTCGGAAGTTGTTTCTTAACACAGCAAATTCTTCATCCTGACCATGGTAACTTGACAAAGAAGCTTGCTAAAAGCCTTCAATGAAATTGCTAATAAAAAGATGTTGCAGTCAATGATGGAGAAAAAGTTGAATTTCTCAGCATGAAAGCTTTTGAATTTGTATGTGAAAGATAGTGCTTTGTTCGCTATTAAATAAAAGATTTTTATGTGTTGTAAAAACTAGTTGTTAAAAGAGCCATAAAACATGAAAACATGTTTTGAGTGCAAAAGGTTATCTTTTATCAAACATTCTACGTGGTACACAAGGTAAATCAGCTAAAACAATATTTCACACCAATCACACGATAGAGAACAATAATGAAAAGATTTTCTGGCAATTCAAAATGTTCTTTTCTTGCTAGGAGAACACGACCAACAGACACACTGTTGCCGACATAACAATTCCGCTATAATCGTGTCAATGGAATACACCAAAGAAAAGCATAATGAGCAGACCAGATACCAATTTACAGAATGTTGCGTTTCCGGTCTTGGTCATACAATCAAGGTCTTGGTCATACAATCAAGAAACAGGACCAACATACCCACGTGTTGTCAACAAAATGAGTTTGCATACCCTGCCAATTTTAATCATTTGACGATTTTATATGGTCCATTATGTAGGATAAAATGGTATCTCAAACTTGAAATTTGTGAAAGGGTCTATTGATTTGATTGTGTAGCAGATAAAGTTGAAGGTTAGGCCGACCATTTTTCCCTCCTGACATAAAATAAAACAACTGTTATTATTTATAATTTGTATGCCGCCATATTCAAAAGCACCCAACTCCTTTTTCAAGATACTCGTCATAAAGTACATACTCGCTATGCACTGGGTAATGGTATCGTACTGAGTTTTTGCCAATAAAATTAAATAGCTAAAGCTTCTGTTCTAGATGTAGTTCTGTTAATTTTCAAAGACGTTCGCAGAAGTAGAGCTGAAATTTTAATAAGTCAACTAAGTTTGCAATTGACATCATCTGGGTCAAAGAGCATCTCCGATAAAAGTGGTCATCATTTAAAAATCTGGATATTCTATGCTCTCAAGCTAAGGTCTTCGCTGAAGTCTTCAATTTTAATAGGAGGCTATGATATATAACGTTATAAAGGGACAGTCCTATCAGGCTCTTTTTTGTGGAAACGAAATTCAAGAGGTCGCAGTGATCTATTCTATTGTTCTATTCTAAAATGTTACCCTCAGTAACATATTTAAAAATAAGTGTGAAATAAGCATGTAATAATCTATAAAATATAAACAAAGAAGTACTCTTCAGTAAGTGTGAAATAAGCACTGCACACAAACTACACCAATAGGACTGTCCCTTTATGGTTTTGGTTGTTTAAGTATTTGTTCTTATCAACATAACTTTCCTTAACTGATTTTGATTTCAAAATTTTAATTTACATGTTATTACCTCCATACATTATTTCAATTTGTTACATTATTCTATTATTCTAACTCTAATTATATCTTATCTACTTGATAGAACGATTTTTTAAAATATTTCAGTTACTTAGAAACGCAGTTTCAGTTTTGTTAACATTAAACTGTATGGTTTGCTTTAATCAACCATACATTCCCTTTGTAGTTCAATCTATGTCAATATTGAACCGATGGATCACTTGAAAACAGTTTTGGTGTGCTATTCCTCAAACCCTTGAGCGTATATAGTCAATCTCCCCATAAGAATTACAAATGGAAAGCAAAAATAGATGATACGTCTGGTATTTATCAGCATCTTTGTGTCTGAGATACTCTCATTTCCTTGAAAAAATATCCTGCCGCTAGGTATGGCACATTAACTTTAACAGAAAAGGAAATAACAAAATAGAAAAAACATAGAAAGAAAATAATGTGAGCATCAGGATGGCGCCACAATGATCATTTACTGCGAGAAAAACATAAAACATCAACGTGGAAAAACAGCACCAGTCCCAAAGGGGACTCTTTTCAAATACAAGAGAGGGGTAATTAGATATAAAAAAAAACGTCCTTAATAGCCATTCCAGCAAAATTATGACTTTTAGACGGGGAATACATCAATATTTTTTCAAATGTTTCTGAAAAAAATGTTACGTCATAGAGAACGAAAAACATAAGCACTCAAGCACTCGTTTTTTGGTCAATCAATATATTGATTAATTAATAAACTTATCAATATCTCTTTGCGTACATGGCCACATAAATTTAACTTTATTTATCTATTGACCATAACTTTTTTCTAAATAATATTTTTATGCTAATTGATATTACAGTATGTACTTTAATATGTTTTCATAAGTGTCCTTTTTATTTTGAATTACTTTTCATGAAAGTATTGTGTTATCAAAGTCTATTTTTATTTTTTAAGTGGTTGTGTACAAATCATTTGAAAATATTGATTAATAAAGAGGGTTTTTTTTCGAAAATAGTTTGTTGTTTTACCACTCGCACATTTTAATTTTGTTTTGACACACCTGATGTCAGCTTTTACTTAAATAAAATGCTTATAGATTGGATTTGATTATGACATCATAGCAATAGCGTTTCTTGGGCTAAATATACGTTTTCATCGGTTGATTTAGACATGGAACAAAGAATATATATCATTTCAATGCCGAAAACAATGTTAAGTTTCACAGTTGTTCTATCTACGTTTGTACATCAATCAATAAGACTAATGTCTGGTCAACGAAAACAAGTATCATCTTTATATCATAAATGGACAACTATAAGTCAATTGGCATATCTTCAAAATTCCATGTCCATTCCTTGATATAATTGTGGTGCAGTGATGAAATAACGCAAAAAATAACCACTGTCTGATATATATGGATATCATGTTAATAACTGAATATGCCTCTCCAACAAAGAAAATTCATGTGTATTGACCAACATATATCATTAAAAGTTTTTATAGAATTTTCATCCAAGAGTTATGAATTTCAAAACAAGTTTCAGAACGAATTAGGATACCAACAGTTCCGAAAGTTAATAACATTTTTAGGATTAAGTTATTTATATAGTAGATATTTATCTACTTTGAAGTAATACAAAACACGCTGCAGATTACATTTATTCTTAAAGTTCTCATAAAGTGACATATGTCCTACGGAAAGTTGACATCCTTTAATTTTTACATACCTGATAATATTAGCAAATTTGAAGCATCATTTACACTGAAATATAGATAGGTGTAGGTAGCTTTTCTCATCATCAAAAATGCCTTAAACACCTATCACAACTTAATCCACTTTTCCAACAAAGTAGCGAGCCTGTCAAGTATTAATGAAGGCTTCTGATAACAAAAGTAATTCTCACATTCCCCGTCTGGAGCTTTCTGATAATTACACAAAGTGCGAGCGGCCTCAATCTTGTAGCAGAGCTATAGTGTTAACAACACGTACATATGTTGGACATGTTCCTTGATTGGATGACCAAACAGGACAGTTGGTGAATTGCCAGATATCTGTCTGCTCATTAAGCTTCTCGTATTCCATTGACCGTGTTCATGTTATAGACACATGTGGTCAAGTAACACGTTGATATTTGTATCAAATTTCTTATAGATACTCCTTTCCAAATGATAATTGGTTAATTTTCACGACTTAAAGGAATTTTAAAACCTTTTCTAATCGTTAATAGATACATTTAACAGATATGCATTTCTTTCACTTTAATGAATAAATCTTTAGGATTTGCTTTCTCCTCCCCCCTAAATATATATGTTTTCAGATATCTAATATACTAGACAAACGCCATATTTTGTATTTCATGTAGAAAGAATGCCACCAACTACATGTAGTGCTGGAATAAATCCATTATTGGTGACTGAATCATTTGTTTTGATCCTACCTCTACAGCCTGATAATAGTGTTAAATTTTGATTGAAGGCTTTTAGCGCATGCACCTTCCTTACAACAAATTACCTTCACAGGAGCAAAGGTTGGGACTGTATTGAATCAGTGTCGCAAAGCAAGGGCACTCATTCAATATGACCATAATGGTTTGGCATAATGAATGGATTCCTCGTCAGTAAAGCTAATTGTTTGTTGACGCAGTGTCCTAGTAAGTAAGATTGGACCTTTTAGAACGCAGGTGATGATTGTGATGGAAGAGAAAGGATCATTTGTGATAAGATATTGTATGCCTTGCAACACTACAATCTGTAAATGGGTGTCATTATGGGGTGAATTTGTTGGCTGTTTGTCGGGATTTGAAATTGACTTTCAATTACGTTGTTAACAGTTAAACAGTGAAAACAAGTGGTAATGGTAATGATGAAATTGAAAAGTATAGTTTACGTTGTATTTCTTAGGGCTTATAACGTTCATTATCTGCAAAAACATAGATTATGTCAGATTATTATTAATGTTGCACTTACACCCATTAGTCCATAATAGTATTTGTTTTAGCTTGAAGTAAACATTTTCACTTCATTTTCAAAGACACTTGTGCTCAGTTTACTTTCCATGGTATTTTGCATCAACTTATAAATATTTCTTCCTTCAAACATTAAACCATTTTTGGGTATTAATATACGCTCAGTTCTTTCTTCAAGCTTGGCCAAATTCCTCTAAAGATTACGTACGTAATACAATCTCTGCATAAAAAACAATAGGTTATTCATTCTGCTCAGTTATTCTAAGATTGAAATTATCATTGAAGTATGAATCCATTCTCATAAGTTCCATGTATGTCATTTTGAAAACCTATTTCTTCTTTGATGTTTAAATAATATCAACGTTTGTACTATCAATATTTACTTGATAAAATTGCACTAGTACTCACTGAATATGCTTATAAGTTCTTCTTCATCTTGATGTGAATATGCACATAAGCAGTGAACTCTTATCAAAGTTTGAACTACTTCCCTGAGTACTGGTTACATTTAAGAGATCTTCATATTTTGTCTCTATTATAGTAAGAAACCAAGACATTAATAATATCCAAACACTGTATTTTCTTCTAAAAAAAACGTTTACATGGCAAAATGAACTCAATGTATAATATACATATATTAACAGGAACTGTATTGTTTACACTGATAGATTGATGTAAATCGTAACATTTGCATTTAAATATTTTTAGCATAATTCACATAAGAAAACATTTTTAAACAATCGTCTGTGCAAACACTATGCAAATCTATAAGTGGGAATACCTTATTTTACAGTCACAACATGAAGTATGAAGAAAGAAAATTGTGTTATTATTCAATTTTCGAGTATCATGAAATTTTCTTTTCGTTTGAAAATTTGAATACAACTGAAGAGCCTACATGTACATAAACTTGATTTTGTAGAATTACTACAGACATTTCAGATGAAATGCAATAAGAGTGCCGAAGACATTAAGACAGCATATAACGTTAACTGCTTTTAGTGCTTACTCAAACTGCAAGTATGAAAGCTTTCTAAAATTCTGATCAGTGTGTCATAACCTATTTTGATAATACCATTTTACATATTTCTATATTCAATGTACCTACCTGTTCACATTTTTGCTTGTTTATCAAACTCTATGTCTGTTATGTACTGAATTGATTTTGTGGATAATCTTGTCTTATATGGAGATTCAACAATAAACAATTGTTTTAAAAAAGAAAAAGTAGGAAAGGGGCAGAATTTATAAACGATGTGATAAACAGGAGCCCTTTTAAGGTGTCATACATGTATAGTGGCATCCAGTCCGATATGTGTAAACATGTTGTAATTAGTCATATAATGTTCAGGCATCTAACAAAACAGATATAAAACCCCACAAAGATGTTAAAAATAAATGCTGTGTTGCAGGATAATCTGTTATCAGACACGCACATGTATGCTTCCGTTTTATTGTTGCCAATAACAGATTACATTGCTATTGCTTTTTCATGTTTTATTGTATGCCATTATTGCCATAATTGTTTTGCTCTTTCTAAAGACACGTTTCTTACATTTAGAGAGATTTCTTCGTGTGAAGTATCCAGTACATTATATAAATGTATTTCACCACAAAATCTATATAAATGATACTTAACATTGATAACTAAAGATGCTTGATATGAACTTCACTCAAATGTTTCTGTCATTACTATGATATATTTATATCATTGAATAAAAGGAACATTAATTGTCTATAATATTTTGTTATAATTGATATTGCTTATTCATAACAGAATTATATAAACAAACGAAATCATTTGAATACACATGAAAGAAAAAACCCAAAACATTACAACATACAACATATCTGACATATAAACCGAATCATGTTTTATGGAACCAGTAATGCTGTTTTATCCCCCGCCGCACGGATATAGTATTGGGCAGCGTCCGTCCGTGCGTCCGTACGTACGTCCGTACGAACGGAATGAAATTGAATAACTTAAAAACTATTGACCGGATTCTTTTCATTTTTTGTATGTAGCTTCATCACCATGAGAGAAAGGTCCCTATAGAGGTTCATGACCTTGAACTTCATTTCAAGGTCATAACGAGACTATGAAATGTTACCCTTGTCAGCGGGATATCTCAAGAACCATACTGGATTCTCTTCATAACTTACACAGTGCATCTTCTTGGGAAGGCACCCGGCCCAGGCGATTTTGGTGACCTTCACATTATTTCCGGGTCACAGCGCGGCTTTGAAAATTTCAGCATTGAAACCTGCATTTTAGACTTGTTAGCGGGATATCTCAAAAACCATTAACTGGATTCTCTGCATAACCAACATTCATTTAAAGCTTATTATAAGGCTGATATGTTGAGAACTGTTCTCTATATTCTCTTCTTTTTGTTTCACAAGGCTTCTTAGTTGGAAGACCAAGGGACCTGTCGATTTGTTATGGTCTACATGACATCTAGTAGCATGACACGTGTAGTCAAGTGTTTGTTTCTATGTTCACATTATGCTTTTTGTTAACATCAATTTGCGGTGGGGGTTCTTGTCACCTTTATTGACAAATACTTGTTGACATTTGTGACATTCTTTGATTTAATATAAAACCGAAACAGTTGCCAGAACGCAATATTCGTATTTTTAATATGTATATATCTCATTAGTAGTCCTGTAAACATCAAGTAGTTAATACAAGTACATCATTGAATAAACAATCTAAAAATTAGCCATTTTATGCACATGATGACAATACGTCTCGTTTTATCGATTATCATTAAAAAAGCCCAGGAAACATACATTTTTTCAATAAAAGCACACTTCATTTTGAATCTCTAACATTCAAATATTTGGATAAACAACAACACGTTTCAGTGATATTCATTACATTTTCCGTTCGAAATGGAAAACTTTCATACTTAATATACTTTTTCAAAAGCCTCAGTAACATGATATAACACTTGAATACCCGTTTCCAAAAGAACAATGACTATATTGATTAGCAGCGTTTTTTTAAGTTGAGCCAGTACTCTCACTAATGGACAAATTGCGTTTGCAAAAAGTTTGTTATGTAGAATAACAGTCTGGAAAACGTGAAACATGAACACATCTGTATTAGTAAACCCATTTCTTCATCTAGCCTCCAGCATTCACGACTTACATCTGTATATTAATTTGCGTTGAGGTGTGAAAATCAAGATCAATTTCAATAAAGATGTGGAAAATTTTTTTGAGTCTTTGAACATTTATATAAATGTGTTAAATAATTTTTTTTAAATTATGTGAACTTCAATGCTGTCATTGTCGATGGTAATTTGATCCATATTTTCTGTCTTCAGTTGAACTAAACAAAGAGAAGTTGAGAACATCAAACCAATAAATGCCTTTACCTTAGGGTTCCAATGCAATAGCAGAAAATTTGTAATGTCAGTCTCGCATGACAAGTTGAAAGTACATGCCCATCCAAAATACCAAGTATAAGTTTGCTTCCAAGTGGGATGTTATTAATGAGCTATAAGCTATGCTCAAATTGACGTTACAGGGACAACAATTTGAAAGAGATCTTTTGTAGAGCTGTGAAACATTAATGGAAACTCATTCCCGGGGAGGTACATGTACCTTTTACTCCATCACTGATGTCTAATCTAATGTCTTATTCAAACTCTTACATACAAAATCACACTGTTACAAATCGATATAGAAACTTGTCCTGTGTAATTTATGTTATATTTGTTGATTTGTTGGAAAATAGTGTCCCCTGAAGTACTTCAATAAGGGGGATAAAGTACAAAGGTAACAATTACCTTATCCTGCTTATTATTATCATACCCAAATGTATACATTGCTCTCCCCTCAATTTTCCCCATATGCTTGAAAACAGTTTAAGGATCTATACCAAGACGTCGCTAATCAGACAATAAAGAAGACTTTTCTTTGTCTTCCTTATACTACCAACTCCTGGTATGCCACTCAAACAGTTTATTTTTCTTCCTTGAAAATGTGTCTTTTATTGATGAATAAGGATCTAAAATTGAGTATTTGACATCACAATATCAATAGTGAGCAATGGTTACCATTTTCCATCAAGTTAATCTCATCCTTACTGTAGAAATCCAAATAAACGAAATTGTTATCTTCTATCATCAGCATCATAAACACTAAGTGACGAGGCTTCTGAAATATGGAGAACGAACAATTCAAAAGATGGTTTCATAGGATTGCACTCAACATTGGTGCAATTATCAAATTGCACTGTTCCCATAGATATTTTAGTTAGATTTATTTTCGTTCTCTATAATCCACTGAACAAAAAGTCCTACAGAAATTCAAGCTTGTTGCAGGTTTCATGCCTGAATACTTATGGACTTCTGTGCAGTTCAACTGGGTCTGATTCTATTTTTTTTAAATTTCTTCATGTGTTTCTGAGTATTTATGTCATAAGTTTATACCGATTTTTAAAATATAAGATGGGATAACTTTACTTCATAAAATTGCTAGCGAACATGTGTTCCAATTGTAATCATTTAATTGTGTCTTAAGGAACAATGCAAAAAATGATAGAAAAATAATTCTAGATCTCTAAAATAAAATAGATGATACTTCTGTTTTCTTGCTAGCATTTTCTGTGTTCTGTACTATCAGACCAGTTATAAAATCAAACCAAAAGCGAATTCCAGCTTTAGGAGAATCAGAGAAACATACATAATTATGACACTATTATTTCATCCATCCATACTCTGATGATAAAGGATTTTACTGGTCGTCAGGCACACCAAAGAGACATGGTATCTAGCTATTAGATCAATCTGTCTAATACAATCATGTTCTGTATGTGCAATGAATGCAGTATTGACATCTTGAAAAAAATCTGGTGTAAAATAATTTTGAAAGTCTTGTTTATGAACAAAAAAAACAAGATTGTATATATCAGGACAAAATCTATTTAGATTTAGCTAAATCTACGAACAATTGCATGATAAAATGTCCTAAACAGTATCATCCAAAAATATAGTGGATTCGTAGGGAAGACATTATTTCGTTATTGAAAACGTTTTAAGGTCAGATAAGAATTCAAAGAATTGATAAAAATGATTTATTGTTTCAAATTTATTGTTTTTTAGAGATAAAATTCAGTTTAATGTTTAACATATACTTAAACATCATCACATACCCAAAAATATTGTTAAAAACATGCAATGATGAAAATGTGAATAGATTCGTTTTAACATTCAGATACTAGTTATAAGACAAGCAATGGTAGAGTTTATCTTGACTGCAAAATTAGTTGCCATTCTTACAGAGATTAAAGCTAAAGATATCATCTAAATGGATATATATTTGTGCATATAACATATTACTTACCACTCATAAAACATTTAAAAAGGTAAATCATAGTATCGAAAAGTCAATATACAGAGAGTCAAACAGAAGTAAATGTTCCCGAAAGTATCTAGTACTTCGTCAATGATTAAATTTGCTCAGACAGTGGTCAACACTCAAGTTCAATTCAATCAAAGAACACGCCAAAGACAGGGTAATGGTATTGACCAACCAGGTCTCACTTCAGTCCGAAGTTCATTTGATTTGTGAAGTATCAACATCCTATAACAGATTGGTCTAGGATTATTTTGGAATTTGTCTTTATTGCTAAAAATCTATTAAAACTTAATGATGCAAGGAATTCAGTTTCAGCATTTCAAAGTAATGCAATTTATCTTGCCTATTTTGTAAATATTATGAGTCGAAATTATAATGATTTTGCTGACATTTTGATATGACCTAAACAACTCTTTACAAATCATCCTAGAAATCTAATTTGAACTTGTACATCTTTGCCTAACATAACCAGGAAGATGTCAAGCTCCATTATCAAATAAGACAAGGTCCTTGGATCCGTTTCATCTTTAAATGTTTTGTTTCTTAAAGTTTTTAAAATGTCAACAACATCTTTAGCCTCTGTCTTTATGATGTGTTGTCTGAAGCCGTCCAATTGTATTACGACTTAAACGATGGGTGACTTGTTAGGATCATTTTGATACAATATACATTTCCTATTTCATTTTAACAATGGGCAAAAATTATCTTTCCTCACATGCGCGTCTTACAAATAATGCAATACAATATGCATGTGTCACAGCGTTTTTTCTCCTAATGGAGATAGCAGTAACCATATCATAATGAGTGGTTGTCATGGGAATTTGTGCAGAGACAACAACACATGGAGTAAGTTCAAAGATTTAATAAAAACAATGGCATAATATATATGAGATATATATACATGGGGGCTTCTCGGCTGAGGATATGGAGAGCGTCCCGGGACGTTAAGGAGTGATGTCCTGCGGACATGAATGAATGACAGTGAATGAGCATCCTGCGGATGGAGAGTGAATTGTGGTGTCCTGCGGACAAATAGATGAGGTTAGAATATTGGTACCCTGCGGTTAAGAATTGGATAACGCTGGAGGCTAAGCCTACCAGTTGGATATGGAATTGTTTGGGGGCCACAAACCATGTAATGCGTGCAAGCCATAAATGGTTTGAAAGCCCCTTTAATAAATAATCGTGATAATGTTATGACCGAGAAGCCCGAAGTTGGAATGGGGAAGGCTGGTGGGAAAATGTACCAGCTGGCAGCGCAAGAGTGAAAATGAAAGTGAAACCGAGGTTGCCCTCGTTGTTGTATAAATACATGGAACATGTGACATCACAGATGAAGAAAATGGATTGTGGGTACTAGAAATATTTACTTTGAACGAAAAGATAAAGGATTATGTACACGTTGTTAAACATTATTTAGATAAAAAAATTATATTTGAGAAAAGATTTAAACGAAAAACGAATAAACATATTTTGAATGAGAATTGAAAAGGAGAGATTGGGTTACCGGAAGTAACTTACGAAGCAAGTATAGAGATTACATCTAGACAAAGAAAAAATTATAATGAGGCATGATGGGTAGCAGTAAATGTAAATATATTGTTATTTTGGTATTTACGTATCAGCTTAAAGATAAGTAAATAAGAAGAATATTGACGTGCGATATGATTAAAACCATGATAGGAAGTTTCAAGTTACCGGAAGTGACTACGAAATAGAGAACGACAAGCATGAGTGAGCATAGATGGATGAATAATTATAAGCTGCATTGTGTAACTCAAGAACTGGTGATGATAAGCTAAACAGTTTAATATCTCTGCACAAACAAAAATATATAAATTTATATTTTGTGCAGAGACAACAACACATGGAGTAAGTTCAAAGATTTAAAAAAACAATGGCATAATATATATGAGATATATATATATACATGGGGGCTTCTCGGCTGCTGATATGGAGAGCGTCCTGCAGACGTGAAGGAGTGATGTCCTGCGGACATGAATGAATGACAGTGAATGAGCATGTTGCGGATGGAGAGTGAATTGTGGTGTCCTGCGGACAAGTAGATGAGGTTAGAATATTGGTACCCTGCGGGTAAGAATTGGATTACACTTGAGACTAAGCCTACCAGTTGGATATTACATATTGAGAAGCATTATTGTTGAGTTATGTTCCTTTGGTGCACTTATAATAAACCAGTTTGCAAATATTCGATTGCTTTCAGCTGTTGGTTTTTTTTTACAAAGAGCTCCATGTACAATCAATGTTAATAATAGCTCAATCGAGAACTGAGAAAAAGTTGTTTTGTTAAATTCTCTCATGCGATATACTAGGCAATCCGTCAGAGAAATCCAAAACATTAAGATAAGGCTTGTACATACTTTACTATTAGTTGAATGACTATTCTTGCTTGGCTGACAGACTCAGCATGTTAAATCTAATTCTAGTTTTCTTATTTGTCATATGAGACAAATATGGCATGTAAACTAATTTAATCAATGAATTTTTTATGTTAAAAGCACTTTATCAAGTTATAAAAAAATGATATCTACAAATCGATGTTATTACTTTAATAACTCGCCAAAAATGTATATATTGAAAACAAGTTAATCTTCTTTTTCAATGTGTCAGACAAAATCAATTGAACCCATATGAGAAGGAATTTATTTGAAATTTTACACTTGAAAAAATACTTATGATAATTGAGATTCGTGATCTGAATTATTTATAAGTGAACATGGAGAGAATGTTCAAAGATGTAAAGATTATGTGGATTCATGATATAACGTTTGGGTATGATTACATGTCATGTAGATAGAGATCATATTGAATATTTTAGTTACTATATTCAAAATACTTTGAACAGGCTCTTGCCTCTTCTAACATATAACTCTAACAATATGAACAAAAAGATTATAAAAAATACATGAGAATACATGTGCATTGAATGACTTGATTAATCATGTGATTCATTTCTATTCCTATTGTTCTACTTTCGTTGGCAGTAAAGAAATTTCTAATCGAATATGATTCATGTGGAAGGTTATCAAAAATCATGAGAACACATTGAATAACAATATTCATCATGTGATCACTTTTTATTCCTAATGTGCTACTTTCGTTTGCGGGAATGAATTTCTAACTTCTGTCACACTATTGCAAACTCTTTTTCAGTACACCCTCTGCGGTCGTGAGGGTAACACAAGAACGTCATTTGACTCAACAATACTTGCAGCCATATTTACTATTTTGGTCTATTGCTACATATAAGTCTGATATGAGCTTTAGATTTTGGTTAAAGTTAAAGGCTTTTAAAAAAATATGACTTCACAATAATATTGATTTATTGTATGTGTCTGATGCGTTTTGTCAATCATATTGTTTACAGCTAGTCAACCGATGTTACACTCACTTAATCATCGTCATGAGTGGTTTGGTTTGAGTCACATCCGGGTATGTGCATAATTAGACTCGTGTGAGTCAAAACGTATGCAGCCATGATGACAATGCTATGAGATCATTAGGTTAGAAATTGCTATTTTTTGTTGCTCTGTGTAACACATTGGTAGTGAAAAACATATCTTGGTTAAATAAAACAAATAAAGATTTAGAATAATATTTTCCTATTAATTTTGCTTAATGTTGTTTACGAATTCTAAATAGACTACCAAGCCCGGTCCAGTTTTTATAGGATGTGATTTGTCTTTTATTTTTCCTCATTTATGATTACGGCATTAATCTTGTTGATAAACATTCATTTAGATAAGCTTCGTATTTGCCTTGAAGTTGTGCATTGCTTTTCCACGAACCTTAATATCTGTAAAACCATATTCATTACAATTTAAAATGGTTTATTTTGAATGTAATAAAAAAACAAGATGCCCTTCGCCTTTAAACCTGAACTCAAAAACAAAATGGTTTCAATATTCTATTCCCCATAGAATTCTCCCTACAAATGAACTTTCGCATAAGATGAAATTCAAAGATGAAAATAAATGCAGCTTTTGTGAAGAAGAAAAAGGGACCATCAGTCATCTTTTACTCAATTGTTAAAATTATATGGAAAATACATAAGGAATGGATAGAGACATGTACCCAAGCTGACATTGATTTGTCCAAACGTAACATTTGCGTAGGATATCCTGAAAACAGAAACAGAGTACTGAACATGATAATCACAACTGTAAAGTACAACCTATTCAAAACAAAACAATTTTGAATAACACCAAATCTAAACTTCAATATGAATGACATTCAAGAATACATTCAATATTGTAAACTATAACGCTTTCTCAACTTGCAAGTACTCAAAATTTATGAAATTTTGGTCAACCTAACACTTGTTGTTTAATGCCTAACAAAACTCTCTTCGCATGTACCTTTTTTTCACTTTCTTTTGAAAAAAGAACCTCGACTTGACCAAAGTTTGGAACTTCATACGTTTCCTTTGTTACCTATTCTATCAATATATACATGTATATTCATTACAACCTCTGTAGTTTATCACTCTTGTTGGTTTTTTATGGGTTTTTTAAAAAAGAAATGAAAAAGTTTTCTCTTTGAATTAAAAAATAAGAATCAGCCCTGAAATAGACATGAATTGTGGCATTAAGTTTTGAATTGATCACCATCCAGTTTAAAATTACCAGGTTGGAATGGTGATCTCTTATGATCTCTATTAACCTGTGATAGAATGTGTTCCCATATTCCTATTACTGAGTGTCAACATCTTCTGATTTACCACATAGTAATTCCTGCTAACAGCATGGTTCAGACTTTTATCCTAAGGCTATGCGTGGTGAACCAACTGGGATAACAGAGCAAATATAAATATCCTTTCAAAATGATGGGAAGCAATTTTCTCGTATTTGCCTTCGGCTAGAAGATTGTAAAATCCTCGAATGTCAATGTTACTTGCTTTGACGAAAATAAAGTCTGGCAACATGATGGAGATGCTTGAACTGTGGCATTGTTGAGTGATCCAATGATTGAGTATATCTAGGTGTATTTTCTACAGCAAATTATTTTCACTTAACAACATTGACAAATATTTTAGATAGAAATCAAAAGCAGATAGATCCCTTTAATATGTGTATACTATCTTTTTGATGTCCACAACTTTCACAAAAACAGGTCTACTTATGAAAATAAAAATAACGTTCATTACTTCCTAACTGAATATGCTGTTCTGATGAATGTTTTCAGTTAAGTAAAAATCTTTTTTAAATTGTATGATCATTCCAACCATTAACTTTCTTTGGAACAGATTCACTTTGTAAGGCATGAGGATACCATTTCTGTTCTCTCAGAAAGGGCTCTGAACTGATACATCAAATCAATCCATTGTCACAGCAACGTAACGAGACTGTCAAACATTAATGGAGGCATCTTACAACAATAGCAGTTTGGAAAACCCTGTCTGAAACTTTCTGATAATTACAAGAAGTTCAGGTAATCCCAATCTTGTAGCACGCCCATTCTGAAATGAACATGTGCGCCTGTTTGACTAGCTGTTTTAGGAGGGGTGGAACATTCTGTGAATTGCTGAGAAATCTTGTTGATTGTCATGTTTTCATTTGACTCCCCTCTTTTTTACACATATGTGAATAAATATTTAACTTTTTCTTTTTAGTTTATTCATGACATGTATATGATATAAATTATATTTGATGCTACATAACACCTTTCTTTTATTAAATGGTTAATTGAAGAGATTACGATTGTGTTTGTGTAACTGTAATTCTTAGTCTTTATAAAACACATGTTTCAAGATTGCTCCAAAGTTGGATAATTAAATTGCACTGAAAACAAACCTTGATATATATTGACATGAACACCAAATATAAAAGGCTACTTTTGGATAATATACATGTACATTGTAAGACATCAAACTAAGAATTTTCGAACAAAATCCTATTCCAAACTAAGTTTATTTCAAATGTGTAATTATCATCTGCTTAACAAAATTCGAAAGGAATATTTATTAAAGCAATTCCAAAGGCTTTAGGTTATACACTTTTCAATAATGAACTTGGGTGAAATTTTGACTATTTGGATTATTTTGATGTATTAACCACTCCAGATATAACAATTGCTTTATTATTGACTATTTAATTGTACTAAAAATCGTTTATGTGCAAAAATAATGAAAATATGAGGGAAAACTGTCAGACTATTGAAACTTGGCCAAATATAACTATTGTCATAGGTGGAAAACTACACATTTAACATTGGATGTTTTGAATTGAAAATAAAATTTCTGATCCCTAGTTGACATTCATACACTTAAACCCGTTTTATCATGCATGGTAAGAGGCAAGCAAGACATTGAATTTTCAGTACTTTTTTCATCAAAAAATTATAAAATGCCACTTCTTCTTTCTTTAGATAAGCCATTATCTTTGACAGTGACCAATTATTGTCTTTGTGCAGTTTTCTTTAAATTCGATATTTGATAATTTTGTGATTTTGAAGGTTCATACTGCTTTAACGATTGACTTTTGCTATGGGGTTATACACTAAAAATTCATCACTCCACTCAAGAGAATGATAATAATCATATTGCACCAAAAATTATTGACTTTCATTTTCAATTTTAAGGTAACTTAGATTTTGACTAAAAAATACCAAGTTTTTTAAAAACAAGTGATTGAGTGACAGTGAATCGTAAACCGTATGAATTTTTTGTTTCCACACTGGTAGATGACCATTCTATCAAAGCATCCTTATTGTTTGCCTGTACAGTTGTTTTGTTTATTTCAGTGTATTTCTGTTTGAAAAAGTGGGGGGGGGTGCTTAATTAAGTTCTTTGTGTATATATTAACGTGCTAGAGGGATGCTGGATCATTGTAATGAGTCTTAAATCGATGAATGCCACACATACATGGACATTTCATCTTAAAGATTCTTGAAATAATGCTGATAACATTTGATATTCAAAGAATGTTCATCTGCAATCCTTAACATTTAAGATCTGACCAACTGTTACCTCTTTGTGTAAATAATTTTTACCTACTGTCATGAAACCTTTTGACTTTGTGTGAGATGTATGTCTTATCAATATATCAGAGTGTTCATTAGTTATATGCAAAGAAATAATTGACTAGAGGAGTGGATAAGAGTAAAGTAACATGTTATCTTTTCTTCACTTACAATTATGACAAAACATTTTATTTATATGTATGTTACAATATGAATGACCACATGCCTTAAACTCATGACAGAAGAAGGTATATAAGTTGGGAGTTTATTATATCTAGATACTATTGATTCAATCGTTGTGGGGAAAACAGAAAACAAGACCAAAACATTTCCTCTCAGTTATTTCTGAAGTAAAATTATTGACAGAATATATTTTTAAAAGAGGTTAATGTTATGTTACTTTAAATCAACCTCCAAATCATATTATGTTGTTAAAGAGATTTGGAAAATGAAAGTGTATTCCAAAGAGCCACTACAGTCAATGTCACAATCTAAAATATGATTTAATGAATACATTCATGTCTTCTGGTTAATTGGAGATTTAATGAACTTCATGCAAAAGTGAAAGGAACCGATGAAAAAAGTCAATGACGAGTTAATTAAGGGGCCTTTGATGCTAAATCTAAATTTTTCGTTCAGCAAAAACCCATTTTCGTAATAATGATTTCATTCTCGAAATATCACAAACCATGTAATTACATTTTCTTAGGTTTTGTTCCTTTCATTATCTTGTAATATGAAACGAATCCCTTTAGAAAACATTCAGTAATGATGCTTTACAATTTGCTGAATTATTCTGCAAACATCGAAACATTTAATTTACATTGCCCTCTGTACAGAGATTGTACATTTTTAAATAGTATATAATTAATTTGAAAGACTTGATAATATACTTACGTTTTTGTTGTTATAATGTTTGTAGATTATTCATTTCGTAAATGGATTATATGTTGAGCACTATTTATCATTAGTTAGGTAAAAACAAAAGTTTTCTCTATCCAGTTACAAACAGAATATGAATAGGCAGGTCAGTACATTGTGATATAAGCGTTCAGAACTAACATTATAGATAAAACCTTAGGTTATTTCAATAAACAGCAACAGGCAAATTCATTCATTATCTAAACATGCAAGAGGTAGCACTTTGGTTTCCTGCAATGTTTGAATTACTAGGATTACTTTAGATGCTACAAAATACTTTCCCATAATAACAAAATACATCCTCCAGGTTTGCCAGGTTGTTAAAGACATAAATTGCAGGTTCAAACTTTTCATTAGCCCCTTTTATGATAATATGGGCTATGAAGGCAATTCCATTTATCATATAAATCATAAAATATTAAAAACTTAACAAAATAAGTAATTATTCGGGACTTCATTCCTCCTAGTAGCATAGAAGATATGTGCATACTTTGAATACAATCGGATGAATAGTTTTTCTGTAATAGGTCAGACAAAAATGTCCTTGGATGGACGGACGGATGGACAGACAGAAGGACAGACGGATGGAAGGATTGACAAAACCCTCTGTATTACATATACCGTTAACTGTTGTTCAGGGCTATAAAAATTCCCTTTACCCTTGAGAGGATTATTTTAATCAAATCAAACTTAACACAGATACTGTGAATTTACCAAGTGGTGTTCTTACTCTTATCTTTTCTTGCAAACAAGTGTTATTTCTATCACTATAAAATACAACATCACTTTATGTCTCACGTTTTCATGAAAATATTGAAAACATTGAAAATCAAGATAAGGAAATATAGACAATAACAAGTTAATGCCTATGTTGTGATATATTAATAACCCACTCTGTCTTTAATGGACCTTCTTTAATCATCTCGTATTATATTACATTAGCATTATCATAAAATACACTGCCTTCTATGGGCATCTGTTATTCTGAATTTGTTTCGATGATAAGATATTGTGATGGCAAATAAATAAAATCTTCTCAATGCTCAAAAGCACATTTTTAAGGTTCTAGGATATCAAATATTTGACACATTTAAAATAAATAAATAAATTAAACGTTATTGCTCTTCAAATCGCCATGTAAAAAGTCTTGACATTATCATGTTAGCGCATCTCAAGTAGATTTGTGTTCATACTAGGCCTGTTATGAAATCATAAATCGATTTTCAATAATACTTGTTTATTGAAAGATGCAATCATTGTGATCAATCTCAATAGAGATAAATTTGTTGCCTAGAATAATATCCATTTTTAATTCAGTAATTTATTTATCTTATTACAAATATGTACTTACTTGTTTAATGTAAAATAGGTTACTGTCTTCTACTTAAAGCTGATAAGATGATGGCTCTTTGGACACTTAATCTAATGTCTCCCTATTAAATTGAATATTATGTCTCTAAATGCGTTGTGAGTACTATGGTCGTTGGTGAAATAGGATCCATATCAATAAGGAAGCACCATTATCTTATGACAATATTGATCATCAGGTTCTGTCATTTCGATATCAGAAAACCTTGTAGCCCGTTGCCACTTACCATGAGTCAATAAGTGATAGGTTCCCGGGATCAATGTAGGAGATCCCCACATCAATTATGTTTAGGAACGCCTTAGTGGTGATAGAAAGTCATAACAGATAGTTTTGGAAAACCTTTTTGGCACTCACCATTAACCCTCAGCAAATAGGATTACAAGGAAATCCATGCTTGTCACACAAAGGGCAATGCGCCTTTAGAATTGAGTGATGACTAACCACATAAAAATAGTGACATGGATATATTTTTACAGGAGTTCGAAATCTTCATGAGTTGTTTTTCAAATATGAAAGAATGAGCTAAAGCAAAATTTTTTGTCACTGGGACGACAATTAAAGCTGTGATCGTATGTGACATCTTCAGTTGAGGGATGGACGTGAAAGTAGGAGGAACAGTAATCATCTTGAAATCCTTGATACGAAAGTTGACAATTTTAGAAAAGTTTACATCAAAGACCATTTCTGCAATACAAGAAGAAACAAGAAAAGCCTTTAAAAAGGCATGCTTGGTGCCACATAGGCAGATGAAGGAGATTGTGATTTGTCGACCAATTTGGGTGATTAATGAAATATATAACACTGGATAACAGCACTAATATTAACACGAGTTAATGAAAGTTATGAATATTTTTACATTTATCAACGACTTTTGGTATATTTCATATCAAAAGACGCGAGGGTGATATTTTATTTATCACCCAAATTCACTCTTTTTGACATCTTAGAGAAAAAATGTAAATCTCTGAACACAACAATACAAGATTTTCAAGACAGTGATGTCATTGCATAGTGACTTCACCATGTTTATGATGTTATGGCATTGTGATGTAGTTACTTGATGACGTTAAAGCACTGTTTTGCCATGTAGCGTTGACAATGACAGGAAATTGTGCAAAACGAACTGCAAAAACGATATCTCCTAGTCATTATGGTAAATTATTAACAGTAGTATTACAGATAATAAACAAAATACTTTCCGATGATCTGACAGGATTTTAACCCAGGTCCGTTATCCGCTGAGCTAAGCCGGCCTTATAGTAAACGTATGGTACCAACGATACATATTCTAAATATAACATGAGTCATTTTCAGTAGATCTGATTATAAAAGCATGTTTTCAACGTAAACATTTATTGACATCGTTTGGTATGACTTGTAACGTCGTCGTAAATGATCTACCTATTAGTAAACATTAGTCGTATTTCGATGTCACCATCGTACTTACAGAAACATTACTTTTAATTTGCCAGGCGAGCCCAACGTGAAATTAAATCGTGTGGGTTATAAAAAAGTGGATTCGGCGATTATTGAATGTGAAATAATGCTCTTATCTGGAACAAATGCAGATTCTTCTTTAAATGAAGATGTTTTTGATTGAGTCTGTTAACATTTATCAGCGTCTTGAATAGAAAATATTATTTCTCTTTTAATATGACATTTAGAGCGAAATCATATTCCACAGTTTAATGTGCCAAATATTTTGTATTACCCACATGGTGACGCAATGCATTTATCTGTTCATTGGTCATTTGATTTGGATACAACACATGTGATTGGCGCGGCTTCCCTTTGAAAATATCAAGAGTAATATAGAGAGAATTCAGAAAAGTTTTAGAAAAATCAAATCATAACTGCTTGGGGCCTTTGGTGTTTGATGTTCTAAATGTTGAGAGTAAATCTGATTCATTTTCAAATCTTCCAATCACTAAAGTGAAACGCAATAACATCTGGGACAATACATGTCATGGGTGTTGATAATTATTAATACTGACACATCATCTCATAACTTATGGTTACCCTACTTACAAAATAGATGTTGACTTTCATTCACATCAAGACTAGAGAAACATCGCACATCCATAACAGTTGAATAGAAATATATACTTCACTTTATAGGCAGGGTACAAATTCACTATAATATGTACAACTTTTAGCTATTTGAAAGCGTGCATGTGTACGAATAAATATAGGAATCATCAGATTTGGTCTTGAATACACACATAATTGACCCTCGTCTCCTAGAAATGTTACCCTTCAGTTCTATCAAAGTCATTGATTATCTGTCAAAAGTAGGTTTACGCTAGTTTTGAGATTTCATCCCAAAGGTAAGATCAAATATTCTGATACGAATATGTTTGAAAGTCTCTCTAGTTCTACCTAGGGATAGATAAAATGTCATGATTTCAACAAAATAGTTGATATTTATCAATGCCTTCAAACGTTCATTCCGATAGTGCTTTTTGTTCAATGAAGAGTTGATTAAGAATTCTTGCTTTTGCTTTTGCTTTTGCTGTTGGTTTTGCACTTGACAGAAAACTTCACTTCAGGTAAAAACAACACCTTTGTATTGACTTTTGACTTTGAGCATACTTTATATATCATAAAAGAATATTTTCAAAACATATCATGATAGACGCTAAGGAAATCATTGTTAATAGATCGGGTCTTCGAATAAATGGTATACAAATCTACAAACTATTTCAGTGGGTTTCATAGTATGCAGACAACTAAAATGAAGAAACCTTGATAAGCATGTAAGTGCTAGGGTTTGTATATATGCATTGACGATTCGTTTATTGTTCATTTGTCTTATATGATCAACAGCAATACTTGACTTAGATAAGTTACTTGCTCTCTCTAAAATAAAGGTACAATGGAGAAAATGAATAATTTGATGATTTAGGGATATCTCTGATATCTCAGAAATGTTGTTATTAAAACCAATTACAATTATCTACAATAAAGAATCACCTCCTAAAGAACCTTTAGCAAAGAAGAAATGCTTTGATTTCATTACCCAAACGTCTTCAACGGAAACCCAATCTTTTTTCATTAGAAATGAAGCATTCTGGATTCGAGTATTCAAGGAAGTGCAAGTTGGTCAATTAATCACTGATGAGCAGTGTTGAAAGAAAATTATTTCTGGAGGCCGACATATCTTATCTATTTATTTTTATTTTCCCTGTCATATCTTAATCGCAAATTGCAATTGCACATATACAATGAAGACACTAGCATAAAAAAGTGCTTTATACTTAAAAGTATAAGAGCAAGGGACTTATCTGTATCTTCTATTGCCATAACATTAGGTATAACATCATCAGTTCACTCTAAATATATACCTACATTTGTTCTCTAATTACCATGCTATCAAGTAGACAAAGCGTGCTGAAATGCTTAGCAAGGTGTGTGATATCCACAAACTATCTAAAAGAATCGTAAAATCGATATTATAAACATTTAAACCATTCTTTTAAATAACCCCTTGATTGCACTTGATTTCTTATTAATACTAATTTCCTGTCTAAATGTAGTCACTCTGTATTGCGTAATAAATGTACAAATCAACATGATACAACATGAACTGTTTTAGTAGCATTCTAGAAGACAACATACAATAACAAAAAGTAGACAATTGTATCATTTGAACCTTACATGTAAATCTAAAATAACAAAAACTACTTTGAGTAATATGTAATTGTTATGGTTATTCCCATAGATTTCAATCAATGATAACATTAATGTTATACTTCTTAGACTTGTATTTCTTCAATGGTCAATAATTTTTCGATTGATTGATATAAATTTATTTAATGAGCTAACATTTTATTTCTAAAATTAAAGGGATTGGTAAAGTATCTTGAATATAAAATACAGAATATTAAAGGTCTAGTAATTTGAAATGATCATTTATTAAAATTATGAACAATTTGATACTTCGATAGTATTGAAAACACTATTCTAGGGGAAAACATTGCAGAAGCCAAACATAATGTATTAATTTTACTACAGCAAATTTATACACAGCTACATCATTGATACAGGATGTAATTCATAGGTTTAACTTTGCATATCATTTTATGTGATTCAATAGATCTGGAAAATGAAAATGTATTCCTTATTTACAGTCAATCCCTCTCATGTAACTTTTAAATTATTTAATTAATACATCCATGTCTTTTGTTTAATTTGATTGTTAATGGATATTATACGACAGGGAAATGAATCAATGGAAAAATCAATAACGAGTTGGCAAATCGTCCTTTGATCTTGAAAGTAAATTCATTTCAACTAGAACCATTTTCTTAACGGTAATTTCATTCTTCAAACATCACTAATAATGTAATTAGTTTTGCTTTAGTGTTTCTTCTTTCACTATCGTATAATAAGAGATGAATCCCTTAAGACAACCTTGAGTGATGATGATGTGAGATGCTTTTTGCAATCTGCTTAATTATTGGTTTGTTCAAAAAATTATGTTTCAGCAAGAATTATTGTTTATGCTTTGCCTTTTGTACTGATTTAGTGAAAAATGGTACATGTAGATAGCGCATTTAAATCAATAAATCATAAGTTTTAAGAGTAACTGATAACGAGATGGCAATGGAAATTTACATTTCATGTTTCATCAATTTCAAATCAATAATGCTTTTATGATTTTTAGTGTGTCCTTAATATATCATGCCTGCACATTAAAGGGGCAGTAGCACGTTTTTAGGGGGAATATAAAGTGATGTCAGGAAAATGAAAATAAATGGATCCTATTGAAAGACCATGTATTCAAACTAAATGAAGTAATAAATCAAATGTATAATGTAAAGTTCAGCCATGCCAATACTTTTTCTTACACAAAATTAATTAAAGGTGTTCACCCAAAAATGGCCGCCATTGGATTTCAAGTAAATCTTTATAATTCTTCCTCTGACTAAGGATGATTGGTGTGGGTAAAGAGATTTTTGACACTATCAACATAATACATTTAGCATTAATGTCCAATAATCAGTGAAAATTTTAAAATATAAATTTGTCAAAAAACGTGCTACTGCCCCTTTAATGTAGATTTGTTTAGTACAAGGCTTATTATGATGTTCATGTTCAATTTACTTTGGTCTTTTAAGATATGTAGTAACTAGTTAGCACTATATGATTATCTACGTTAATTCTAATAGTCGAACTAATTTATTGCAAACCCACTGAAATCTTTACGATGATAAAAAAAAAAATTCATTCAACTGATGTACTAAATGCTTATGAGTAAATACTGTTGAAAACAACTTCATTTGATCTATTTTTATATTCATTAATCAATTGAGTGCAAGGCAGTTCCATCTGGGACCAAAACATGTTATGACTGTTGATACAGACACCACATTTCATACCTTTAAGTTCATTAAGATGATCGATGTTTGAGTCACAGGAGCTTCACAGAAAAGTTGACTCAGCATCACACATTCATTTCAATTGAGTAGAAACAGTAGAAACTTATTTTGATAAGATTCAAGAATATTTCATGCTATACTATACAAAAAAAGAAACGCATAGCTGGATATTTCAAGGTGTCAATTTTGAATTGACACTGTCTTTTAGTAAATGCGTATAACAAACTGAAATTTCTCACTGAGATAACAGGATCATTGCTCTTTATGATATCATACAAGCCATATGACTTTAACTTCCTTAAGCTAGTCAGAGGTCACTTGAATGTCATTGTCTGTTTTTACCACCACGTGAACGCTTAACAATTTTCAAACGCCTTGGCATAGACTGTATAAGTCGCTACATTTATGATTGGATTATGGTCTCCAACTTGTCCTGCATAAACTGAGCCAGGTTTGGAAGCATTTGACGTAAACGTTAACGCTGCCAGAGAGGTCAATCCAGTTCATCTCAAAAGTGTTCAATCAGGTTAAGATCCTGATTACGTAAGTAATAGGGGATCCCATTGATGTTGTAACATGTCAGAAATAATCTTGCGACACTAACAGTATGTGCTCTTTCGATGTAGTGGACAACGTTACGACGCTACGTCATTTATCGGAAGCAAGTGTCGTTTGATGGTAGTGTGTTATGAACCTAAGCCTATTAGACTGCCTTGAAAATGAATGAAACCAGAAAGAAATGTGTAGCATATGGCCGCCCAGATCATCAGGTTACCCTTTCCAAAATCTAACGACTTGACTTTGGCAGTTTGGAGCGTATCTTTCATTTGTACACGTCTGTATACCCAATTCTTTTTCATCTCCTCTTTGCAAAAGAAATCCTGATGCATCGCTAAGACTTACACATTTCCCATGTCTTAGGTTCCAGATCTGAACGTTGTTACAGCACAGAACACGTTGCGAGCGATTATGACGTCATAACATATTGCCAAAGTAGCGTCTCCTGACTCTCAATCTGATCTGTTGCAAATGATTCCGTATTGTTTGTGGCGAAATTCTGTGTACTATAGGCACCCTGTCAGCTGTGTACACAGCATTGACAATGCAGTGACATGTATGAAGGAACCAAATTTAGCGATCTTGACCCTCTGTGATGACCCAAGGTGTTCCAGAACGTGGACAATCATTGGTGGAACCAAATTGTTGGAAGCGTTCGAAAAGACAAGTGTTTGTGCTCTTTTAGACGTTATGACCCCTGGCAAGGAATGTTTGCGACTCTCCAGTCTGAATTTTGCCAATGGCGGTGATTCGAGTTGCAGTGCCAAAACGTGGAATTTGCATTTACTCTTCATATGGTAAAACATCTATTGCAATTCGTGATCGGTGAAAGCCTTTTGTGGAGAATGTGAATACACGCATGTTTCCAATAGTTTCAACTTTCAAAGTGCTTATGGTTCCGTTTTGCGATGTTTTTTTCATTTTGGTCAAAAACGCGTTCAAATTCACAATTTTGAAATCAGTGACAGATTCGAACATTCAAAATTGTCACAATAAAAATGTGTCTACAACCAAATGTGTTTCACAGTTTTTATGGACATATTTCGTTTTGAAAACTCATTTATCCGGAAAACATTCACCTATGCGTTTCTTTTTTTGTATAGTATATTTGAAAACGTACTTGCATGTATATGAATAAAGATATGAATACTGAGTTTTGGTTATAGCATACAAGAACAATGGATTTGTGATCTCTCAAAATCATTGAGTATCTACCAAATGAACGTTTACGTCCCAAAGGTATGATCAAATATCCAAGTATTAGTTTCAAAGGACTCTAGTTCTAGACCAAATCAATACGACTGTGCAAAAACACCATAAATTGAAGGATATTTCCTTTTTTTTCCCTTTGATTAATCTGTTAATCAAATAAACCAGTAAGAAATATCCGCAACTTATGTTTACACATACATGTACATGATAAATATAAGCAATATCTCGATTTTCAATAAAAGCAATATCGATCTGATTTTTTTAAATCTCAAAAGAAATTTTATTAGTTAAACTTATATAAAAAATATTGTCATAAGGAATAACATCTATTTTCTCAATGTCTGAGGATGAACAGAAAGCAACTCATTGGTAACAGATTTATTTACTTCTCTTGATTAATTGAGATACACAATTAAACAAATATATAATCAAGTGTTAGGTTAAGTGAAGTGACAATTAAACAACTTCAAATAACTTAAATTCTGAAAATTGCTTTACAAACCTAACTTTTTATGAACTAACTGAATCTACACTCACAATGTGACCAGCTTCAATATTGTCATTATTATATTTTGTAATGCAATTTCAGGCAGATGTTTGCCTTCTATTAAATTTGTTTCTAAAAGGTTATGTGTAAAACAAGTTAAATTGAATGTTGTGTGTCTTGGGATGATGTAACAAATATTCAGCAAACTGTCTTCAAATAGCATGCAACTTAGATGTAGCTTAGGAGAAAACACAATAAAGAAAACGATTAGAATGTTAACAAAAAGTAAATTCGTCTTCAACGAGTAGAATTAACGGAAATAGGTTCAACATAAAAACTGAAAGACATCTTAACCTGCAATAAATGTATTTTACATCCTTGGAATCAAGATGGATGGCTTCTGTTGTCATGGAAACACTGAAGTTAATTGAAAGGGATCCAAAGTGATCCCACGAGAGAATATAAAACAAAGTCGTTGATTCCTTCTGATGGTTGTTTTATGTATCGTTTGGTACAGATAAGAATTAGTTACATTTTCAATAAAGACAAAACATTGCTTCTAGGAAAACAGAAGGAACGTTGGTTTTTCAATCCAAAATGTCATCATATTTTTAAAATTGCATTGGATATCCTATATTGTTGATTTGAACAAAGTTTGTGCCAAGATATATGTTTTTAGAAAAAAGTGTGATCCTCAAGTAGCGGATAAAAAATTTAAAATAGATATGGAATTAAGACATTTTCTCGGGGTTCTTTAGATCGAATTACTAATGATCATAAAACCTTCCATGAGTAATCACTAATACTGTTATTGATCGACCCACTGACATACCACATATGATTGGGCATTTTTTAGTTAGTTCAAACCTGGAACTATAAGCTCAGACTTCACCATCATAAGAGGAGGTCAAATTTTGGATCAATAACGTAATAAATCTAAACCTTAATTACATCACTTTAAGAGCTTATTTTCAGTATGTTTGGTATTAAAGTACTACTGGTGTGTGAAGTTTAACAATATCACTAAAAAATTTTACATTTATATTGAGAAGATATCATTGTCAAACCTCGATATTATTTGATAAAAACAAGGTATCAAAATAATTCATAAATATCCTTAAAGGTCCGGAAAAATAACGCATTTGTATCTTGTTGAATGCAAAATATCCTTGCGCAAATATCTGTGCTACAATAAAGCATTCCTGAAGACTCCGACGAAGGTAAAAGGAATTACCCTTTCTTAAGAACAAACCGAATGTGATTAACTGTACTAATGCTTGCTGAAATTGAGTGTGCAAAGAAAGTTGCTTGGTTATCATTTTACCGAGATAAGCGTACTTAGAGAAAAAAAATCCTTGTAGAACATGTCCTGGTCAATTCACTACGAAAACGTCTTAACCTGTTTATGTTCACTGTCTTTGTTTAATTGTCACATGCTACATAAATGTAATGTCTGCACTTCAATGAGTGATTTAACCTTTTTCTACAAACTATATCAAATTACAAGTATATCTTATTTAATCTAATTTTATAGAGATTTCCCAGTTGTTAGTAACATCCCATAGCTTACTTCATGGTATTTGGCACATGATTAACTCTGTGGCCTGTCCTCAGCCTTTTAGTAAATATGTGAGTTTGTTCAGACTCTGGTTTGTCTACACACGCTGGATGTGGACTTGATCAAATCTTAAATGAGGAGAAACAGTTGAGGAAATGCATCTATACAAATATTCAGAGAAGTGTCATGTAATAATGATTTGCGGTAAATAAATGTTAGAAATGTATTTTGGACTTTATTATTAATAAGTTGTTGGGTTGTTTTTAATATAAATTGAAATATCATATTGAATTTCTCACATTATTTGATGTGGCAACTCGGAACGAAGAGTTCATATAATGGCTTATCACAAAAATCAATGATGTCCAAAAGAGGAATGAGAGACTTGAGCCGCTAATACCATAAAAACGCATGCCAGTTAGTTTATGAACGTATAAACAAGATGTTATTATCAATGGTAACTGCAAGATACATTATTTATTATATGATTGAGGGTGAGATACTCTGTTCTATCAGTGAAATAAACCCTCTATCTTGCTACAGTGGCGATAACCTTTATCGTCACTCTACTGAGTGGTGATAAACTTTATCACCACTCGAGTGACGTCAAGTTCAAGAGTTTGACGTCATGTAACAATGGTCTGACGTCTTGAATTCTCATATGACGTCACACTGTTACCGCGGTAACGGGCTCTTCCAAGCGGCCGCTCAACATGAAATTTGCCTTGTTTGACGTCATTAGAAGGATTTCATCATATAATAAATAGAACATCTGTCAATTCTTGACAAATACCATGTTTATCTCATCTCATGAGGTAGAAAAGTTAAATATTTTCTACCTCACTCGATGAGATAAACATGGTATTAGTCAAGAAAGGACAGATATCCTCTATTTATTGTTGACATTGTTTGCTGAAATTCCCAGTGCAGCTCACATGAATGGCATAGGCATTTGTCACCATCAATTAGCCTTGATGCAGAGAACTGGCATAGTAAATATTTGCTAAATAGGCGGTGAGGGTGTGAATGTGTACCTATGTATTTTATACCCTGCACAAACATGAGGATGTGTAAAACTTTGATCTTTATGTTTTTTTAACTATTTTCATACTGCGCTGTACATTTAGAAGAACAGATGATCTGCAAACTTGTGCAATTCCCTATTAATAAACATGGTTAACATAATTTCATAAAACCATCCCTGATATGAATAGTTTGTTATCCCTTTTACATTTTACCGGATATATGAAACATTAACCTAATTATGTGTTTTGAAAAACTGTCCCAAATGACCTTAGTTCACATGTACCAGACATTTAAGTGGTACTGTATTGATTTATTTGATTCCACTGAGTGACTTGACTCATTTCAGAGACTGTGTTCGCCTCTTCTGTAATCTTATTACATGTACATGTAGGTACTTTATGGTAACTCTTCATTGTGGAACAAATAATGATAATGTATGCCCTGTTAAAAGGTATAGAACTGATACAAAAGAAAGAAGTGCAACTGGAATGTTTCACACGTTTGCATCATGTTATTCATAAGATATTTCTTAGTTTCTCAATGATATGTTTATTTGGATAGATGTTATCGCTTTACTTTCCCCAAACGAGTAATATTTTAGAGAATATGCACATGGATCACTTACATTTCAAAACTGTCATATGTTGAATAGGTAGACCTTAAGGGTCATGTACTAATTGCTTTGAGATAGTTGGAAGTTCTCGATCCTACCATTTTTGCTTTCAATGTTCCTAATAAATACTTTTGTATTTACAATGAATGCTCTTGATTGAAAATAATTAATTTAGATCATATTTTGTTAGGACTTTGTCCCTGTTCTAAACAATATTGGAAGTTGTTGTTTTTAGATGAATGATTCTTGAGATTTTAAACTAACCAATAGTTAATTAGAATTCAACATTTCCAAAGGTCATGCATTTTGTACTGTGGGAGTAAGTTTATTTTCTTCATTAGAAAATATTATTGAAATATACTTTTTCAGTAAGTGAATTTACTGAGAGTAGCAACCAAACTTACTTACAATCACTTAAGCTGATATGAGTACTCTTACTTTTGACAATTCTTAATCTGAGAGCATGATTTGCCTGTCTGTCTATTTCAAAAGAACGTGATTAGAATAACTGTTATTGATTGTAATGTTCGGGACTGTACTTACTGACACAGTCAATCCAGAAACACAATTTCATTGTTGGAAAAAAATTCATTGATGTGATTTTCACTTATTACCCTCTTCTATTAATGATTTAAAACGACTGCAATGTGAATGAGCTTGAGTGCTTCAGTGACAAAAGAGTGCTACATGTTTGTTATTTCGGCATGTAAGACAGTGAAAAATACGTAACTTTTCGAGTAGCAAAAGAATCGATACATTATTATGAACATATTTTCTCTTTTTTGGGTTATATTCAAATCCAGTATATCTGTCCGCATTCATCAATACTATATCATATATGAATATTTATATAGCGCGCATATCCATCCACTTGTGGTTGCTCAAGCCGCTATATGTCAATAAAGTGGTATAATATTACTTCTGAAAAATGCAACAATATTTGTATTTCAATAAAACAAATATACAAAGATGGTGATGATTTTGAAATATCTCAATTTGTTATTTATTGTTTGCTTGTCATTCTATATCCAAGGGACAGTAACAATGACAGTTGCGAGTAATGCTGTTCTAAGTAACATATTTGCTATCTCTGACTGTGAACAGGATATGACATTAAATAGTTTTGTCTCGGAAAGCTAGTGACATGATAATAACATAGAAAAAGTTGATGAAACGGCGATAATTGCTTTTTAAGTGATCCCGTTTGCGATCACGCTCCTCCCTAGCAATATTTCTTCGCCGTACGCCTCGCTAGTTCCGGTTATACACAGTGTGTACTGGATTCCCTTTCTTAACGGTTTTTTTTTGCTATGCTTGTACTTGTGGTTTATGTAGTGCATTGGGTGAAAGGGACCATTCGTAATTGTGCTGTGTATTGATGTGGAAGGACTCGACTAAGTAACTTTGGTTTATTCCAGGACACTTCTTTGTTCCTTCTGGTCAAGCTGTAGTGCATGACCTTCTCTTGTTTATCTACTAGTGTATCAAAGCCATTAAAGGGGCAGTAGCACGTTTTTGGATAATTTTATATTTTAAATTTTTCACTGATAATTGTAACTTAATGTTAGATTTATTAGTTTGACAGTGTCAAAACTCTCATTACACAAGCCAATCATCCATAGTCAGAGGACAAAGTATAAAGATTCACATAAAATCCATTGGCGGCCATTTTGTGTGAACACCTTTAATTCATGTTGTGTAAGAAATATGAATAACATGGCTAACCTTTACGTTATATATTACTGCTCCATTTAATTCAAATACATTGTCTTTCAATTGGAACAATTTATTTTCATTTTCCTGACATCTCCTTGTATTCCCCCATAAAAACGTGCTTCTGCCCCTTTAAGGCAAGAAAGTGTTTATGGACATATTAAATACACTCTTCATCACGTCACAAAAGCATACAAGATCGTCATAATTATTTTTTATACAGTGTTTTATAGTCAATTTAGTATTTAAATGTTTTCAAATTGACATTTTCAAAGTCTGCACAAAAACAAATATATCGAATACTTTCTGCAAATCAATCAATAAAGAATCTTATTACACACTAACGTTGAGCAAAACAAGTTTTAGATTAAGCAAATGATTGACCAATTATTGACAAGAGATTCACCACAGATCAGATGTAGTAGCAATCACTGCCACAGACTATCATTGATTACCAGTCTGGGGTGAGAAACAATTCTTCATAGTCCTGACTCTCAACACAATTGAAATGGCAGTATATAATGGAAGTTTTTGTAATTTTAAGGACACAGCGACCACATTTTGCACTTGTCTTTTTATCTTATTGGAAGAGTTAAAGTGATAAGTTACGAGAGATTTCATGAAAAATGTGTACATCATGTACATACTTGTAGATATTTTATGAGATAAGACTTTTTTAGAGAGGGGTAGGGTCATATGATGCATTAGAGCCTTATGCTAACGGTATGGATAATGGCATGTTAAAGCTAATGGAGTCTGTTGGGGTTACCTTGTTTTCAATTGAATTAGCTACAGTGAACCATACTCACTTTTTTTGTTCAAAAATGTTATTTTATTATTATATGATTGTGATAACTATTCTTCCGTAATTTATCGGCTGAATGGAAAGACACACAATATCTATCTTACCCATGTGCTATTACACTGGCATCATCACATGAGACTATTAACATCAAAAGTCCTTAAATAATTTTAGAACCATTGTAGTGATTTATACCATAACCATACATTAAACATTTATGACAGTGATGTGTATATACTATATTTACTTAAATAAAATTTAGCCATATGTCATTTGGATGGTTCCGTCACAAAACAATTGGCATTGAATGTGAACTTTTAGGTTTTCTTCATTAGAGTTTCTTCATTTGTACAGTTTTCTTCTATTTTCTTCAACCAATATGCACTTGCAATGTTATTTGGATGGTTAGTGGATACAACATACAGTATGAGATGTTTATTTTTCAGTTGAACTTCAGTCAAACAAGCAGACCATACTGCAAATATGAGGTGTTAATTATGTCTTTTTCGTGAACAACATACCTATCTAAATCTAATGTAATTGCTGGATAAATTGAGATTTCAAGTGTGATTCCTAACACTGATTTATGAATTGAAAGAGGTGACTTTATTCAGCCTCTTTCTACTACATGTAAGTAGAAAATTGGTACCTGGTAAAGAACGACAAATATCGTATATTTGTTTGTGCAAAGTTAATAATTTTGGTATCATTATGAGGTTCTCTAGTCTTGATACAAAAAAATATTCTTATTATTTGTTGCAACATCATCGACAAATTAAAGGTCATAATGGCGGATATCTCAAATACTGTTTTGAAAACAAACTATGTAATCCTATAATTATCGAATATAAGCCAGCAATAGCATACCGCAACAAAACTAGAGATAAAGTTGTTGAGTCCAATTAATTCCCCTTCAGAGATCAAAGAAACAATTCTTGCACAGTTGTGCATTTAGAAAAATCATGCATTCTATTATTTCTTTTCGTTATACTATTCGCTTACTCCTGTCTATGATCAAAATATAATGTTAATATTGTTATAGTTTGACGTCAAAATGTCCCTTAAATGCCACACGGTTGATGTTGCAATAATAAGATGAGAATTGTTTAATTCCACAATATCAAGTGTTCAAGTACATTATTAAAACATAATGCCAATATTCAATTTCATCAAACGATATATTTATCTACATGCACTCTGCTTCTTTTGAGATGCAATGGCCAGAATAATTGTTAGAGTAAGAAAGGCCATAGAGGAAAGTTTCATTCTAAATTTATTGACGTACTTTGACCTTGAAAGTCAATTGATATGACTAAAACTACTGAGCTAAACCACCAATAACTGAATGTTATGACAAATTTAGAACATATTAAGTCAGAGAGGAATATTGGTGAGAGCGATGATAAAAATATAAATTGTTCAATCACGGATTATACATGTATGAAAGCATGTGCAAGCATGATAGTTTATTTGCAATTGCGTTGTAGTTAGCTACTACAATAACTTGTATAATTGAGATTTCGTTTTTTCAAAAAACTTCACCAACTGTTCGTTACCGTAATTATGCTAAAGACAAAACAATTCAGCTCATCTTCTTAAAAGTGAACAAATATCAAAAACCCCAACACACAGCGACCTGCTAATTAGATATACATTTAGTATGGTCATCGATGCAACTCTAAGGGTCATTGTTGAAAAGTGTGTTAGATTTGATGAAAATGATTTGACTTGTGAGATGCCTTTTCACAAGAACAGTTTTATGAACCAGTGATGAATCAAGGATTCATTTTTTAAACCACTCGATATTATATGTTATAAGATATTATACTCTTGCTCGTTTTTAAAAACATTTATTGTGTTTTATGTGGTTTTATTTAGATCATTCATATCGTTAATAATACTGGACAAAACCGCATATTAGTCGTAGGTGCTCGTTGAATAATCTGTCCGACGGCTGGGTCGATCTGTAGGCACAACGATGTTTGACGTTAACAAAGTGCGCAGCGCACACATTCAGCAATTCTGACCAAATCATAAAAACTCCACTGCACAAAGATGTGCGGAGTTTATAATGTAATCTCCTTGCATCGATTTCTTGTGGTGTGTCGATGACGTCACATTTTCCCAAAAATGGCGACCCCCGTCATCGCTCAAAGACGAAAGATTTAAAATTCTGTAAATACTTTACTCGTTGACAGAAAAAATTAATAATTTGTGAAAATGTCAAACGTTTGCTAGAATTAAATTGAAATCTTACTGGAATTTTCCTTTAAGTGATTAATCAAAAACATGACGTGAAACGTGAAAAGGAACGATTTTTCAAATATGTTTTGATGTTACAAATAGGGGAAATTATACTCCACAACCACAAGTTTGTAGCATCCATTAACTATGTTGAATGAAGCGACATATTTTGAGGTCAGATGTTTAATTGGTTTTATCACCTTCAGCAAACTGAACTTCTAATATTATAAAACCTTTGTTAAGCAACTTGGTCTAGAACCGTACTATAACCTGAACGAAACTTAGGTCTATATTTGATAGGCACACCTCTTATGAGGTATATCTACGAACACAACTAGATCTCTATCAACATACCATTAAATAATTTAATTAATTGAAATTTTCAAATATAGGTGAGAGGATATTATCAACACTGGCATGTTACAAATTGTTGAATCTAATCATGGGAATCGAACCAGTGGGTTTCTAGCCAATTGAGCAAACCACTAAGATATATATGAATTACAAAGTCAGTTAGATTAATTCATCATACCATTGGTGTGTAATACCTATGGATCAGTCGTCCTCATTACGTTTCCATCGCCTTATGGCTATTGTTTATTCATTACCCATTAGTTAAGATTCATGTATTGAAAAGTGTTTGCCTCTGATAATTTTTTTGTGGGGTAGAAAACATCTTACACATGTAAAAATTGTGTTGTGGATTGTATATATTTAATAGTTTATTTAAGCATATATTATTTGATCAAGAAACAAGATAACATGAAAAATAACACAAATATAATCTTAAAGTATTGTAAATGTTTGTCATTATGCATCCTGCTACATCAGGGATATGTCTTTGCGTTATGCTATAATCAATCCCCTGATATCCTTCTATAAAATTCTACCGAATCGCGGACGCTATTTATAGCCTGTCTGTTATCATTCAAATTATTTCAAACTCCGCTATTTATAGCCTGTCTTTTTTCAATCAAACTGTGTCGAATTTCATACACTGTAGTTTAGTGATGTCACTCGTGGAAATCTAACAGAACGCGGTTTGGAGCAAAGCGGGAGCCTGCAATGAGGCATCAGATTTACTAAATAATAGCACTCCCATTGGTTAATTTGAATCACAGGTGTGCATGCAGAACGAAGCCCAAAAACCAGTTTGCTACAATCGCTGATCATTTGATTGGCTTGCTATATATAACGGTACAACAGAATACCATAGCAGGATATTAAGGCATAACAGGGAGACATATACTCTGATGTAGCAGGATGGTGATAATTGAGCAACATTTCTTTCAATTAGGACAACATCATAACTTTGATGATTTATATATTTATTATTTTGTTTTTTGCTTGATTATCAACTGTACGGTGGTATAGTAGACTATAACAACAAACACACCAAGGAACGTAGGAAAGCTCATAGTTTCAAGCAGCTAGTTTATCACCAGACTTGTCAAATCCACATCGATTCAACAAGGGCATTTCATTACCTATTGGCTTTTATAATTAAACAAAAATTACAAAATTTGGACAGATTCAAAATAGTTTTGGTAAATAGTATTACTAAATTCAGACAGATTCCAAAAAGGTTTGGTATTATCATCAGATAGTATAGTATGGTACCTCATTAACATCAATGCTAATAGACTCAAAATAGATCACATATTAAACCTCCTAATGCGAACAACTAAACGTACATTCAATATGCTTTAACTTATAATTGCGTGGTGAACGAGTCTATTCAATCAATTCGTTTGCTCAATAAAATATTGTATAAGCTTTTACACATGCAGAGTGAACTGCTTCTGTTCAATTTACATTTGTATACTAAATTACCTTTAGGAACGCTCAACCCCTTTCAAGAAAAAGAACGATTTACTCAAGTGGAATCATTAGTACGGAATTATCTTCAAAGCATTGATTATTTACAGATGAAATCCACAGTTAATAGGCTATGCCGCATAATCGCTATGGAACCTTTGAAAGAGTGTTAGTGTCGCCCATAAAATTGGTCATGCATTAGAAAGATAAGCTGCATTGAAATTCATTCAATTCAGTCCATCATTCTTTGTCAGTATGAGAAAGATACATTGTAAAATCAATGAAACTTGATGGCTTAGATGGATATTCATGAAAAGTCAGATCCAGCTTTTATATTATTCCAAATTATGAATATGTGACGAATAATTCCCCAAAACTTTAAATTACAATTATGAAATTGATATATATTTTAAATGAATCATAAATTTAACAATAACGTTGATATTTAATTTCAACATATCGATTACAACAATAGCCATTAAAATCTATTTGAAACGATCTCTTACAATTGAGACCTTTTTTAAACCAATTAATGCAATGATGAACAAGTTTACTATCCCCACTGGACTCATTACCTTATCGTGGTGTGGCTTACATGCTCCTGGTAGGGTCACCCAAGCTGGTCAGGTCGACGGGTAGAAGCCAGACCAAATGTGAGTCTTTCTAAAACCTGCTTTCTATCTCTTACTATGCCTTTCTTTCCGTCTTTTCCCTCATCCTGTCGATCACTTACTCTCTGATCTGTCTACTCTCTTTTGGATGGCAACATCCACGTGTTTAATAACTGGAATATTGTTCAAAATACGTAAAACACCAACTCACTCACTCACTCACTACTATCACCAGAAGGAAAGTCAGCGTTCTGTATTTAAACATAATGTTTTGTCTGTTATTTATGAATGGGAACTTCAAATTAGAACAAAATAAATTTACAAATTACATTCAACTTATTATAAAATGTCAAATGTTATTTAATTTGTTATTGGCTTTGGGCAATAGTACGAAAGGAAGTTTCAGATTTGATTGATTTCATTTACCTTATTTCCATAGTTTCTTTTCGTTCCATATAGGTAAAGTAAAGCAAATAGGTAAAGTAGCAATGGACATTCTGTGTCCCGGATCTTGTTAAGTAACCTCGCACAGACTGAATGCTTAATTGGAACAGTGCTGAGTTTACTATGATTATATAAGAATGAAAGGAAACTAAAAGATTTGAGTTACCTTTTCTTTGAAAACAAAATAAATCTTGTTGCACGTTTTAAGTGATGTCCAGATAAGGAGATGATAGAAATATATAATGTCATGTCTTTGAAATTGATAAACAAAATAGATTTATTTGATGCGTTGACTAGTGTCATTTATGTTAAAATGAATATTGATATAAAAGCCTTGGAACGCATAATACTATCATAATTTCCAGCTACTAGCACATAACCATACTTTATATTCAGCGAGGCAAGCACTTTCTATATGAAGATTTTAGGACTATCTTGCCAAAGGCAAGGCCGAGGAAATTGCTCTTCACCGTCTTGAAAGGATATTAATATTTGCTTTATAATCCCATTTTGTCATCCACGCATAGCCTTGGGATAAAAGTCTGAACCAAATGAATAACTTGATGCATGCTGTTAGCAGGAATTACCATGTCGTCAGTCAGTTCAAATTGACACTCAAGAAAAGGGAGAGAAAAGAAGCTTTTTCGATCACAGGTTAATGGAGACCATTGGGGTCACAGTTCAATCTCATTGTTGTCGAAAACTAATTTCCAACCGACTTCTTGTTAGTAAAGAGAGTAGATGGTATGAAATGCATTCTGTATCCAAAATGGATATATTGTCAACGTAAACAATCGCAAACATATTTCATACCTTTTTATAAGAAAAAAGCAATTATATTCTGAGCAAAAGTTACAAATTACATTGGTCATAACTGAGGTATCATGTCAACAATGTATTCACCAGCATGCAAAGTTTTGCACCGAATGATGGTCCTAAAATTATCATTTCATCCAGTTCTCATTTACAGTAAGTAGTGGTTTCCCAATTTATTTGTTCTGAAACATTGCATACTTGTTATCATCCAAGCCTAACTTAAGGGAACTAATCATGTAATGCTTTACAAATTATTTACATGTATGAAAAAAAAATTTAAGGCGTAAGAATAACAAATAGATAGGTAAAGACGACAGACTTCTGTAAATATTATCAGCATCGGGCAGGTCTATGATAGGTCACGGAATATTTACAAATGTCTGTACAAATACAGATTCGTGATAGGGTCTACAATACTTTTCTATTTTGATACATTGTGAGTAGATCTATTTCAGTTGTAGACGTTGACATTGTTCCTTCTCCATATCAAACACACAAACTGAAATTAATTACTATATATTCGATATTTGGATCCACTCCATAAAGAAAACACAACGACGAGATGCTGATGGTTATTATAGAACCACTGAATTGCAAGGCCATATGTTCTGTGCAACTAGTATGAATTGCGACTAAAACGGATTTATCAATAAAGTGTCTGTAACATTCTCGTCTCAAATCGGTTGCATCATACAATCAAAGATTAGCACATCTGGTTGATGCAATGGACTTCCTTGGCAACCTTAGTTCCGACGACCCTGTAACAAACTCAATAAATCAGCGTCTTAACGTCGTGTTCTATAGTCAAGATACGGTAAGTCGAAACAAAAGGTTTCCCTGTGTCTCCCTATCTAAAGTTGTTATTAAAGAGACACAGAGTATGTTGATAGGATCACATATGTCCATTTTTGAAATCGATGTTATTACATCAAGAACCACTAACTGTTACTGAAAATAACAAGTTACAGGTCAATCAGTACATTAGAGCGAAAAAACGGCCATTCAAAGTCGGGATTTTGATCGAAAACCAGACAATGTGGCTCGCAAATTCGCCAAACGTAATTTTGAAACCTTGCGATAAGCTGACAGGAAGATACTCGATTCGATAGTGTTTATTAGGTATTGTAACCAATAGGTAGATTAATTGGATGCATAATTTCGAATATTAAACGTATGTTTTCTTGATTTTTTCATAAAATCAAGCATTTTAAAGATATCATGCTTAAATGGAAAGTCCAGTGATGAGCTATTCACTGCAATCAGCATACTAGATATTTTGTAGCTTAATTTTAAGAAAGATATTCTGTGTCACTTTAAGGAATATGTATGGTGTTTGTTATGTTACTTTTGATATCACATGTATTAATCAACAATACTTGACATGAATTAATGTCTCAAATCTTGTGGGAGGGATTAAACATATCAGTTGGGAGAGCAGTCGAAACAATTATAGTTTACCAAATTTTTAGTTTAAGATTAGCCTTTGCCATTTTTCTTTGTTGTGTATACATGTACCTCTAACAATGAAAAATGACAAAAAAAAAATCTTTAAGGTTTTTAGTCTTTTAAATATAAAGTATGTTTGCTGTATTTGAGATGACAATGAATATTGCCAATTTCTTTAACAATATGTTAATGAAGTTTATAACAACGTAAATTAACTGAACTTCGTACCTTAAAACCATCAGCATGTCTTAACTTGTTTCCTGAATAAATGGAAACTATATCTTTTAATTGTCTGGTATAATTGAATTTCTTAACTGTTAATTAATAAGGCACCTTTTTAAGATAGTGATTCTGTTAATCTCCCACAGATTTTCTTTCGAGCCTTCTAGTTATGCTCAGATTTAGAAATTGTTAACAAGGATAACAATTCAATCAATTTCTTTAATTTTGGAGTCATCTATAAATGCATTCTGAGGGCATGTAGTGTCTGCATCGAGGGTTTTGATATTTTATTCACATGAACAATGAGACTTGGTACCTGTTTTATTTTATTTGAACAATATGTATATTTTTAATATATGAATACTTAAACAGTTGGTATTGAAGGTAACAGAATTATTAAACAAATTTTGCAATTTACAAATCAATATTGACTTGAGCACTATTTCAATCACGAACATTCTTTTTTTTTAAAATCTAAAGCCACTTACTTCATGATTTACACACTTATAGAATTTTTCCTTAGGATTAGTTAAATTAATTTTCGCCTAAAATCCATTGAATTTAATCGAAAAGCTAGATTTAATGGGCCTGTAGAAAAAATAAAAGCTCATTATTGATTTTGATTTCTTATTTCGGGCAGCCTTCGAATATCAATAAGATTTAAAAATCTTCAACGAATAGTTGGACAACCTTTATTCTCATTAGCCGAAAAGTTGAAGGAAAAAAGAAATAGTGATTGCATAATAGCATTCCCACTGGATAATGTTTAAACAGAAAGATTGTTTTATGAAAGAGGAATAATCGTCAAACCAGAATAGGATACATGGCACATGATAAACTGAATTATACCATAAATGTGCAAAATACTTGTTTCTGATTGGCTCCTTTGAAAAATCAGAGGGCGTGTAATTTGGTTATACGGTGCTCTGTTTACTTCGTCTAATGCGCAAGAATTCATTTGTTGCCTAGCAACAAGTAGTTCTGAAATATTGCTGTTGTGTCGAACATTTTCATAAAATATGCCATTATTGCATTGTTTGTACAGTATTTGGTGCTTATACAGAATTTATTTAAACTTTTCACAGGCTTAATGCTTGCAGTCTGTCAAAAACGATAAAATACACGACACTGACAACAATTCAGATTTCCCGTTCGCACGGTCCATCATTCCAGACATAAATGGGCTCGACAGGTTTAACCGGCCAGAATTTCATACGAATATGGATCGAAATGCGGCAAACACTTACCTTAAATTTATTTACAACACCAATGCAATCATACCGACGTCAAGTTTGTGAATATATGCAGAACTTAACATAACGCTAACAACCGTCAAGAACTAATAAAACGTCTACTGAATAGAGTGAGCTCCTTTTGTTACATTCGGATATTTGTCGGTAATCTCCGAGGCCTTCTATTTGTAACATCATTCGAGATAACCAAATCCGTCAACACTGTGTGAATGTCGCTCCGTGGAAATCGTGCACGGGCATCATGACACTGCACACCCGAGTCAATGCGAAAGAATATAGTTCACTTTTAAATCGCTATTATGGTAGAATGGAGATAAACTGTGTTTGGAAATCAGCGGCATATAACGGAATTATTATAGCCCTAAATTATCCATTTAAAGCCTCACGCTGCGCGTTCGACTTTAAATTAAATTTAGAGCTATAATAATTCGAACCAGTGTGTGTGGCGGAGGGGGTAGGGTTTTTTTAGGGGGGGGGGGGTTATTATGGTACGAACTTAACGTTACATTTCAACTGCCTGCGCCAATAACCTTAAGTCAATATGAGTTGCATATATCAGATAAGGTATGGAGTCCCAATCGAATCATGAATTGAACGCTGTTAAGGTGTCAGTAAGTCAGACACTAATGTAATGCATTTTAGCTTTCACAGTTTACCATTAGCACATAGGATAACACGAAGTTCAGAACTAGTCAAGTAAGGGGAGTATTCTTAAAGAAGTCAATAATGGTTATGACATTGAGGTCAGTAAGGTTGATATTATTCTGAAGTGGTTCGTATACTTCATGGCTTTATCATAGGACAGGAAGACAGGGAGCATGTATTAAAATAGTTTTATTTTTCGTTAATAGTAACTGACATTCGTGTAACACTGATTTATTTTAAAGATAATTTACACAAGGTATCAAATCATATCAAATCTTGAAAGCATTATTTAAAACAAAAATAGTTCGAAGTTACTCAACAACTATACTCTCAAAGAACACGTTTTAAAGATGTTACTCAACCGTGACTAATATTGACAACAGAAAATGATGGAAACAAAGAATTAAAATAATTGCATCGCTCACATTGGCTTTAAATTTGAACAAAATTATGAAAAAGGAACCGTTAATGAATAAAGAATTTTTATTGAAATTCAATTTGTAAAAACAAAAGAAATTTTAAACTGAAAAATAATAGCTCTGTGATTCTGACGATTCTTAAAGGAGCAAAGAATTCTAAGAGATTAAATATGTATTTTTTAAATCATATCAATGCAATGATGATCAAGTTACAGCATAAGAATAACAAAGCCTTCCAAGCGTGTATAGAAGCTTTATTTTGTTCTCTTTGGGTGACTTATTGTGAAATTCCTAAAATAAAATGCTGTTTTCCGTAGCAGAATTAAATTCAAACTATTGATATTAAAAATGATATCTTAAATGGTAATATTTAGATAAAATGTAGTGAACAAGTTTGAAACAAACATGACACTTTCATCAGACATCACAGAAACAGAGAAACATATCTTCATATGGTTGATTGATTACATTAACTGTAATTACAAGTTTAATTCTCGTCCCATTTGCATCATTTCCAATCAATGTTTTCACTTCTTATCACTTTCCTTGCTAAATACATTGATTGGATAGACACAGAATGAATGCTCATTAAGACGTTAAAATTTATTATAAACAACACTGCTTATTACGACGTTACGCTTTTCTCTTTGCCCGTTTTACCATTGTAAGCGATTTTTTTTTTAAATATTCATATGCACATCCCTCGAGAGAAATAACACTATCGTAGTTTCAAGCAACAAGCATTTTGTCATACATAATATTCAACGAGGCAAATAACGTCTCTATATGAAGAATTTGGGACTATCTCTCCAAAGGCAATGTCGTCGAAATTGCTTCCTGTCGATTGAAAGGATATTATATATCTTTATCCTACCTCATGTAAGAATCTCGATCTCTGATTGGTTCACGTGACCCTTAACAAATTCCCATATACACCTTCACCGAGGGAGAATAAATCCCTTATACCCCGCGAGTAAAGCGTGCTTCCACGTCAATCATTCAAAGTCACATGATAAGGTCATAGGTCAACCAGTATGCCGTGACTCGGACCTTTGTTGTTGTTTTGAAATAGAGGTTTTGTTCACTTCTGATTGTGTTTTTAACAATAGTTTTAGACATTCGGTAAGATAAATTCGTTATCACATTGCATAGCGGGTTACATCGGTATTTATTATTCCCTTGAAAGGTTTTATGCAACTCGCGTTCCGCTCGTTGCATAAAACCTTTCGCGGGAATAATAAATACCGATGTAACCCGCTATGCAATGTGATAACTTATATTATTATCCTATTTTGTCATTTTCGCACTCCTTCGGGATAAAAGTCTCGTGCTAATGAATAACTTGATGCATGCTGTCAGGAGGATTTATCGTGTAAAGAGAAGGACATGTCGACATTAAGGAATTGGAACAAATGAACTCATCCAATGAAAGGCTAATGTAGTTCACATAAGATCATCATTCAACATGTCATAGCTGAAAACTAATATTCATACTACATCCTACAACTTTCTATGTAGTTTTGTTTTAGTAAAATTCACAAACACAGCAATATGTCTATCATGTTTAATATTCTGAGCATGTACATGTGACAAAATATCTACGTGTTACTTACCCTTATGTTATTCTTTTATGCTTTTTGGCACGGAAAACTATGAAACATTAGTTAAGGATAACATTTTGACTTGAAACGACAGAATGTTAAACCATTTAGTTAATCACTATCCATTATGCTACAATTTCAACTGATTCTGAAGAATTTAAAAAGACTATTTTAGATATAACAAGAAATAATATTGGTCATCATTAACACACTGAATGTGAAATCAGACTGAAAATGTTCATAGATTGAAGGAGACGTTTCTATCACTGTGAAAAAAAATCATTTCATGAAGGAATATTTCTAGACTGTTCACAACTGTACATCGCCGACAACATGACCTTCACCTTGGTTTATTGTGAAAGTAATTACTCCGCGAAATCTAGGTCAAACATATTTTTAGATGGTATCATATTTTCGTTTAAATCCTTTTATTTCAAAATGACATTATATGATAAAGAAATTATTAACCTCGTGTGTTTCCGTATCATTAATATCATATAATAGGAATAAAAATATATGTATTATGCTCGCCAAAGGCTCGCATAATACAAATTTTATTCCTATTATATGATATTAATGAAACACACAAAGGCTCGCATAATACAAATTTTATTCCTATTATATGATATTAATGATACGGAAACACACTAGGTTAATAATCTATATTTATATGGAAACACAATAGTAAAAGTTGTTAACGAATAGGTAACTTACAATTTAATCTGTGCAGCTCTAAGCCAAACGCAGGAATTGCTATCGCCAAGAGAGCCAAATTATACTAGGAATGTCATATGCAATTAAGTCGAAATCAAACAACTTTTCAAAGTATTGAAGGAACTGAACCGTTCAAGCGAAAGTGCAAAAACAAATGACAGCATTGCCATAATAATAAACCATCTGCATTGGTCAGTCACTATCCGACCACTTCTCAAGTCAAAGACAACTCATCAGTGGGAGTCATAGAGTGATGCTAAAACTGGACACGTTGATTTTTTTACTCGTTCCCGAAACAGTTCAAAGATCACGTCAAGTATGATATCAAGTCCAATATTTTCAGCCACCGCTCGACCACGAATCACTGCTATCAAATCTTTCCCGACATTGTCCTATCGAGACAACCACCAAAGCTTGAACTTGTCGATGGTGCCAACCGACCAACCAACCACTTATGTTGGCAAAGGGGCAATGTAATCAAAGTGAATGTGCTGCACTTTATTCACGGTGTGGTCAATTCTGTAACCGACTTTTGGCTACTCAATGTTGAACGTCAGAAATCATTATAAGATAAAGGCATTACTTATTAATTAAAGTAATGATACTTGTAGTGATATAGTTCATATCATGACAATATTTCTTATTGTCCTCGCTGATGTGTTTTTTCAATTCTGAATTATTGTGTGTGTTTAGGATTTATTTATGTTGAAAGACTATAAACTATAAACGTTCTTAATTGTATCAATGATGTGATTTGATAGTAATTTTACGATTATATGTGTGGAAATATGTTCCCATCCGCGTCGATGATGTGCCTTGAGGGTTTCAACTTCTTTTCAAATTTATTATTTTGTTTCCATGGCAACAAATTGAACCATGGCATTTTGAAAAGTATGGTTAGTTTCAGAGTTATGTTACCAAAATTGGTGTACATCCTCTTCATATCATATAGATGTGCCTTTTGGGTGCTTCAACTTCTTTTTAATTAGTTTAAATGGCATTTTAAAGGGAAGGGTAGGTTTCATAAATAGAACCCAAACTTAAATTTTGTTTTTGTAGAAAGAATATGGTATTTTATTCTTATATGGTGAAAATTATGAGGTATTTTCAAACACATCTGTTTTTACGAGTAAAATACTTTATAGTTTATCATGTATCTTTCAAGGTTTCAAACTTTTTGTTATAATTGTGAGTAAAATGTGTGTCAATATTCTTTGTTTCAGTTATTATTTTGGCTGCTTGTAAGTAAGTCCAGTCAAAATCAATCATTGAATAACATTAATGTTACAAAAATATCATCCTAGTAATTGATTACTTCTTTAAGACACATTTAAACACTGTTCTGATTCGGGGAAACAAAAAGAAGTCGTTGTTATTACCGAACCACTTCACTGCAAGGTCGGCCCTTCTGTGCAAATGGTATCAATTCAAACTAAAAAAGATTAATAAGGATATTCCCGGCGCAAATCACTTGCATCCTCTTGAAATAAATTCAATACCCACAGCTTGCAGCAATAGGCTCCTTGCGACTTCATATCTGACGACCCTCACGCATTCTATCAATCAGCATCTCGTAGCCGTGTTCTAGAATAAACTCGTTCATGGATGTTGCCTTAATCTCGCTAACGTTATATTTGTTATTGACGAAAGTTTTGATATCCCTGGTGTATGATAACTTACTGTGTAATGTTATATGTTATATTGGCCCATATTATATTGAAGTCCATTTAACTTTTATTACAACAGCTGAAGAATTTTAGACAGCTTAAACGAATAACATTAAAAAATGTTCGTGTGGACTCAAAACATATTCATCAATATTTAAGGATAAAGAACTCGTAATATCAAACAGATAGTAGTGGTATTTAAAAATATAAGATAAAAGGAAACCATTAAGTATGTCTGCGACTGGAAAAAGCTATAAACAGATTTCCGGTGAGAGATCTAACAACATAACATTACAAATGATTTTCAAATGTCAAAAGTTTATTAAAAAAAATTAAAGTTTACAAGGAGTTAGATTTATCATTACTTAAAACAATTTTTCTAAAACAATCAATGTTATATCAACAAAATCTTCCATACCTTATTCTCTTTATAAACGTTTAGTTTTTTTAAATAATAGAATAGATTTGAACGGAAAAAATAAGAAGTTGACATTCCCTTCACATTTGGGAAGATATCGGTATAATCTTTGCCCATTGGACAAAAATCGAAGTTTTCCTCGAGGTCTTCATTAAAATTACACTCATGTTTAGAATGTCAATAACAGACTCAGTTGAACCGCAATGAAATCTATGAAGTATCGAGGCATGAAAACTAACACATGCCTGAGTTTCTGCAGGACTATTTGCTCAGTGAAGTGTAGACAATGAGTATTGATCCAAACTTCACGAACAACAAACACGTATGCTGTTAAAAGCTATGAAGAAAGAACATATTGCCGTCTATCACTTAACTACAATGTTCTTGATGATTGACATGGTCGAACACTTGATTTCATTGCTCGGTTCAGTTTTTATTTGTTATAATACTCTTGACCTTGAAAACCTCAGTATCATAGAGATTTTATATCAGTTTTTGGTTTGCGATTTGAATGAGATCAACAGTTCAATGAAAATCTAGCTACTATTGTTAATGTGACAGCAGTTTACCAATGAAGGTAAATAGTAAGTTTGTGGTACTTGTTCACATCTTTAATCATTATTGTTGGCATATAAAAGAGAATGGCCCTTAATGTATCATATGTTTAAATTTCCTCTATAAGAAATTATAGAGAAAAACTATTAAATTTTCAGAACAAATTACACAAATATCAGAAAAGAATAGGAAAATGTCCGTTGTTATAGCACGCCATAAACCAGGCGCTCAGTCTAGAAATGGAGAAGCTTGATTAGATCTAGTTGTCATTGCCAAAAAGTCCTAAATTACTGTTAGGAAGAAAGGGTTTCAAGGGGCAAAAGCCTGTTTTTTGAAAATCTAAATGTATAATTTTAGTAGTGTCGAAAAACTCATGTCACAAACCAATCATCCATAGTGAGAGAACAAATTAGAAGGATTAACATAAAGTCAATTGGTGGCCATTTTTGGATGAATACCTTTAGTTCATTTTTTAAAAGAAAAGGAATCGCATGGCTGAACTATACATTATATATTTGGTTTCTAACTGCTTCATTTAGTTTGTATACATTGTCTTGTAATTGGCACTATCTTAAAAACGTGCTACTGCCCCTTTAATGTATACAGTATGAATGCAGACAGTGCAGGACATGTGATGCCTTCTGGAAGGAAGGTTATAATTTGTCATGACTGTCAGTAGAGCATATAAAGGTACTTTTGCATCAAAAGACTTAATATCAATGAAAAAAGTATCAAATTTATCTTTTAATGATAGACAAAAATCATGAATGAATAATAAGTTCACCGTTCTATTTGTCCACTTTTTGTAAAGACAAGGCAAAAGTGAGCGCAGCTCACATACCCCAGCCTGTAGTTTGACCGCCTTTCTTTGACGAAAATGTTCTGATAAGTCCTAGGATTGTTACCGTATTTTTCCATATCATGATATAAAATTTAATTTTTCTGAATAGGTGTGAACTGGTATAACTATGATTATAAATGTTTTTCAACAAACTCTCACCTTCCATTCAGTTCCATGTAGGTAAATTTATATTCCAATATATGTATTCTTTGCAGTGGTATCAACATTCCAATATATGTATTCTTTCCAGTGGTAACAACATCAGTCATGTTCTATGTTCATACAGTGTCCATATGAGTATCACAATAGGTCACAATCCCTTTATTTTGATTACTTCCCAAAAGATAACTTGAAGGCAAAACAGTGACATTTACAATGTTTATACGGGATGTGTTTGTCATTAGGAAATATATTTACAAGCTTAATCCTCAACCTACTCTTTTCGGACTGTTTTGGTTCAAAATTTCAAAAATTATTAGAACTTTGGAATTTAAACTTCTAAAAGGCACAACAGCATCATATAGGAGTACCAAGTTTGAAAATTCCAAGTGGTATAGTTTTTAAATTATGCTCCGGAAACAAGACAAAGTCCGAATATCTGACCGTTTTTGGTCAAAATTTCAAAAATCATTTGAACGTTGGAGGTGAAACCCCTAAAAGGCACAACAGCATCATATAGGCTAATGCCATACAGAATTTGAAGTTTCCAAGTGGTATAGTTTTTTAATTATGCTCCGGAAACGAGACAAAGTCCAGAAATCGGACGGTTTTTGGTCAAAATTTCAAAAATTATTTGAACGTTGGAGGTGAAACCCCTAAAAGGCACAACAGCATCATATAGGCTAATGCCATACCAAATTTGAAGTTTCCAAGTGGTATAGTTTTATAATTATGCTCCGGAAATGAGACAAAGTCCAGAAATCGGACGGTTTTTGGTCAAAATTTCAAAAATTATTTGAACGTTGGAGGTAAAACCCCTAAAAGGCACAACAGCATCATATAGGCTAATGCCATACCAAATTTGAAGTTTCCAAGTGGTATAGTTTTTTAATTATGGTCCGGAAACGAGACAAAGTCCAGAAATCGAATGGTTTTTGGTCAAAATTTCAAAAATTATTTGAACTTTGGAATTTAAACTTCTAAGAGGCACAACAGCATCATATAGGAGTACCAAGTTTGAAAATTCCAAGTGGTATAGTTTTTAAATTATGCTCCGGAAACGAGACAAAGTCCGAATATCTGACCGTTTTTGGTCAAAATTTCAAAAATCATTTGAACGTTGGAGGTGAAACCCTTAAAAGGCACAACAGCATCATATAGGCTAATGCCATACCAAATTTGAAGTTTCTAAGTGGTATAGTTTTAGAGTAATGCTCCGGAAACGATTTCGGACGGACGGACGCACGGACGGACGGACACGCGGAGCGCTATATACCGCCGACTACGTCGTAGCAGGGGTATAATTAATAACTTTATTTCATTACGAATGATTCTTGAAGTACCTTCGTTCGATCTCTTCTACACAGAGTTCCATAATTGGAGGAGAGTTTATGATTTTTCTCAATCAATAATGATTTTGCCAACATTACAATTTTTTGAAAAATAAATTAAACTTTCTGGAACCGATTTCACGTTGAAATTAAGTTGTTGTTTTTTTATCATTATTCCACTTTTGAATTTATGTTAAACTCATGCTCAATAATTTTAAAAAGGCGAAAAGAAAATTCCCTGGTAAGAATTGCCTGATTTCTAATGCAACTTTTTTATTTTATAAGATTTTCGATAAGCTTTATATTAGAAAGCATCATCGTGAAAGCTCACAGTTTACTTTTCTGAATAAAAAGAACTCTTAATCTTTGGTTGTTACTTAGCTGTTTCCAAATGAATACATCGTGACGTTTTTACACTTTGAAATATTACAATTTAATTTTTTTTCTAAACCAAACATACTAGACACTTTGTAAAAAGCTTGAATTCTGTAAAATTATACTTTTAGATTATTACTGAAAGAGTATAAGAGGTTGATTTGTTGAAATGTAGTTATTGAAGTTGTGAAGCCCTGAGTGTATTATGCTCTCTGCTATGTTTTATTCAACGATAGATGCACAACAACGAGTTTTCTATTTCTTATATGAGATATCCTTAACAATTACTCGCCTTTTATATAAAATCAGCTGGAAATTATGGCAATTTTTGAAAATACATAATGACAATAACGATGTTTCGTAGAACATATTCAGTAGCATTTGACGAGTCTATCATTATGTATAGGGGTGGGCGCTCAAATAATAACAAAATCAAATGAATTTGAACAATCTATGTGAACTGTTTTTATTGAACATGTATAATTAAATATTTGCACAAAATATCTATTCTAAGTACATGTGATTTGGTTTCGAAAAGACAGACGCCGAGTTAGCCACGATGGACAGTCAAGTTTGATCAATGGACTTAACAATTATGACGTCATTTGATAAGTAACGTTCTAATAACTGAAATGACGTCATTAATCTCGCGCATGGTTGTATCCTCAAATAAAGCACATCGTCGATCCCATTGTCCGCAATTGTTTTAATGCCATGGCCCTTTTATATAATACAGTAATGAATAGTCAGATATGAAGGTTTCTCATTTCGAAGTTGTTTTCCATAGTTTGCATTTTGAATTGCATTTCTTTTAACGTAGTCTGAATTTTGAATTGCATTTCTTTTAACGTAAAAAAAGTTAATACTTTCAAGTGCCATTCGGAGAAAATAGGACGTGCATCTGCATTCAGTTGGCCTGTTGAGGAAGTTTTAGAAAAAAAATTAAAAAATCTAGAGATTGCCAATTTCTTCCTTTCTTCGCGAATGATATTTTCTCCAAGCAGAAACCTCAAAGTACAATTCAATTACAGCTTTGCTATGCACCAGAGTCCGAAAAGTTCAACATATGAACTCTTTAGTGCCAAGTAGATCAAGTACAAATTGGTGAATTACACACGATGGCTTTGGTTTTGTGAAATTATACGATTTGATATCCAAACGTATGGTTTGTTTCGTATTTTTTTAATGCGCAAATGTAGAATATAACATAATTGTCAAATAAACTCAAAACCAATATTATTTCCACGTACTCAAAAGCAGAAAATTATTGTTTTTATTGCCAAACCAATTTGAAATAATCAATCCTTGGATTCACACATGAGCAAAGTCATTGAAAAGTTATTGGCAATATACTTTTTTCGAAGTGTTGCCAAGGTTGAAGTAGCTACATCAAAGAAGATGTAAATACAAAAAGAATGCAAATTTCTTTAAACTGATACAATACTGCACTGAAAGACTCCTTTTGGCACACTTATTTAAAAATTATTATGTTGTGCAAGCAATTTGCTGAGCAAAACGAACTTGAAAAACGTTTTATTCTGTCAATACTTAAACCCACTGAGAAACTATTTATCTATTATCAACCATTACCTAAACAATTGACAAACGGTCGATATTCTCAATGAAACGTTTGTAAAGTTTTAACGACACCCAATACAATTTTGCAAGAGCTGGTGCTAATAAAAAAAATTATGCAGGCGTGGAGGGAATAGCAATTACATTGAGAACTTCAGCAGTCAATAAAAGAAGCTAAAGAGGGGTTTGTCGGAACATTTTATTCAAAGTTGTACTGCTTGTGTTTGCAAATAAAACACTTGGACTTTAAAAGTGCAGATCAACAAGTTTGTAGAAACAGCCTTGTATTATGTGCAGTTTGTCAATGTTTTTCATCCAAATCGTTATTGTTTCTTTTGTATTGTTTAGTAATTATCATACCATTATGAAACATGAACATCAGTATAGGCTGAGGTATTATTTGTGTCAAACTTTTTACAGGAAATACTAGAGTAGGGAGAACTTTTGAGAAAGAGCGTTTGATGCTATGTTTATTACCTTTTACATATATATGTATAAATGCTAGCAAGAATGCAAATGTCTTTTGGTTGATTAAAACAGTTGGTAATATCTCAAACGTGTCTTTCCTAAATATAAACAGTGTACAAAAACACCTTTGTTGTATGTTCTTGATATATATTCCAGTAAAGTTCTAACATTACGAAGTCGAAAATTACGTGAGTTCTTATATTTTCATCCAATAAGATACTTTTTTCAATGGAAAATCAAACAAACAATATATATACATTCAAACAAGTCATGCAATAAAATAAGTTTAAGCTGACACTATTTTTGTGTGTAATCATGGTAAAGAACGTTGATTATACTGTGCTGTAGATGGTACAGTAATTTAACCAATCACTACAATCCTAGAGCACTGACTCTGAGGAAACAGATTAAGATTTGGCCAATCTAGTTGACTCACGAAGTAGAGCTCACATCGATTGTGTGAAATGGACAGTGATTTGTTTTTTGGTAAAATGTTGGCTTCGATTCATGCCAAAATAACAAAATAATTTTCTTAGAAAACTTTCTGTTTTTAAAATCATGCAGGATGTTGTATTTTGGGAATCGAAAATCATCATTTCTGTTGTTTTACTTTGTACAAATGTTCAAACTTAGTGTTATTTTCAACTTATGAACAAAAGAATTTGGATAATATCTGGTTCCACATTCTGGATGGTTTATGTAAAACGCTTCAACCTTTACTTCAAAAACCGTTGTAACAGATATATTGTTTATAGAAAATGATAAGATGATATAAATGATAACCAATAAGATTAATCGGCTACAATATGACTGTGAACGCTCAAGCGAATGGCTTGTGCACGTGATTTCATAACATACTCAGGACCCACGTATTGGACTCAGTTACATGTTCTTTATTAAATTGTGAACAACTTTGTACGATTGTCTCATATGTATACAATGATTGTTCTCAATTATATCTGACAGTTTGATTATGATAAGTAACACTTAATTAGAACATTTACAATTCAAATACCCTCCAACTATCAGAATCTTAACATTTCGAAACCATTGAGATATGCTTGCTTCTTGTTAAGAGGACACTGTCAAGGAACAGACTGTTGCCCACATAATAACTCAACTTTAATCGTGAGAACAGTCAATGGAATACACCAAAGAGGAGCGTAATGAGCAGACCAGATATCTCTTGCAGTTTACAGAATGTTGCGTTTCCGGCCTTGGTCATACAATCAAGATACAGGACCAACATAACCACGTGTTGTCCACAAAATGAGTTTACTACAAGATTGGCATACCTTTCAAATTTCAATCATTTGACGATTTTTAGATGGTCTATAGGATAAAAAGGGTATCTCAAACTGGAAATTTGTGAAAGAGGTTTATTGATTTGGTTGTGTAACAGATCAAGTTGAAACTTAGACCGACCACATTGTTTTCTTTGTTTCTTATCTCCCGCCGACCCTGATTTATAATTTGTCTGCCGCAATATTCATTAGCACCCAACACATCCATTAAATCTATACATTATCTCAACTAAGAATTCCCTTTTCACAATTGGCTTTTCATTGTCCTTATCCTGACATGACCATATACATCTACAAACCACTCTTATTTTTTCACTCTGTGATAAGAAACACAAATAGAAGTACAGTTTGCCTTAGAAGGAAATTGTGTGAATTGTTATTTTGAACAGAATCACTTTGAGATGATACTCATGCACCAAATCGTTGTATCGTGGTATCGTTTTTTGGACATTGTATTTTGCAAAATAAATAATATAGCTTCTATTCTAGATTAAGTTCTGATTCTTATTTTCAAAGACGTTCGCAGATGAAGAACTGAAATTTGTTTGCGACTGAAGTCAAGACTGTGTGAGAGCTTCTCTAAAAATTCTCTAAAATTCAAGAGGTCTCAATGATGAATTTTACTCTTTGTCATATTGTTAAATCTAAAATAACTAAAATGTTACCCTTACAAACATATGTAAGAATAAGTGCAAAATAAGCATGTCATAATCTATATATGTATAAACAAAGAAGTACTCTTGAAGAATTTTATCTCAACATAAAACTCCCCGTTAGGACTGTCCCTTTACTGTTTTGGTTTGTTTAAGTATTTTTTCTTATCAGCATTGATTCATTAATCATCATTGATTGAAACATATACATTTACATGCAATTACCTCCTTAAAGTATTTCAATTTGTTATATTATTCTATAATTCAAACTTTAATTAACTCTTATCTACTTGATAGAACGAATTTAGACGTTCATTTTTAATATTTCAGTTACTAAGAAACGCAGGTTCAGTTTTGTTAACATAATACTGTGTGGTTTGCTTTAACCAACCATACACTCCTATTGCCGTTTGTAATCTATGTAAATGTTGAACCGATGGATCGCTTGAAATGAGGGTTTTGTGCTGTTCCTAAAACCCTTGAGCGTTATAAGTCAATCTCCCCATTAGAATAACAAATGGAAGGCAAAAATAGATGATACGTCTGGTATTTTTCAGCATCTTTGTGTCTGAGATACTCTCATTTCCTTAAAAAATGTCATTGCCGCTAGGTATGGCACATTTACTTTAACAGAAGAGGAAATAACAAAATAGAAAAAAAACATAGAAAGAAAATAATTTGAGCATCAGGATGGCGCCACAATGATCATTTACTGCGAGAAAAACATAAAACATCAACGATGAAAACAGCACCAGTCCCAAAGGGGACTCTTTTCAAATACAAGAGAGGTAATTGTATTTAGATATATAAAAAACGTCCTAAATAGCCATTCCAGCAAAATTATGACTTTTACATGTAGATGGGGAATACATCAATATTTTTAATTTTTGTGTGGAAAAAAAAGGTTAAGGCATATAGAACGAAAAACATTAGCACTCGTCTTTTTGTCAACTAATATATTGATTAATTAATAAACTTATCAATATATCTTTGGGTACATGACCACATGAATTTAACTTACTTTATTTATTGACCATAACTTTTTTTTAAATAATATTTTATGCTAATTGATATTACAATATGTACTTTAATATGTTTTCATTAGTGTTATTTTTATTTTTATTGATTTTTTATAAAAATATTTTGTTATCAAAGTCTATTTTTATTTTTTAAGTGGTTGTGTACGAATCATTTGAAAAATATTGATAAATAAAGAGTTTTCTTTTCGAAAATAGTTGTTTTACTACTCACACATTTTTTGAATCGTTTGACACACCTGATTTCATCTTTTACTTAAATAAAATGCTAGCGTATCACGAAAGCACATACATAAGGCTTTTTCTTTTTAGCAAATTAGTATATTTTCACAAATGAAAGTTCATGTGTATTGACCAACATTTATCATGTAAAGTTTTTATAGAATTTTCATCCAAGAGTTATGAATTTCAAAATAAGTTCAAGAACGAATAAGGATACCAACAGTTCTGAAAGTTAATAACAATTTTTAGGATTAAGTTATTTACATAATAGATATTTATCTACTTTGAAGTAATACAAAAAACGCTGCAGATTACATTTATTCTTACAGCTCTCTTAAAATTCTCCTAAAGTGACTACATGTATGTCCTACGGAAAGTTGTCATTCTTTAATTTTTACTGAAATATATATAGATGTAGGCAGCATTTCTCATCATCAAAAATGCCTTAAACTCAATCCTTTTATCTAACAAAGTAGCGAGTCTGTCAAATATTAATGAAGGCGTCTGATAACAAAAGTAATTCTCACATTCCCCGTCTGGAGCTTTCTGATAATTACACAAAGTGCGAGCGACCTCAATCTTGTAGAAGAGCTATAGTGCTAACAACACGTACATATGTTGGACATGTTCCTTGATTGGATGACCAAACAGGACAGTTGGTGAATTGCCAGATATCTGTCTGCTCATTAAGCTTCTCGTATTCCATTGACCCTGTTCATGTAATAGACACATGTGGTCAAGTAACACGTTGATATTTGTATCAAATTTCTTATAGATACTCCTTTCCAAATGATAATTGGTTAATTTTCACGACTTAAAGGAATTTTAAAACCTTTTCTAATCGTTAATAGATACATTTAACAGATATGCATTTCTTTCACTTTAATGAATAAATCTTTAGGATTTGCTTTCTCCTCCCCCCTAAATATATATGTTTTCAGATATCTAATATACTAGACAAACGCCATATTTTGTATTTCATGTAGAAAGAATGCCACCAACTACATGTAGTGCTGGAATAAATCCATTATTGGTGACGGAACCATTTGTTTTGATCCTACCTCTACAGCCTGATAATAGTGTTAAATGTTGATTGAATGCTTTTAGCGCATGCACCTTCCTTACAACAAATTATCTTCAAAGGAGCAAAGGTTGGGACTGTATTGAATCAGTGTCGCAAAGCAAGGGCACTCATTCAATATGACCATAATGGTTTGGCATAATGAATGGATTCCTCGTCAGTAAAGCTAATGGTTTCATTTTGTTGATGCAGTGTCCTAGTAAGTACGAATGGACCTTTTAGAGCGCAGGTGGTGGTTCTGGTGATGGAAGAGAAAAGAATCATTTGTGATAAGATAGTGTATGCCTTGCAACACTACAATCTGTAATAGGTGTCATTATGGGGTGAATTTGATGTCTGTTTGTCGGGATTTGAAATTGATTTAACAGTTAACAGTTAAACAGTGAAAACAAGTGGTAATGGTAATGATGAAATTGAAAAGTATAGTTTACGTTGTATATCTTAGGGCTTGAAACGTTCATAATCTGCAAAAACATAGATTATGTCAGATTATTATCTATGTTGCACTTACACCCATAAGTGTATAATAGTATTTGTTTTAGCTTGAAGTAAACATTTTCACTTCATTTTCAAAGACATTAGTGCTCAGTTTACTTTCCATGGTATTTTGCATCAACCTATCAATATTTCTTCCTTCAAACATAAATCAATTTTTTGGTATTAATATACGCACAGTTCTTTCTTCAAGCTATGGCTAAATTCCTCTAAAGATTATTTAATACAAAACATCAAGCTTATCATTCTGCTCAGTTATTTTAAGATTGAAATAATTATTGAAATATAAATCCATTCTCATAAATTCCATGTATGTCATTTTGCTTTCAGTGTTTGTGCAGTTTCCGCCGCCGCCGCCGCCACCGCTGCGTCTGCCGCCCTCATACTAATGGCTATAACTTTTTTCTACTAAGCTTTCCATAACTTGTATTCATAACTTACTGCTTAAACCTCTTGGGAACGATTTTGACATGTTCAATTTCAAGGTCAAAGGTCAAGATCACGCGCTATAAAATCATATATTGATAAAATGGATTATTTTAACTTTTAACACTTTAAAATGTTACATTAATGTTAAATTCAATGAAATGTATTCATTGATTGCGTGACCTTGAGTGTCAAAAGTCAAGGTCACAAGAAAATGCCCAATATGCCGAGGCTTGTAGAAGGCAGAACAGGGTAAGGCGAAACCCCAAGTTTCGGGGCTGCTCTGCTTTTGCGGTGTCCCGCAAACGCTAATCTAGTTTTTCTCTATTATAGAAAGAAACCAAGACATTAATAATATCCAAAAACTGTATTTTCTTCTAAAAAACGTTTACATGGCAAAATGAACTCGATGTATAATATACATATATTAACAGGAACTGTATTGTTTACACTGATAGATAGATGTAAATAGTAATATTTGCATTTAAATATTTTTGGCATAATTCACATAAGAAAACATTTTGAAACAATCGTCTGTGAAAAAACTATGCACATCTATAAGTGGGAATACCTTTTTTACAGTCACAACATGAAGTATGAAAAAAGACAATTCTTTTATTATTCAATTTTCTTGTATCATGGAATTTCCTTTTCTTTTGAAAATTTGAATATAACTGAAGAGCCTACATATACATAAACTTGATTTTGTAAAATTACTACATACATTTCAGATGAAAATGCAAAAAGAACAATAATGACTAAAAACATAAACCTAAGCCATAACAATTCAAATACGATTAAGAAGCAGTAAGAATTTTACCAATCAACCAAATTTAAGCCATGCAAAAGAAGACATTAAGACAGCATATAATGTTTCCTGCTTAAGTGCTTACTCAAAGTGCAAGTATGAAAGCTTTCTAAAATTCTGATAAGCGTGTCATGACCTATTTTGATAATACCATTTTACATATTTCTATATTCAATGTACCTACCTGTTCACATTTGTGCTTGCTTATCAAACTCTATGTCTGTTATGTACTGACTTGATTTTGTTGTGTATCTTGTCTTATGTGGAGATTCAACCATAAACAATTGTTTTAAAAAAGAAGAAGTAGGAAAGGGGCAGAATTTATAAACGATGTGATAAACAGGAGCCCTTTTAAGGTGTCATACATGTATAGTGGCATCCAGTCCGATATGTGTAAACATGTTGTAAATAGTCATATAATGTTCAGGCACCTGAACAAAACAGATATAAAACCCCACAAAGATGTTAAAAATAAATTCTGTGTTGCAGGATAATCTGTAATCAGACACGCACATGTATGCTTCCGTTTTATTGTTGCCAATAACAGATTATATTGCTATTGCTTTTTCATGTTTTATTGTATGCCATAATTGTTATGCTCTTTCTAAAGACACGTTTCTTACATTTAGAGAGATTTCTTCGTGTGAAGTATCCAGTACATTATATAAATGTATTTCACCACAAAATCTATATAAATGATACTTAACATTGATAACTAAAGATGCTTGATATGAACTTCACTCAAATGTTTCTGTCATTACTATGATAAATTTATATCATTGAATAAAAGGAACATTAATTGTCTATAATATTTTGTTATAATTGATATTGCTTATTCATAACAGAATTATATAAACAAAAGAAATCATTTGAATACACATGAAAGAAAAAAACCAAAACATTACAGCATACAACATATCTGACATATAAACCGAATCATGTTTTATGGAACAAGTAATGCTGTTTACAAGACTGACTTTAGTTTTTTATCCCCCGCCGCGCGTTTAGCGGGATATTCAAGAACCATTAACTGGATTCTCTGCATAATTTACACAAAGCATCTTATTTGGAAGGTGCCGGGCCCAGTCGTTTTTGGTGACCTTCACATTATTTTCAAGGTCACAACGAGGCTTTGAAAATTAGGCTTGTCAGCGGGATATCTCAAGAACCATTAACTGGATTCTCTGCATAACATACACAAAGCATCTTATTGGGAAGGCGCCGGGCCCAGTCTATTTTGATGACCTTCACATTATTTTCAAGGTCACAGCGTGGCTTTGAAAATTTCAGCATTGAAACCTGCTTTTAGGCTTGTCAGCGGGATATCTCAAGAACCATTAACTGGATTCTCTGCATAGTTTACACAAAGCATCTTCCAGGGAAAACGCAGGACAAGTCAATTTTGATGGACTTCACATTGTTTTCAAGGTCACAGCTGTACTTTTGATTTATCATCAATTTACCTGCATGTTAAGCTTGTTCGTGTGATATCGCAAAGAGTCATTCACTGGATTATTTTCATAAATCTATTTTAGGTAGACACCGGGCCAATTTGGTTTTTGTTTTCAAGCCACAGTGAAGACAACATGCATTTAAAGCTTATTATAAGGATGATATGTTAAGAACTGTTCTCTATATTCTCTTCTTTTTTTTGCACAAGGCTTCTTATTTGGAAGACCCAGGGACCAGTCTATTTGTTATGGTCGAAATGACATCTAGTAGCATGACAAGTGTAGACAAGTCTTTGTTTCTATGTATACATTATGCTTTTTGTTAACATCAATTTGCGGCGGGGGATCTTGTCACCTTTGTGACAAATACTTGTTGATATTTGTGACATAAAACCAAAACAGTTGCCAGAACGCAATATTCGTATTTTTAACATGTATATATCTCATAAGTAGTCCTGTAAACATGAAGTAGTTAATACAAGTACATCATTGAATAAACAATCAAAAACAATGAGCCATTTCATGCACATGATGACATACGTCTCGTTTTATCGATTATCATTAAAAATGCCCAGGAGTTTTTTTTTCAATACAAGCACACTTCATGTTGAATTTCTAACATTCAAATATTTGGATAAACAACAACACATTTCAGTGATATTCATTACATTTTCCGTTCAAAATGGAAAAGAATATTGCATGATAAAGTCCCTCAAAGATGTTATGGTGTCATTATTAGAACTCAGTGCTTCAGAAATTTGCATCTCGGCAAAACGTTTTTGAAAATTTTAAAAGATATAAAATGCAACTTGATACTTAAACACACTTTAGAGCTAATCTCAAATGGATTATTTTATATTTGTATTCTTCTCCACTTTCTTCGATAAATATGTTTAAACATAAATCAATATTTCAAAAACTTTCATATTTAATATATTTTTTCAAAAGCCTCAGTAACATGATATAACACTTTGATACCCGTTTCCGAAAGAACAATGACTATATTGATTAGCAACGTTTGTTTAAGTTGAGCCAGTACTCTCACTAATGGACAAAATGTGTTTGCAAAAAGTTTGTTATGTAGAATGACAGTCTGGAAAACGTGAAACATGAACACATCTGTATTAGTAAACACATTTCTTCATTTAGCCTCCACCATTCACGACTTACATCTGTATATTCAATTAGCTTTGAGGTGTGAAAACATTTGTCAAGATCAATTTCAATAAAGATGTGGAAAAAACATTTTGAGTGTATGAACATTTATATAAATGTGTTAAATAATTAAAAGAAATTTATGTGAACTTCAATGCTGTCATTGTCGATGGTAATTTGATCCATATGTTCTGTCTTCAGTTGAACTAAACAAAGAGAAGTAAATCAAACCAATGCCTTAACCTTAGGTTTCCAATGCAATAACAGACAAATTGTCAGACAATGTCAGTCTTGCATGACAAATTGAAACCTCCTTTGCACTGCATGCCCATCCAAAATAAGTATAAGACTGCTTCCAAATGGGATGTTATTAATGAGCTACAAGCTTTGCTCAAATTGACGTTACAGGGACAACAAATTGAAAGAGATATTTTGTAGAGCTGTGAAACATTGATGGAAACTCATTCCCGGGGAGGTACATGTACATGTACCTTTTACTCCATCACCGATGTCTATTCTTATGTCTTATTCAAACTCTTACATACAAAATCACACTGTTACAAATCGATATAGAAACTTGTTCTGTGTAGTGCCGACCTCCTATTACTAATTGCTAATTTATGTTATATTTGTTGATTTGTTGGAAAATAGTGTCCCCTGAAGTACTTCAATAAGGGGGATAAGGTAAAAAGGTAACAATTACCTTATCCTGTTGTTATTATTATTATCATACCCAAATGTATACATTGCTCTCACCTCAACTCTCCTCGTATGCTTGAAAACGGTTTAATAATCTTTAAGACGTCGCTAATCAGACAATAAAGAAGACTTTTCTTTGTCTTCCTTATACTACCAACTCATGGAATGCCACTCAAACAGTTTATCTTTCCTCCATGAAAATTTGTCTTTTATTGATGAATAAGGATCTAAAATTGATTATTTGACATCACAATATCAATAGTGACCAATGGTTACCATTTTCCATCAAGTTAATCCTTACTGTAGAAATCGAAATAAACGAAAATCCACATTTTATCTTCTATAGATAGAAAAATAATTCTAGATTTCTAAAATTGGATAGATGATACTTCAGTTTTCATGCTAGAATGTTCTGTGTTCCTAACTATCAGACCAGTTATAAAATCAAACCAAAAGCAAATTCCAGCTTTAGGAGAACCAACATAATTATGACACTATTATTTCTTTCATCCTTCTACTCTGATGATAAAGGATTGTACTGGTCCTCAGGCATACCAAATAAGACATGGTATCGAGCTATTAAATAAATCGGTCTAATGCAATCATGTTCTGTATTCGTAATGAATCTAATATCAATATCCTGAAAAATCTGGTCTTATATCTTTGAAAGTCTGTTTTAGGGGGAAAAAGATTTAATATATTAGGACAAAATTTGTTTAGCTAAATCTATGAACAATTGCACCATAAAACGTCATATAAAATACAGTATAATATGTATCAAGTTATTAAAAAAAAATTACGGTCAGATTAGAATTTAAAGAATTGATAAAAATGATTGCTTTTATAGGATTATAATTTCTTTTACATGTTAATCAAACATTACTATATACCAAATTTGTTTTTAAAAAACCTGCAAAGATGAAAATGTTATCATTCCGAAAGTAGTTATGAAACAAGCAATGGGAGATTATGTCTTGAGTGCAGAATCTGTAGCACAGAATAAAAGAATAAAAATAATCTAAATTTATTTTTATATATAAGTGCACAGTAGTTATTTCTCTACCACTCATATAACATTTAAAATGGTATCGAAAAGTCAATATACGGAGAGTCAAACAGAAATATATTTTCCCGAAAGTATCTAGTACTTCGTCAATAATTAAATTCAATTTGCTCAGACAGTGGTCAACACTGAAGTTCAATTCAATCAGGAACACGGTAATGGTATTGACCAACCAGGTCTCACTTCAGTCCGAAGTTCATTTGATTTGTGCAGTATCAACATCCTATAACAGATTGGTCTAGGGTAATTTGGGAATTTGTCTTTATTGCTCGCAGAGGAAAGTGAAAAGGGGACTGAGAATCTTTTAAAAATAAATTATGCATGGAATTCAGTTTTATAAAGTAATGCAATTTTTCTCGCCTATTTTGAAAATATTATGAGTCGAAATTATAATGAGTTGCTGACATTTTGATATGAACTACACAACTCTTTACAAATCACCCTAAAAATCTTTTTTGAACTGGCAATGCATGGACGTCGATGTATCAAGCAGAGGAATAAACATTCCCATATATTATTACATAATACAACTGAATTGCAACAGAATGGCAATTTTCATGAGGGTTGGAATACACACGTTTTGTACATCTTTGCCTTAGATAGGATGATCTTAGGAAGATGTGGCACTCCATTGTCAAATTAGACAAAATCCTGGGATCCGTTCCATTTGTAAATGTTTTGTTTCTTAATTTTTTGAAATGATAACAACATATTTGGCCTCTGTCTTTATGATATGTTGTTTGAAGCAGTCCAATTTCATAGGACTTAAACGTTGGGTGACTGTGTTGGGATCATTTTGATACAATATGCATTTTCCATTTCGTTAAAACACAAAGACAATGGCCAAAAATCATGTTTCCTGACATGACTGTCTTACAAATAATATAATACAATATGAATGTGTCACAACGTCTTTTCTCCTAATCGATATAGCAGTAAGTTTGTTACATAACATAATGAGTGGTTTCAAAAGATTTTCATGGGAAATGGACGCGCATTATTGTTAAGTTATGTTCCTTTGTTGTCAGTAAGCAAACGTTCAACTGCTTTCGGCAGCTGTTGCTTTTTAATAAAGAGCTTGATTCTCCTTTTTTCATAATAATTCGGCTTCTTAGGAATGATTGTTTTGTTTTTACAAGATTATGTTTAAACTTAATAGTTTAACTTGAAAATATCTACAGTAAAGCTTTCCATGTAATCACAAGTGATATGTGAAACAAAAATATTAGAAATTCGGTAGTTTAAAAAAATTAAATGGAACAGTTTTCTTATTATATTATTAATCAAAAGTCAGACCTTAGAAAGACTTGAAATTGTAGTTGAAGTTTTGAATTGGTCACCTTCTAGTTTTCAAAAGAACCAGGGTAGAATAGTGATCTCTCCATTAACCTCTGATCAATTGAGTTCCCATTTCCTATTACATAGTGTCAACATGTTATGATTAACAACATGGTAATTTCTGCTAACAGCATGCATCATGCTGTTCATTAGGTTCAGACTTTTATCCAAAGGCTATGGATAATAAACCAAATGGGATGGTAGAGCAAATATTAATATCCTTTCAAACTGATGGGAAGCAATTTTCTCAAATTTGCCTTTGGCTAGAAGTTTGTCAAATCCTCGAATGTCAATGTTACTTGCCTTGACGAAAATAAAGTCCAGCAACATGATGGAAGATGTTTGAACCTTGGCATTATCCAGTGATCCAAAGTGTGTATATATCTATATCTACAGATAAAAATATTGACTTAGCAACATCAACAACTGGTTTCGATAGAAATCCAGAGCAGATAGATCCCTTTGAAATATGTTTACTTCCCTGTTGATGTCCGGAACTTTTTTTAAAAAAGGTCTACTTCTGAAAAATAAAAATAAAAAATAATGTTCATTATTTCCTAACTTAACATTCTGTTCTGATGAATGTTCTCAATTAAGTAGAAACCGTCTTTAAATTGTATGATCATTCCAACCATTATCTTTGGAACAGATTCCCTTTGTAAGGCATGAGGATACCATTTCTGTACTATCAGAAAGGCCTCGGAACTGATACATCAGATCAATCCATTGTCACAGCAACGTAACAAGACTGTCCAACATTAATGGAGGCATCTCACAAACAATAGCAGTTGTCCTGTCTGAAACTTTCTGATAATTACAAGAAGTAAAGGTTATCCCACTCTTGTAGCACGCCCATTCTGAAATGAACATGTGCCCCTGTTTGACCAGCTGTTTTAGGAGGGGTGGAAAATGTTGTGAATTGCTGAGAAATCTTGATGATTGTCATGTTTTCATTTGACTGCCCTCTTTTTTTACACATATGTGAATAAATATTTAACTTTTTCTATTTAGTTATGCATGACATGTATATGATAAATATTATATTTGATGCTACATTATACTTTTCTGTTATTAAATGGTTAATTGAAGAGAGATTTGGTATGGGTTCCGACATTGAAGAATAATTCTTTGGTTATTTCAATTTAGCAATAACAAGTGTTGATATATGTAACATTTGGGAAAGTATCTTCTATGCACTTTCTTCCTTTTCTTGATACCAACTTTTCATCAAAGGATAGGAAATGAGTACCCATATGATACCCTGGATGTAATATATCAATCTGTCATATATCACCATATAACATTATGTTTGTGTAGCTGGAATTCTAAGTACTTAGAACCTAAATGCTTTGCCACATTTTTCTTATGACCTTCATGGCTCAGACTGAATATTTAGATGATGTACGAAAACATGACATGGCATGACTTGTCGTTATAAAACACATGGTTCAGATTGCTTCAAAATTGGATAATTTAATTGCACTGAAAACAACTTGATATAACATAGTGAAATAAACACTAAATGTAAAAGGCTTCTTTTGGAGAATAATACATGTAAGACATCAAACTAGGAATATTCAAACAAAATCCTTTTCCAAACTAAGTTTATTTCAACTGTGTAATTATCATCTGCTTAACAGAGTTCGAAAGGAATATTTATGAAAGCAATTCCAAAGGCTTTAGGTTATACACTTTTCAATAAAGTACTGTGGGAAGATCAAAAATCTCATTTCAATGTAAGCGTTAAATATCTAAGTTTATTAACATATAGAAGTTAAGAGCTTGGTTTGGAAGGTAGGTCTTTAGATGGTGATTAATATGGAGTAATTGAAACCTTGGTTCATTTTGACATATTATGTTATATGACATGATTTATGAAATTATAATTGATTTATGGTGTATTTTGCATATCATTTATTATTGTTCTTTTTCGTGTATAATACACTCGAGGGTTATTAGTCAATCCTCTATAAAATAACAAATAACAGACAAAAATATATAATAAGTCGTATTTTTATTAGAATCTTTGTGGCTGATTTTTTCTGTTTCACTTTTAAAATGTTGTCATTGCCGCTAGGGATATGGCACATTACCTCGAACAGAAAAGGAAATAACAAAATAGAAAATGTATAGTAAGAAAATAATTTACACATCACGATGGCGCCACAATGGTTATTTACGGCAACAAAAACACAAAACATTATCTTCAAACACAGCTGCAGACCTTTAAGGGGACTTTTTTCGAATTCAAGAGAAGTATTTCTATTTTAAAGATATAAAAGAATTCTGTCCTTGATTACGATTTCAACCACATAATGACAGTAGGATGCTTCATTCTTTATGCTGCTAATGCATGACATTCGTCGCTAATGCAGGTCATTCGCTAATGCATGTCATTCACCCCAAAAGCTTAGCAACGACTAATCCTATCTTAACATTGTATTATTTGAAGTATAGAAAATGCATTTAACTATGCATTTGATTCAAGTTCATTTAGACAACATCACTTGCTTGGCCATACCAGTAGCTGGTAACAGACTTAATATACCATCTACATCAGTTAACTTACACACAAAACACAGATCTAATGACACTCACTAGTTTTGATAATGTTACATATTTGAAGCAACATTATTACCGAAAAATATACATACTTATGGTTGGGGTAACTTTCTCTGTCATAAAAAATACCTTTTATCTCCAATCACAACGTTTACCAAAAGTAAAATAAAGTAGCGCGTCTGTCAAACATTAATGAAGCCGTCTCATAACAAAAGTAATTTCCACATTCCCCGTCTGGAGCTTTCTGATAATTACACCTAGCGCAAGGGAACTCAATCTTCTACTGAGTATGGTGTTGACAACACATGTGTATGTTGCCAATGTTCCTTAATTGTATGACGGTGGAAAACAGAACAGGAAACAGAACATTTAGTTAATTGCCAGATCTCTGGCCTGCTCATAAAGTTTCTCGTTGGCATATTCCATTGATCGTTTTCTTGTCTAAGACACATGTGGTCAAGTGTCTTGTTGGTATTGGCAAAAGTTTCTTTTTGAATGAAAGTTGATAGTTTTTTACCACTGAAATGGCATTTCATTAACAACACTTATTGAATATAATCAAATTGAAGAGATAAGAATTGGCTTAATTTTATTATTTTTCCTTGGGACAGGTGTCACAGGTACATACATGTATGTCGTATAATGTCATGGTTTTGACTTTCGTAGATAGAAATTACCACCAACTAATACTGTGATGAATCCATTATTGAATCATTTGATTTAATCGAACTCAACAGGCTGATGTTGAAAATTTTGATTGAAGGCTCCTATGAACAAATTACCTTCACAGGAGAAAGGATGAGGCATGTAAAGATTCGTTGTCTAAAATTAGGTCACTCATTCAATATGAGCATAATGGTCTAGCATAATGGATGGACTCTATTAAAGCTCATGGTTTCACTTTGTTGATTCAATGTCTGAATAAATAAGAATAAATTCGTAGCAAAATGCAATTGTTATGATGCAGAAATAGATTAAGATTAAAGAGAAAGACGATACTTTATGGATTGTAACGTTTAGTCTGTATTTATGCTGTCAAAAAAACTGTAAGCAACAGTGGTGGTGATAGTGATGGAATAGAAAAATAAAGTTTGCTTTGATATATTTTATGGCTTGAAACGTTGCAAAATGATTGTCATTTTATGATAAATTATTATTTATGTTATTTTTCACCATTATTCCATAAATAGAATATTTATGGTTATTATGAGTATACGTTTTGATTTTCTTTCTCAGTAAATATAACTGTGCAAAAATCAATCTCAATATAATGACCATGGTATTTTACATCAATGTATCGAAGTTATTTGTTCAAACATTGATCAAATCGTTTTTTATTTATGTATGATCACGTCTTCCCTCAAACACAAATCCCCCTTGATATTGGTTAAAAGACTTTTAAGCCTTTAGAACAAGCACTCTGCTTATTTTATCAAATTTTAAATGATCTTTAAATGTTTATTTTTTCAAGTGTGAAATTCTAAACATTATTTTCAAACTTTGTATCACTTTGTATATCAATATTGACTTCAAAAGTGTGCACTTTTACTATCAGTCGGAATAGAATAGAACTTACCCCAAAAAATAAAATAGAAAAAATATTGTCTCTATGGGGTTCAATCCAGACGTAAAAGTAGCTCTGACACGGTCTGAATGCCCCCACGTTATAAGTGTATGACATAAGAATTATATCAAGACTTTCATTATCAAAAAGAACTCCACAAAATGTTGTTCTTCGGTATATTTTTATCATAATTGAAATTATAAAGCATCTTAAAACCATCGTCCCTTTTAAAGAAAAACGACTCACCATCATGTGTAAGCATACATTACGAGATATGACCACTCTAACATGTGATGGAACCATTTTTGTTTACCTGATCAACACTGATAAATTTCCTATATTGTTAAATACGAATTTATGACATCAAAATCAACACAATTGCGGGAACTAGATATATATTTTTAAACATGAATATTTATTTTGATAGGTAGTCCTGTAATTCATAAGACGTAAAGTTACTTGACACTCTAGTCAATTTATTTAGCTGAAAAACTAAGGCTTGTGGCACACTATAATCTAGGAAGGGATATACTGACATACAAGATTATGAAACAGAAATGCAGAGTGGGATAAAAGCTACAATAAACTGTAACCATGATAAAATGATAATAGCTCAACAGGAGAACAACATGTAAAAGTACAACACGAAGAGCAAATGTTATCATATAATGAAAACACCATGATTATCATCGATAAAACTCTAAAATGAGATTTCTATTATGTACAATACATTCTTATACAAGCAGCCCTCAAAGCATCAAATTGATCATTTAAAATCTCAAACATTCTTATCTTTGAATGAATAACAACAAGTTTAAATTATTTTATTTTATTTCTTCTCAAAGCAGCAATGTATTTACCTCACCCTTTGAAAGTTTTAGTGGTCAGCAAAGAAATTTGCATCTCAGCAAAGCTCTTTTATGAAAATTTTAAAAGACATGTCAGACAAAATGATATGTTAGTACACTTTATTGTCAACGTCAAATAAATTATTTTTCAGTTTGTATTCTTCTTCACTTTGATATAAATGTAAAAAGCTACATTATTCTTTTGAAAACTTTTATTTTCAATGTATTTTTTAAAAAGCCTTCAAAGGGATCTTAATGACCTGATATCAGACTTTGATACACATGTTGTGTAACAACCGTTTTCGTTTGTTCTAATGCTCTACACAAATTACAATGACAAAATCCGTTGAAAAAGGTAAACTTTAAAGCAGAAAAATTGATACGTTTGTGACAAATGAACTTGTACACTCACAAATGGAAAAATATAGTCACAAAAAATGTAATTTTGTTAAACATCTGTTTAAGAAATCGATGCTTAACATGTGAAAAAAATATTTTATTAATTAACACTTTCATAAATTTGTTGAATTATCGATACGAATTTATATGAACTTCAATGTTGTCATTGTCGGTGGTAATATTTTCTTCAGTTCATCGAACAAAGATAAGTGCAGAACATCAAGCCATTAAATGCCTTTACCTAAGCTTTATTATGCAGTAACAGTTTAGGTTAGGTTAGGTTTTAGGTTATATTTGTTGATTTGTTGAAAAATAGTGTCCCCTGAAGTACTTCAATAAGGGGGATAAGGTAAAAAGGTAACAATTACCTTATCCTGTTGTTACTATTATCATCATACCCAAATGTATACATTGCTCTCCCCTCAATTTTCCCCATATGCTTGAGAACGGTTGTAATATTAATGTCTAATTCAAACTCTTACATGTACATAAAAGATCACTCTGTTACTAATTGATATAGAAAATTGAACTTTGTAGTGCCGACCTCCTATAACTGATATGCTTATTTATGTTATATTTGTTGATTTGTTGGACAATACACATTTTATCACAATATCTTATTATCAGCATCATAAACAATACGAGACGAGGCCACTGAAATCTGGAGAACAAACCATTCAAAAGATGATTTCATACGATCTCACGAAACATTGGTGCTGCATTTAAAGGGGCAGTAGCACGTTTTTAGTGGGAATATAAGGTGATGTCAGGAAAATGAAATTAATGGTTCCAATTGAGAGACAATGTATTTAAACTAAATGGAGCAGTAATAATTCAAGTATATAACGTAAAGTTTAGCCATGCGATTCCTTTTTCTCACACAAACTGAATTAAAGGTGTTCACAAAAAATGGCCGCCAATGGATTTTATGTGAATCTTCTTACTTTGTCCTCTGACTATGGATGATTGGCTTGTGTAATAAGATTTCTGACACTGTCAAAATAATACATTTAGTATTAACTTACAATTATCAGTGAAAAATTTAGAAAATAAATTTATAAAAATACGTGCTACTGCCCCTTTAAGATGTGTGCAAATTTTGCTTGCATAGCTTTCAACGAATATCATGTTTGTTTTTCTAAACATTTAGATCAATATTTATTCTCTATGATCAATATTTATTCACTACACAAAAAGTCCTACAGAAATTCAAGCATGTTGCAGTTTTCATGCCTTAACACTTATGGACTTCTTTGCAGTTCAACTGGGTCTGATTCTTTTTCTTTCATAAAATATTGTTCTTATGTGTTAATGAGTATTTTGTCAATATGTGGTTGGTTTATACCAAATTCAAAAGATGTTAAATGTATAACTTAAATTCATAAAATCTTTAGCAAACAATTTACCATTTGTAGTAATTTTCTTGTGTCTTGATGCGAACAATGCAAAAAAAGATAGAAAAGGAATTCCAGATATCTTTAAACGCTACAATTTCCTGTGATTCTTAATTTTCTTCCTTTTATATAATTAAATGAAAATCGAATTCCAGCTTTCAGAAAATAAAAATTCATTATGACACTATTATTTTATATATCCTTCCACTATGGTGATTAAGGATTGTACTTGTCCTCAGGCACACCAAATGAGACATGGTATATATACTCAACGGCAATAGAAACGCAAATTTAAATCTAATCATAGTTATAAAACTTGAACAACACCTCAGGCTATATAAAGCAACAAATTATTGTTATTCAGCCATCTATGTATATATCCAAAGGAAGGCGTCCGACTAACACCAGCACATGTGACGTCACAACAGACATCACATGGGCTTTGACTCAGTCATAGCAGAAATGTTGTGGGTTTCGTCCCAAAAACGTTCGATGGGATTCATGTACGGCGAATTTTCACCTCAGAGGAATCAAATGTCTTCTAGTCCATCAGCAAAGGTGAGGTTGAATCTTGATCAACTATGACATAATGCCACGTTCGATAACAATTTTGGTCCTGTGAGCTGTCCATTGCTGTCTGTCAAGTCGGCGATATAATCACAGGGCAGAGTCATGGAAAGGATATAAGCAGCGTTATTTTAAGCTACCTGACATCTGCATACGATTTGACGCTTGATGTGACGTCTGCTTGTCTCAATCATTCTCTTATAAGACTCATATGTCAATAAGATTATTTTTTGTCTTTTTTTTTCAGGTGTGAAAAGAGGAAAAATGGTCCTGCAAAACGATGTCAGAGTTGATGAATCAATTTGTGGACAATCTTTGAATGTCCCATCTTACCGACATCGTGTTTTACGTTGACAGATTCACATGGAAGTGTCTGAAACTCACAAAATTCCAACAGCCCTATCCTATAACAGATTGGTCTTGGATTATTTGTTAATCTGTCTTTATAAATTGCAGAGGAAGGAGCATGATACTAAGAATCTATTAAAACTGCATGAAAACAGCTTCACTTTTCAAAGTTATGTAATTTGTCTTGCCTATTTGTAAATATTATGAGCCGAAATTATGACATTTTGACATGAACTAAACAACTCTATGAATTTCATTCTTACATCTCATTTGAACTGGCAATGTATGGAAGTGCATTACTACCTACAGATTTTTCATAACATGATGTAACCAATTTAGACTGACCCAATGACCCAAACATTTACTTTTCTTAAGATTTGGAATGCACACGTTTTCTGTACCTTTGCCTAATTATAAACCAGGAAGATTTTGCACTCCAAATCACACATTTTAGAAAGATCCTGGGAACTGGCAGCAACGGCACTAACTTATTTTCAGTTCGTTTCATCTCTAAATGTTTTGTTTCTTTACTTATTCAAAGTGTCGACAGCATCTTTGGCGTCTTTCTTTATCATGTGTTGTCTGAATCGGTTGTTTGAATGGGTCTTATAGCGTTGTCGTCAAATTTCATAACGACTCAAATAATTGGTGAAATTGATGGGATCCTTCATATAACATATACAATTCCCATTTTATATATACAAGAAGACAATGGTCAGACAGAAATCATATTTCCTCACAGGACTGTTACAAATAAAATAATACAATATTTATGATAAAAATCGGTCATCTTCTAGTACAGTGAAATTCTATCCTGGGTGTCACAACATCTCTGAATTGAGGCTAGTACTAGGTGTACTACATCAAATATTAAGTGGTTTTAATAGGTTGTCATGGAAATCTGAGGCGCATTATTGTCAATTTGTTTGTATTGGTGATGAATGAGTAAGCTACAATCAATGTTAATACTGTTAACTAAAGAACTCAAAACAATTTTTGCTCATATTTCTGAGTATCCTGACTTAACTGTTAGTTTAATGACTATTCGTGACTGATAAGCTCAGCATTATAAATCGAATTCCCTTTTAATCATGAATTTTTAACATAAAATTACTTTACTAAGTAAAAAAGACCTGAAATAGTAAAAACAAGTTCAAATACAGAGTCAGACCTGAAAAAGACATGGACTTTTTAATGTTGATTATAGTATAAAAATGTTGAATTGATCACCTTCCAGTTTCAAAATGACCAGGTTGAAATGGGATCTTTCAACATCTCCATTAACCTTTAATGGAACGAGTTCCCATGTTCCTATTACTGAGTGTCAACATCTTCAGATTTACCACTTGGTTGTTCCTGCTAACAGCATGCATCAGGCTGTCCATTAGGTTCAGACTTGTATCTTGTCTCGTCTATGCCTTCAACTACGGGATTGTAAATCTTGGATAGGCAATATCATTTGCTTTGACGAAAATAAAATTTGGCAATTTGAACAAAAAACGTTTCAAGGCGTTTGTATGACTAGATTTAAATTTTCAGCACGTTGCTCTCACTAACAAAACACCGAAAAAAAAATTTTTTTTGTTATAAATCCACAGCTGAAAAATTACCTTCAATATATGTATACTTTCTTGAAACTGTGGGTTTGAATAGTCAATTGACAATTACGACATTCATATTGTCTGCTTTGACCTACAAATAGCTACAAGTAGATTTACATTTTTATATATTTTTGAAAAAAACCTTTCTTAATGTAGGTTTTTTTTCCGAAAATATGATGTTCTTATGAATGTTTGCAGTAAAGTTGAAAGCATCTTTAAAAATGAATAGCCCGATCTTTCACATCATTATTTCTGGAACACATTTAGTTTGTAAGGCATGACCTTCCTTTCTGAACTCATATCACATCCAATTCATTCTTCCAGCCTAGTAACGAGACTGTCAAACATTAATGAAGGCGTCTCACAACAAAAGCATCCCCGTCTGGAACTTCCTGATAATTACAAGAAGAACAGGCAATCCCAATCTTGTAGCAGACCCATTCTGTAGGGAACACGTGCGCCTGTTTTGGATTCACAATGATCAGCTGACCTTGGCATGAAATGGAACGTTTTGTGAATTGCTGAGAAATCTGGTTATCTAGTTATAGTTCCTTTCTGTGTATATTTTCCCTCACTTCACCTTTACACATATATCAATACATTTTTCATTTTTATTCTTGATAGTTAAAGTGTATGCATGTATAATAAGTTATTTTTAAATTTTTTTTATTAAAAATCAAATAACCGGTTCAGTATGTTTTTCCACATCGAAGATGAATGTAGTTATTTTGCTATCTAATTTCCAATAAAAAGATGCCTTTCATTTTAACTTCATTGTGAGCAAAGTTTTCATCTTTTTATGCTGAAAAATTCATCACCTTGGAAAACACCATCGGAAGTGCCTCAATCATCCTTACTTTACAGCTGGTATCTCATAACACGAATCAATGGTAGGCTTTATTATAAAACTTCTGTAGGACACATTGCCATTTACAGGAACTAGTGATGAAATGCGGAGAAAATCACTTTCTGAGCAAGTGCACTCATTCAATGTGGCGATAAAGGTCTAGCATTATTGATGAACTTGCAGCCATGAAAGCTCCTTTTTAAATTTGTTTACACACGTTGCCTAAGACTCCAACTCACTCATAACTCCTTTCAATACCACACACATTTCCAGCTGACACATGCAATACAATACTTCATTTATTGATTGAATGATTTCTGAAAGTATTATCGTCAATGCCTTCAAGACATGATTTTTTTTTAAATATCAACAGCTCTCAAAAACCTTTTATTGAGCATAATGAATCATTCAAATGGTTCACAGAGTATCCACACGTTTGAGTTATATAATCAATGTGATTTTCAATTTATGTCTTACTGCACAATGCAGAGAACGGTTTGATAATAGCAGTTCAAAAGGTACCATTGATAATATTATTTTCCCATAAATCAAAAGTTCTCGTTTCAAGATGGTCGTAAAAAGCCCCACTGTGTCCCTTCTGAACTTATTGTGGATTCTTTTCAATTCATATGGACATTATTAAAGTTTTGCTTTAACCTTCATCTGGTTATCGTTTCCAGATTATCGTAAAAAGGCCTACTGTGTCTTTTTCTGAACTTATTGTGAATTATTTTAAATTTATATGGACATTATTAAAGTTTTGCTTTAACTTTCATTTCATTTGGATCCTAAGGGCGTAATAAACATACATTTTTAAACCGTCTAGGTGTAAATCTTACCCCATTAGTAATAACATACACTTCAAGTTATGATTGAATTTTGGTGAGAGTAATTTTGTATACATGTGATAACATAAACATCAAATCAGTTAAGTCAACAGTTACAAGTTATGATTGAATTTTGTTGAGAGTAATTTTGTATACATGTGATAACATAAACATCAAATCAGTTAAGTCAACAGTTACAAGAAATGGTTAATTGAAAATAAGAAAACAATAGGGAGTCAAAATAAAGGAAGCTTTGGAATAAGAATGTTGCTATTCCTTGCGGCCTTTACAACCAATTATCAGATTAAGAAACATTCTTTCAATGCACTTTAAAACGTTGTCATCCATGCCTCTATAAAATAACATGTTCGAAATTCACTTTAAAACGCCACTAAGCATGATTCGAAGCCAATCTCTCCTACATTAACTTCTCCTCAACAGAAAGGACCTCATCCCTTCCATTTATACTGAATGAGTGCTCTGTAAAGGTCTAATTAAGGACTAATTCTTTACTTGTTCCAATTCTTGCTTCTGTACATGGAATTGTCATCAGAATGGACTTTTAGAGATTCTACCATCAAACGGGTCATAACAGTTACGCTATAAGGAAGCTGATAATAAGCCCTGAACCATTTAAGATATTGATATTGATGTGCAACCATAGTGTGCATATTTATCATGAAATGTATGAATACACACTGAGAAGTTTGTTTTATAATTGAAGGAATGATTTCTAGATTGATAAATAGCAAAAGTGTCATTTATCAAATCAACCCCAACAACTTTTGGCTCAAATCTGTAATGTTGCTGTGAATGTTGTATTTCTGCATATTTATAGAGTGCAATGTCTTGTCGTAGATGAAACAAATGGTGTTAATAACATTTGATAAAGAATTGAAAAAGGTAGGAACAATGCAAACTCAAATTAAGTTACCCTGTGAACTATAAAATTTCTGTGTTCAAAGTTTCATACAATGTTAAAACCAAATAATTTTAGATCTCCAATTTCTATTCTTACAAACGCCGCTAACAACTGAAATATTGCCCTAGCTACTCTAAACACAAACGCATTCACTCACACTATTCATACAGCTGACAATAGTATACACTTAATTACTCATGTTGAGGTAATTATGTGAAATACAAGGACAAGGAGACCGCAGGCCGAGGTCAGGTCAGACCGCCTCGGGAGTCAGGTTCGAGAGTCCTTGTATTTCACATAATGACCTCACCATGAGTAATAATGTGTTTTATTATACCGAAATTTCTTTTTCCTCAGATTTGTTATGCATGTGTTTTATGTGATATGTCAAAACAAAGCGGCACGTAACAGATGCAATCATGTGACTTACATGTGAAGAGTCAATATCTCAGGTCAGTGTCACAAATTTCTGTCGCGGATAGCAGGGGTCAGTGTGCAGATATATTTTTCAATCATGTTATGTCAACTGACCAATGACATTCTTACAAATTTAATAGCGGTATAATAACAGTTCTTTCTAGTAATTATTTTTTAATTAAAAAATCATCAGAGTATTGCAAGTCATGGCGTTACATTTCATTTGTCAAAATACTCTGATGGATTTAGAAAACTCAACTCTCTCATGAAATTCTTTTTCTAAAATTTTCATTGATTTTATTGAATAAAGAATTTCCTAATGGAAGTAAAATCGAAAGCAATTTAAAAACAAACCCAACAGCTCCTTCAAATATGAAAAATGTTGGTAAAAATCTAATGTAATTTTTATGAAATGATGGAGACATACTTTGAATTCATTTATATATTTTGCATGTAAATAAAAAACACTTCAAAAAGTGCAATTTGCAATTAAAAACGCAAGATATCCCATTTTGATCATTGTTTGAAGAGCAAGACATTTTAGAGCAGACTTTTACATTTGTAGTTGAATGAAGACAAAAATAGATATTTTGAATCACTAGAACAGTCTTTTATCCATGAACGTTTCTTTTACTTCATTAATAGTAAGTCCAAATATGTGTTTCGACCCGAATCCAGGAATCATTATGTCATCATATATTTACAGAGTTAGCTGGACATCATATTCAAGTTCATGTGAACTGCTCCGTGAACGTTCAATTGTCCTCCTTAACTGGAAAGTTGCTTAATTTTTGTAGTCTTTTATTTGCAGCTCAACGAGGGAATAAATTATCTTGATAAACCAAAAAGTTTCTGCTTAAATGTGAATTCTGTAACAAAATTGATATCCAGGAAAACAATGTCATTAAATCTCGAAGGGAAGAAGAAACCTGGCAGAAGTGACTATTGCTTTCTTGAAGTCAAATACTGCCTCAATGCAGTAACCTGGTCCGGTATTCAAGGAACAACTGAGTTGATGTGGCTCTTAAGGAGTTATAGGAAACAATGAAGCTCCCTTCACTCAACATCGTTTAAACAAATTCATCCTTAAAAACTTCCATCATTTTTAAAACAAGACACAATTTCTTACTTCGCGATAGTTTTCGAGGAACTTCAGATATATCTTCACAAGAGTTGTAAGATTCTACCCTGTTATCATAGGCTTTTACTGTAATCCCACTTACAAAGGTGTGTACATATACTATGTATTATGTTTCGATACGAAACATTTGATGTGAATTGACATTAAATGAATAAATAAATATTTATACAATACACAACAATACAAGAATGTCTTAACTTAATCCTCGAATGTAGTATATCAATGAATGTTTAACTATGGAGCAGTGTATATTTCTACTCTTTATTAAAGTACATTTATATGTCTTGTTTTTAGAACAACATTAAATTCCCAACTAAGGTTGCTTTCACAAGGAATTTAAGTTATTACTTAAAGCTTGTAACACATTTAATAAGACTTCTGGTAAGGAGACCTTTTTTTAAATTTGAAGTACTTTTCATTCATTTTCATAACTTACCTTGTATAATATTTTTGCCGGGTTGCTTTCAGATAGCACACATGAGATCTTTATCCTTAGAATAAAGGAGCGAGTCTGTGAAACATTAATGAAGGCCTCTCACAACAAAAGCTGTTTTCAACATCCCCGACAGGAACTTTCTGATTAATCACACGAGTACAGACAAACCCAATCTTGTAGCAGACCCATTCTGTAGACACCATTTGCGTCTGGTGGCACGTTACTTGATCTGTATTTTATTGATTAATATTTTGATCTGTCAGAGAAATATGTTATACAAATTATGATCTCTATATGTGTTTTATAAACTCATCGGCAAAATAAAGTTATCACAGATTTAAATGACTCTAATGTGATAACGAAACATGCGCAAACTGTGAAGTCAAGTAGTTTTGAAAAGCATGTATCAATAAATATTCAAACAATAGAGAATATCCAAAGGAGAACTGAGAGAGGAATTTGACACATTTATTAGTATACTTCAGAAACTCAAATGATAAAAGGTCTATGACAAAAATTTCTTACTCTCATTTTGATAGTTTTTTAATGAAAAATCATCAATGTTGCCAATGATTAAAATTTGATGTAAATAGGCTTAAGACGAGTGCACAAACTTGAAGAAGCACATTCCCAGTTAAAAGTGGACGTGTTTGGCCGCTTTGGCGACATCACTTTATCTCTTTTCCAGTTATCCTGTAAAACCTGAATCGATGACCATTTAGAAATCTAACAGCTCTGATTTCATTTGGCCATGGCCTACTTGTAGTTACCTACAAAGCGCAAAATCAACATAGAGCATCTGACGTTGTTTCGAGATAAAGTTGACAATTAGCTCATTCAATTGTATATCTGTCTGGATTCGGTACAATTACTCTGCTTTTTCCTTTTTTTGGCTCTTCCAATACCTTCACATCATGTCTTTATTGTGAAAACATAATATCAATAAAATGAAATGATGCAATTCTTCAGAAAGCTAAATTCAATTCTTAGAGATTTCTCAAGCTTTGTCAAGCTGTCTTTTAATGGTTTGTAGGTGGTTTTTTCCTTACCTGTGCTGACAATTGTAATTCAGTACTGTTATATATGTTATTCATTATAGGCATTCAAACTTCTCATATGACAAAAAACAGTTCCGGTTTCCAACCATGCTCCACTTTAATAACTTTCGAACATGTCACAAACAATTGATAGGGAATTACCGAGAATTAACTTATGATTGAATAACTTTTTGCTTATTTGTCATAGAATTTTGTAGCATCATTGGTCAATGAGAAGATTTTAAAAACACATTATTTTGGTTTAATGTGTAATTGACTGATATCTCCGCGATTATGTTTTATATATAAAAGAATTTCCTGATATAATGTATTAAAGGGGCAGTAGCACGTTTTTTGATAATTTTTTATTTTAAATTTTTCACTGATAATTGTAAGTTAATGTTAAATGTATTAATTTGACAGTGTTAAAAATCTTATTACACAAGCCAATCATCCACAGTCAGAGAACAAAGTATGAAGATTCATGTAAAATCAATTGGCGGCCATTTTCTGTGAACACTATAAACTTTACGTTATATATTTGAATTATTACTGTTTAAATACATTGTCTTTCAAATGGAACCATTAATTTTCATGTTCCTGACATCACCTTATATTCCACTTAAAAACGTGCTACTGTCCCTTTAATACAAAATAATCACACAAGAACATTGTTTAGAAAGAATAACCTTTAATCAATGGATCTTCCCATTGTCGGCTGTTTGCAAGAGTCAACATTGAGGTTCATGAGTAGGAGCAAGAAAGGAGAAAACAACATTTGTATAATGGTATATGGAAGATAGAAAGACTTATACAATATACTTGACAATTTACTGAACAAAGATAGTGATGCTGTTACGTGAAATATATAAATGTCTTAGTGAGCCAGTAGTATATATTTTGATATATTTTCACATCTCCAACAATATTTCTAATATAGAATACAGAAGTATATTTTGCTATACGTTTATATACAGGATCAGTAATTGGATATTGTAACTTTTATTATTTATATTTCATAAGGTGTCAGTGAAGAAATAAATTGATATTTATATTGTCAATATTTCCATGTCCCTAGATCTAGTATCCCTTCTTATTCATATATACAAACATGTTCATTTTGTATCTAAATTTTCTAATGTCAGAGTTATATATAAGTTATTTATAGGTTGACAGTCAATACATGTGATCTTATGCACATTATGCATGATGGTGAAACCTCAGGAGAAACTGCTACGAAGATGGTTTATCAGGCAATTATATTCCATGACAAGTTAACAGCGTAACATGTACAGTCCATTTGAGACAAAATCACCGGAGATGAATCATCTAATCATTTGTTGTTGTTGTTGTAGTAAAATTCTTTGTTCAGATCAGACTTTACATATTTACAACCTTAATTGGGATTAGAGAACAAGAACAATGTATTTTTTTACTTTAGAATTTTAAGAAACTATCCTTTAATGTGAAAGTGAATGAATTTGTCAATCATTTATAGTTTTCCTCCTTCTAAAGATATTTAGTTGAAATATGTGTCAAGAGAAACTAACAATTTCATATAGTCTCCTTTCAATATATACTTTCTTAATACATACAAGTTATTGCTTCCTTATTCCATTAGCAGATTGAAAAGGGAAACTATATTTGATATCATGACACTAATGATATATGTTACGTAAGTAAAAAACTTTCAATGGTGTTTAAGAAAAATTAGACAGATTGACCAATATTTCTTCAGCCATTTGTTAGGGCAGGTGAACATTGAATTTCAAATGAATTTAGTCTGAATTGGGATTTGGTCTGGAAATACATAAATCGTCTGTTTGAAAATTCTAAGACTCATTTGCAGACGTTTTATGCAAAAAATGAGAATTTGTCATTGATGAAGTAAGAGAACCATTATTCTTTTTTCCCATGTGGTGTTCTTGAGACATCATTTAGAACAAGGTTTGTAATTCATTTTTATTTTCCTATCAAACCTGCATTTAGTGCGTTGTGCAAGGAAAATTCGATTAATGATGCAAGACTGAAACGCATGGCAACCTAACTGTCATTGCATTCAATGAATTCCTTCGCCAGATTCCTTCTTAACCACGGTTTCATGTCTTGTGGATATAGATTTAACATTGTGAGCAAGATTTCAGAATATGTTAAAGCAATGCAAACTAATTGCCAATAAAACATTTTTTCCTTTTTAAAGTAAATTCAACATAATTTCTTCAATTAATAGAAGAACGATTTTGAACTTATTGTGAACTATTCTATTTGATATTTAACTGTTATGCATCTAAAGCACATCCTAAGTAACATCCTTCAACCAAAAAAGAAAATGTTGAATAGTCATCCACAGGTGTGTTTAACATGAGAAACTGGGAACATAACTAGTGCAGATTTCACTGACAGGTCACATAATGATCCGATTCCTTCTTAGATTACATATGGACAAACAAGTCCACGGACGCACTGTTTTCTTTGGAATTATTCTTTCACAAGATTATGGTTGCTTGCACTTGCTAGCAAAAAGATCCAGAGAGTGACCATTATTGAGTGCTACTTTGAATGAAGATCTGATATGAGGTGTCTGGCAACTCTCTGATTTTTAAGAAAGGATGTTCTGAAAGGTGAATGAATTCTGTGTTTATTTTTTGAAAAATAACGGCGTTAAATCAATTGGCTCGAGCTCCGACAGCATTTATTGAAATGATATATACTACTCCTAAGAAGTTAAGGGTCAAAACTATTCTTAACCTTACATGTTTCTATGCACACACAAAATTAATTCAAACAGAAATCTTGTTGAAATCAGTTCAGTATGTTCTGACGAAAAAACTGTGTTCAAAGGATATATCATATTAAAAAACAATTAGTACGACAATCTCCTGAAACTCACCAAGTCATGCTCAAAACAAGGGTCCATAAAACTATTTACATTGCCCAAACGCAATGGTTGTCTGACCTTTATGGTGTGGTTATGTTGTTGAACGTGTTCATGTGGATGAAATATTTGAGCACTTAAATCACTAGCACGATGCTACTGCTTTCAATACGTCGTGGCCAGACGTGAGCAAAACAATCTTATTAAAGGAAGAACTCATTTTAGTGGCTACAAGGTAGTCCAACAGAAGATTTTTCACTCTTTGAATGCAACCAAATGCATGTGTACTATCTGTATGGAACTATACTGTAGCCACGTAATGGTTTATCATCTATGAAAATGTCTTAAAAATAGGTTTGACCCTTAACTTATTTTCAGTGGTATATAAGGTAAGGAAACACTCAACTATGAAAAGAGTATCCATATAACCTTAAAGGTTATGTACATCATCCGATATTTTCTAAGAATGATATGTTTCTGATTGATGAATCTATGCCAAAATGATCCATTAAATTGGCTGACTATGTAAAACCATACATTTACGAGTAGATACGAATAAACATACATATAGTGCAAAAGTCTATCAACTTCAATCTGTTGTTATTTTCATAGATTAGATTGCATCAAAAAGGGGAGTAGTTTTCAGTTACTATGTTTACATTAAAAGGATTTTGAAATATTCATGATAATCTATGAAATAATTAAACTCTAGTCCCAGATCTGATGCGCCCGGGTGTTTTTTTCAAATTTAATGAACTTATGTATTTGTTTATAGATCAACATGTAAATCTGAAATATTGAGTACTCATTCTTTTGATTTCCTATTTTAATGTTCCATGTATAGCTAGTAATTAACAGCTATTTAGAATCCTTCTTATCTTAAGTATACATAAAATTTAATCAATGTATATGAACATGTTTCCATGTGCTTCAACATTTCTTGGTTTGTGTTTTCAGATGAGAAAGTGCTAATATCAGTTGTAATACAAGAGTTCTTTGGTTAAAATTTAGTAAAATAACCTAAATCCCCTATTATATTTGAGCAGCTGATATTCAGAATGCAAACATCAACAGACCACAGATGACGTGCATGGAATATGAAAAAAAATATGGATTTTGGAAAATGATTTCGCTATCCTTTTTAAACTCATTTCTGTGTGATTTGAAGGAGTCCCCGAGGGCCTGGTTTATTGTTTCATAGTTGTGCTCGCTGCAGTAGATAACATTGTGGCGCCACATTGACATTTTTCTACTTTCAGCTATTTTGTTATTTGCCTTTCAGCTCTTAGATGAATGAAAAATAATGTACCTTAAGCCTCGGGACAGTGATTACATATTTTCATGGAACTCTAAATACCAAAGACACAAGTTACCGAAAACATACTGACTCATTATGTAACGTTTTCAAAAAAGTATTTTGTCCGCTATTTGGCATTCGAAAAAGGAGAAGTGACTAAAGCATTTAAAGGGGCAGTAGCACGATTTTTGATAATTTTATTTTTAAAAATTTTCACCGATAATTGTAAGTTGATGTTAAATGTATTATTTTGTCAGTGTCAAAAATCTCATTATACAAGTCAATCATCCATAGTCAGAGGACAAAGTATGAAGATTTACACAAAATCCATTGGCGGCCATTTTGTGTGAACAACTTTCATTCATTTTGTGTAAGAAAAGGGAATTGCATGGCTAAACTTTACGTTATATATTTGAATTATTACTGCTCCAGTTAGTTTAAATACATTGTCTTTCAATTGGAACCATTAATTTTCATTTTCCTGACATCACCTTACATTCCCCCTAAAAACGTGCTACTGCCCCTGTAAGGGATTTATCAAGAGCAACATAGACATTTTCTCGAATATACTCACAGGGGCAAAATAAACGATACAATATAAAATCGAGGAAAGTTTAAGCCACGATTGATAATTACGACTGAAATAGGGATATAACATGTCTTCAGCAGCCAAACGAACCAACTTATTCATTATTAAACAATATCATGTTCACCATTTGGAATAATACACGCCTTATAATTATGTCCTCTTAAAGTCCAGAAACTAGACGAGAAATAACTATAGGACATATCTTCATAATAAATGGATGTTTTAAAAAACAATATTGGAAATAAGTGATTTTAAGCATTGTAAGAATACATGAATATTCTAATTTAATCAAGCTAGAAAGCATTGCTACTTTTACAATATCAACTAATTGTTGTTTATTTTATCACATCATACACATTTATGGAATACCATACATGAAATGATATTTTCCTTATATAATATGTTTGGCACTAGATCATCAGCTTGAGCGAAAAAGGCATTTATCTGTGAGATTCTAGCGGCTATAATGGATACATTACCAGGCACAGGAGCAAGAAATGTGACAGGGTGAAGAATCAGTCTTCGCATGCAAAGGCACTCATTCAATATAACGATAATGGTTTAGCATAAGAAGAAGAACTCTGTCCACTAAACTCATATTTTCTCTCTGGAAGGAGCTGTAAGAGTAGAAGAGATTTGCTTCGTTGAGACTTGGTTGGCGGGTGTGTGAAGTGTAGCAGTAATGGCATGTTAAAATAAGCTGTAAATTGGTTCTATGTGTATGCACAAAAACTAATCCGAATTTATCAAAGTTTTATTTTTGCAACTTTTTTGTTTTCAAGGTGAATATATTAAATGTTTACAAGGCAAACAGGTTCTTCATTTGTCTGCTATGCTTCGTGATTTCAGGAATATTTCAATTTCAAATTTCAAATATGTTTTTCAAAACGTGTGGTTTAAGTCCATAGCATACAACTATTTCGTCTTAAATGTGCATTGTTTATTGATTTAAAACAATTGTCTCAATGTCTAAGTTTCTGAAGTGGTTCTGATATGTATCGATTTACAATTCATTAATCCAGACTGATTAAGTTTCAAATAATACATCAAAGTATTGAATGATGCAAACTTGGTTTGATTTCATTGCTTTAACAAAAAAGTTCAAAAATGTTTTTCTGACATTTACAAATGAGAATAACGTTTTCGTCTCTTTTTTTCTATTAAAAAATTTAAACATCTATTGGCAAACGGAATGTTTAAATACTCTTGTTGTAGGGTTTATGTTTCTCATGCATGGACTCAACAATCTCAAATTGTAGCTGTTAACCCTGAGGATTTTAACATATGAATGTTCGCAATCGAAATAGTGCAAGTGCTGTTTGCAAACAAATATCTCTTCTTTACTATTTCTCCATTTATTTGTTCTTTGAGTTGTTACTTGCTGTAGACAGACTACACTTCTTAGCTCATGCTTTGTGATATTTTCGAAAAGATATTATAATCTTCAATGTAAGTGATTCTGTGGAATGATAAAGTTGAGCAGCCATAAGGATCTCAGTTTTGTTAAGAATTTGATTAAACCCTCATTTTGAGTGCCTGCAGGGTATCCATGTCAATGGAGTACAACTGCAACAGGGTTGTATTTTATCTGTTTTAGTATTGTCAACTTTGATGTATCTATAGTCAAACTTTTTAAGGTACTGTAAGAGAAATAGGAGACAATTTGGACAAAACTTAAAGCAAGTTTATGATGGTTTCTAGTTCATGGTTTGAGCTTGAAATGTTTGCCTCTTCTTTAAAAGCCATTCTAACTATATATTTCAAATTGGGAAAGGACATTAATCTATTTACAATAGAAAATCGCCAACAGCATCATCGTGAGGAGTAATATTGATGGACTTAAAGTTATTCTTAGAATTCATTCTGATGAACAAATTACCATGTGGATGAGGAAGCAAGGGCAATCATTATATATCACCATTATGGTCCAGTATAATGAATGGAATGGTTGCCACTAAAACTCGCCTTGCTACTCTGTTTATGGATTGCTGAAGTAGTTTCAGCTTTGGCTTTGATGGAACTTTGTAGTAATGATAAATAATGGGCAAGACGTTTTAGTAAACAAATATTGAGTTATTAAGATTCAATTATATCTTGGTAATTGTGTTTTTTCTCACAATTTTCCAAATCTCAATGCTTTGTTTTGTCTTTAACATATTGAATAATTGACATTTTCTTTCTTTAGTTATAATTGAAACGGTCTGAGATAATACATGTAGTCAATGAAAACATTTCGGGCCAAATTGTTTTTCTGATCTCAAATATGTGTTCCTTTTTAAGAAAATTGAAGCTGGGAATTTGTTTTGGTTCAGAAAATATATAATATTGAAGAAAGTCTTAATATTATTCTTAGATTTTATTCTGATGAACAAAACCATGTACAGGCGGAACAAAGGCAATCATCATACATCACCATTATGGTCGAGTATAATGAATGGAATGGTTGTCACTAAAACTCACATACAACTGTAGCTACTCTTTTTTATTGATTGCTGAAGTAAACGAGGTTTTGGCTTTGATGAAACGTGGTAGAGTTGATATATAATGTGAAAGACGTTTTAGTAAACGTATATCAGGTTATTAAGGTTATCCCAGATAATAGATTGTTTGTTTCACATGAGTATCAAAGAATAAGTTAAAAGTTAAATTTAGATACTAAAACCTGTTTATAGTTGACTAAGATTTTTCTCAGCATTTAAGAAGAGGATAAGTTCAAACAAAATATGTTAAATAAAGGAAACTGTGCCGTGAAATAGCTTGATGTTTGAAATAGCTTGACTTTTCGAAAAGGTTTAGAAGATATAACCATTTTTATCAATCCAGGATTTATAAACAATGCAAATTGCTCAAAAATTATTTCTCAAACTAGACGAGACCACCTTAGCGCATATGTCTTCCAAAATACCTACACGTTCTTTTGAGGGTATTATTTTAGGTTTTTTTTGGTGCTTTGTGGAAACATGACCAAAACAATTTCTCTTATAATGTCAATTTATTTCAGATCACGACTTGTATGACTTGTATGACGGCTACACCAAGAGCACGGGAAACCAACAAATGATATTTTATTATATATACACTAAAGATAAATAATGAGGACAAAAGTAGAAATTTTGAACAAACATAAGACACTAGGACGTGAGTGTTTCTTTTACTTTTTCAATAACAAATACAAACTTATAACTGGAAAATGTCTTGAAATCTGAATCTAGGAATTGCTGGATACAATATATAAAGACATCATAGCCAAGTTCATTGGAACTGCTCTGCGAATGTTCATTTGTCATCATTAATTGGAAAGTTACTTAAATTTATGTTGCCTTTTAATTGCTGCTGAAACCTCTTTATCCTTTTAAGAAAGTAGCTAGTCTGTCAAACATAAATGTAGGCGTTCACAAACAATAGCTTTTTTTCGAACTTTCAGATTAATCACATGATTACACTCAAACCTTAACCCATTCTGTAGGCATCTTGTGCATCTATTGGCAATATTCCTTGATTACTTGACATACGAAAGAAAGTGAACATTTTGATCTGTCAGAGAATTCCGGTCTAGAATATAATTCTCTGTCGTTGTTTACATTTGACTTCCACATGTGTTTTATAAACTCATTGGCAAAAGAAATGTATCACAAATTGAAATAACTCTATCATATCATATCATATCATATCATTCAATATCCGAAACAAAGAAATTAAAATAGTATTTGACATAATTGTTTTGGTGCTTCAGAAACTCAGAGTAAGAAAAGTCAAAACCAAAAACTGAGACTCTCATTTTGAATCTTTTCCCATTGTAAAAATCTTTTCAAAAGGACCAGGTTGAATTGGTGATCTCTTATGATCTCCATAAACCGTTGATCGAATGGGTTTCAACATCTTCTCATTTAAAACATGGTAATTCCTGCTAACAGCATTCACCACGTTGTTGAATAGGTTCAGATATTTATCCAAAGGCTATGTATGATGAACCAAAGGAGATAATAGAGCAAATATCAATATTTTTTCAAAGTAATGGTGAATAATTTTCTCGTCTATGCCTTCAGCTACAAGATTGTAAATCTTTCGAATTGCAATATTACGTGTACATGCTTTGACGAAAATAAAGTCTGGTAAGATGGAGGAAGATGCTTGAACTATGACATTGGCAAACGTTCCAAGGAGATTGCATGTCTAGATGTATTTTCTATAGCCCATTGTTTTCACTAACAAAATACCGACAAATTATTGTGGTTATAAATCCATAGTTAAACGATATCTTTAATAAAAAAAATCTTTTTTGTTGATGTAAACAAATTTCATGAAACTGTGTGTGAGTAGTTCATAGTAAAAGCTACAATTTGATTTATTATATCCAAACTAAAACATGATTTTCTCATGACTGTCCTCAGTAAAGTTGAAGCTTCTTTGAAAAGAATGGCATTATCTTTCCCGTAATTATTTCTGGAACACATTCAGTTCGTAAAGCATTTTTATACCATCTCTTTAAATTCTGTGAAAGGCTGTGAACTTCCTTTCTGAACTCATATTACATACAATCCATTCCCCCAGCCCAATAACGAATCTGTCAAACATCATTGAAGGTGTCTCACAACAATAGCACTTTTCAACAACCCCGTCAGGAAGTTCCTGATAATTACAAGAAGTACAGGCAGTCCCAATCTTGTAGCAGATCCATTCTGTAGGAACACGTGCGCCTGTTTTGGCTTCCCCTTGATTAGCTGGCCTTGGCATGAAATGGAACATTTTGTCAATTGCTGAGAAATCTGGTTTTCTAATTATATTTCTTTTTCGTGTTTTCTTTTCACTGACTTCACCTTCATATGTGTCAATGATTGTTTCGGGTTTTTTTCTTGGACGTTTAAGGGTTGCATCTATAAAAAGTGATTTTTATAAAAAAAAATTATAAAATTTATGAAATAACATTTAAGTTATGATTAGATGATTTTAAGAGAGATTCAGTATGTTTTGCTTCATAAAAAATAGTATTTTGGCTATCTAATTTTCAATGTTGTGAGCAAAGTTTTCATCTTTTTATGCTGAGAAATTCATCCCCTTGGTTAACAACATCGAAAGTGCCTGAATCATCCTAACTTTACAGCTGGTATCTTATGACATGCATCAATGATAGGCTTTTAGCACCAATAACGTATGTAGGACACATTGCCAAATATAGGAGATTGTGTAAAGAATCGCTTTCTGAGCAAGTGCACTCATTCAATGTAACGATAAAGGTCTAGCATTATTGATCGACTTGCAGCCATGAAAGCTCATTATTAATTATGTTTACACACGTTGCCTAAAACTCCAACTCACTCATAAATCCTTTCAATACCAACACACATTTCCAACAGACAAATGCAATACAAAACTTCATTTATTGATTGCATGACTTCTGAAAGTATTATCGCCAATGCCCGCAAGACATGATTTTTTCAAAATATCAACAGCTCTCAAACACCTTTTATTGAGCATGTTGAATCATTCAAATGGTTTACAGAGTATCCACACGTTTGAGTTATATAATCAATGTGATTTTTCATATATGTCTTACTGCACAATGCAGAGAACGGTTGATAATAGACATAGCAGTTCAAAAAGTACTATTGATAATATTATTTTCTACAATTTTCCCATAAATTCAAAAGTTATTGTTTCCAGATTATCTTACCCTTCTGAACTTATTGTGGATTCTGTTCAGTATATATGGACATTATTAAAGTTTTGCTTTAACATTCATTTCATTTGGATCCTAAGTGCGTTATAAACATACATTTTAAAACCATCTAAATCTTACCCCGTTAGTATTTACATACCCTTCAAGGTATGATTCAATTTATGCGAGAGTAATTGTGCATACATGTGATAACATAAACATCAACAGTCAACCGTTACAAGAAATGTTTCACTCAAAAAAAGAAAACAATAGGGGGTCAAAATAAAGGAAGCTTTGGAATAAACAAAAATTCTATTCCTTGCGGCTCTGACAACCAATAATCAGATTTAAAAAACATGCTTTCAATGCACTTTAAAACGCTGTCATCCATGCCATCTATAAAAACATGTTCGAAATTCACTTTAAAACGCCACTAAGCATGATTCGAAGCCAATCTCTCCTACATTAACATCTCCTCAACATAGTGGACCTCATTCCTTCCATTTATACTGAATGAGTGCTCTGTGGTTTGGTCAAATAATTCTTTACACGTTCCAATTCTTGCTCCTTTACATTAAATTGCCATCAGAAAGGACTCAATGAGAATCTACCATCAAACGGGTCATAACATAACATAAGCCCTGAAACATTTAAGATGTTAATTTTGATGTGCAACCATAGTGTGCATATTTATCATGAAATGCATGAATACACACTTGAAAGTTTGTTATATTATTGAAGGGATGATTTCTAGATTGAAAGATAGCAATAGACTTATTATAAAATCTATTCCCTCAACCTTTGGCTCAGCATTGTTGCTCTGAATTTTGTATTTGTGCACATATACAAAGTGCAATGTATTATCGTAAATGACACAAATGGTGTTGATAAGATTTGATAATGAATTGAAACACTTCAAACATAAATCAAGTGACACTGTGAACCATAAAAGTTCCATGTTCAAACTTTCATACAATTTTGAAACCAAATGATTTAAAATCTCCCATATCTATTCTTACAAACGCTGCTAATAACTGAAAGATTTCCCTGGCTACTCTTAACACAAACGCATTCACTCACACTATTCTTACAGCTGACAATAGCTCCATTAAAGGAAGTGCTGAAAGGTAACATTTAATGCAAATATACTAATCATACTTACTTAATAAGACATCTGCCAAACAAGATTCTCAAGAAAACAACAGTTTTCTTGTTTTCTCTTTATTAATTCTTTTTAAATTTTAAAAATCATCTGAGTATGACAAGTCATGACGTGACATTTCATTTGTCAATATACTCTGATGTAGTTAGAAATCTCAACTCTCGTATGAAATTCTTTTTCTAAAATTTTCATTGATTTTATTGATTTAAAAATTCCCTTATGGAAGTAAAATCGATAGCAATTTAGAAACAAACCCAACAGCTCCATCAAATATTAACGTTTGTTGGAGAAGGAGACATACTTTAAATTCATTTTACATTTTTTGCATGTAAATAAAAAATCTTTCTAAAAGTGCAATTTGCAATTCAAAACGCAAGATATCCCAAATTGATAATTGTTCAAGAGCAAGATATGCCTTTAATTGGAATGAAGACAAAAATAGATAATTTGAACAAACGTGAATCACTAGAACAATCTTATATCCATGAAAGTTTCTTTCACTTCATTAATAATGATACCAAATATGTGTTGCAACCCGAATCTAGGAATCATTATATCATCATATATTTACAGAGTTAGCTGAAAATCATATTCAAGTTCATGTGAACTGCTCCGTGAACGTTATATTGCTGCTCAAGGTGGGAATAAATAATCTTGATAAACAAAAAAAGTTTCTGCTTAAATGTGAATTCTGTAACAAAATTGATATCCAGGAAAACAATGTCATCAAATCTCGAAGGGAAGAAGAAACCTGGCAGAAGTGACTATTGCTTTCTTGAAGTCCAATACTGCCTCAATGCAGTAACCTGGTCCGGTATTCAAGGAACAACTGAGTTGATGTTGTGGCTCTTAGGGAGATGAAGCTTCCTTCACTCAACACCGTTTTAACAAATTCATCCTTAAAAACTTGCACCACTTTTAAAACAAGACACAGTTTCTTACTTCGCCATAATTTTCGAGGAACTTCAAATATATCATCACACTTGTCAGAGTCTACCCTGTAATCATAGGCTCTTGCGGTAATCCCATTTAGGTATGGTTTGGACACATGATCTGTTTACTTCAGGTAGCGTGTACCTCTGAGTCTGTATCCGATGCAAAATTGCTGAAGTCAAGATTCCCGTGTTCCTGGAGACCCTGTCGTTGAAAGTTCATGCCTATAATTCAAAAGACAGTTCTGCTGAGCTTCTAAGGTGTATAGTTACCAATGACTCCTTGCACAACAATTCTTCATTTTCAATTTGAATAACTTCCACCCTCTTCTTTCGAAAACCCACTCCCTTGTGACAAACTTTCTGTATTGAACATTTTACTAAAACGGAAATTGAAACTGCCTGTCAGGTATAATGTAAATGCCATTGACTTCCCAATGTCAATGTAATACACACGCAAGTTCTAACGTACTACTTCCTTAAAAGTTACTTCTGTATTTCTTTTTCAGGCGTAAAACGAAAACTGTCAGTGCCATGTTTAGACTTGTATCATCCATATTGGGTATGTTTCCATAGTTTTGAAATACTTCAGAGCCTGGAACCTGATCCCTGCCCAGTGATTCATATATTGGATTGTTGATGCTTTATCCTATATTCTACCATAAATGTGCAAAATACTCGTTTCTGATTGGCTGCTGTGAAAAATCAGAGGGCGTTCGACTTTAATTTAAATTTAGAGCTATAATAATTCTGTTATATGCCGCTGATTTCCAAACACAGTATGTTTATCTCTTAATTATTCCGACAATTGGAATTTCCTCAATCATATGTGTATAACGTTCTTTCCTCAATGAGAAACGTCGTGATGACAGTTTCTTTGATATGAATTTACAATAAATGAATAAATGAATATTCATACAATATACAACAATAAAACAAGTGTAGTATATCCATGAATGTATAACTATAGAGCAATGTATGATTCTACCCTTTATTAAAGTACATTCATATGTCTTGTTTTTAGAAACAACATCAAATTCCCAACTAAGGTTGTTTTCACAAGTAATTTAAGTTATTACTTAAAGTTTGTAACATATTTAATAAGACCTCTGGTAAGGAGACCTTTTTTTAAATTTAAAGTACTTTTCATTCATTTTCTTAACTTACCTTGTAAAATATTTTAGCCCCGGTGCTTTCACATAGCACACATGAGATCTTTATCCTACGAATCATGTGAAACATTAATGAAGGCCTCTCACAACAAAAGATGTTTTCAATATCCCCGACAGGAACTTTCTGATTAATCACACGAGTACAGGCAAACTCAATCTTGTAGCAGACCCATTCTGTAGACACCATGTGCGTCTGGTGGCACGTTACTTGATTACTTGACCTAGGAAAGAAAAGACCATTTTGATCTGTCAGAAAAATCTGGTCTACCAACAAATGATTCTTTACATGTGCTTTATATATTCATCGGAAAAATAAATGAACGTTTAAATGACTCTTTTCTGATAAAGAAACACGGCGAAGTGTGAAGTCAAGTAGTTTTGAAAAGCATGTATCAATAAATATTCTAAACAATGAAAATTACCCAAAGGAACATAGATAGGTATTTGACACAGTTATTTGTTTACTTCAGAAACTCAAAATGAATAATGGTCTAAGACGAAAATCTCGGACTCTTATTTTGAAAGTTTGTCAATTGAAAATTATCAATGTTGTCAATGAGTCAACATTAGATATACATAGGCTCTCTACGAGTGTAAACTCAGAGAAAATCTGACGCGTTTGGCGACGTCATATGGCTCTTTCAAGAAGATGAAGAAGAAGAAGTTTATTCGATATTGAAAGCTTCATGACCAAGAGTACAATCATTTAAATTATAGTTTGTGGATGGACAGGATATCAACTAGTCTTATTACAAAATTTGAATTTTCAAAGGCAGGTTGCGTTTACGATATCTTATTGGTTTCAATAAATGTACATTTGTTGTTAGAAGTTGTTTGAATTTCAATTCGGATAGGAAAGAATGATAATAATTGTGTAAATACAAGTGTCTATGTACAGAATAGAAAGGACACACAAGTAGAAAATGAAATTCATCTTGTTAAACATTACAATCTGTCACATAAGAGTTTACTCGTTTGTGTATCAATATTATATCTTTGTTGTTGACTGTTCAACTAATGACTCAGACAGTGAAATTTGCATAACATACAAATAAGATCTGTATCATTATTCAGTCCTAAAATGTATTTCTCAGGACCAGGGCAGATTTAATTTCTATAATATTTAAGAAAAGATGAGGATGTTATCCTGGAATGCTAATTCTGAAGTTCAATATCTTGACATCTTTGTTTTAATGCATTACATATCCTATTTCAGTTATCTTGTAAAACCTTAATCGATGACTATTTAGAAATCTAAAAGCTCATATTTCATTTGACCATGGCCTACTTGTAGTTACGTACAAAGCGCAATATAGACCTATAGCATCTGACACTCATGACGTTATTTCGAGAATTGACAACTAGCTCATTCAATTGTATATCAATCTTGATTCGGTAAAATAGTATGCGTTTTGCTTTCTTTTGGCTCGTCCAATATCTTCACATCATGTCTTTATTGTGAAAACATAATATCAATAAAAATGAACGTAAAGAAAGAAAGGTAAAGTGGTTTCGTAGAGATTTCTAAAGATTTTTCAAGCTGTCTTTTAATGGTTGGTATGTGTTTTTCTTTCCAGTGATGACAATTGTAATTCAGTACTGTGATATATGTATTTCATTATAGATCTTTAAACTTCTCCAGAAACTGTTTGGGTTTCCTACCATGCTCCATTCTAATTTTTTAGATCATGTCATAGAAAAAATTATAGGGCTTTCCGAAAAGTTAACTTGTGATTGAATAACTTTTTGCTGATTTGTTAAAGAATTGTTTAGTATCGTTGGTCAATGAGAACATTTCAAAAGCACAACCTTATTTCAATTAAATGTTTAGTTGACTTAGATCTTTGTAAATACGTTTTATTTGTAAAACATTTTCCCCTGATGTAACATAGTAAAACAAAATAATCAAAACTAATTATAACAGTGTTTAGAAAGAATAACCTTTAATCAATGGATCTTCTCAATGTCGGCTGTTTGCATGAGTCCACGTTGAGGTTCATGAATAGGAGCAAAACAAAAAAAAAAAGCATCTTTCCAAAGAAAAACACTTATGGTATAAAGAAGATAGAAAGACTTTATATAGCTTTGCAGTGACATGTTAGGTCGAAATAAACAATTTACTGAACAAAGATAGTGATACTGTTACATGAAATAAATAAAATGTCTTAGTGAACCAGTAGTATATATTTTGATGAACAAATGTTTGTCTCACATATCCAACAATATTTCTAATATAGAATACAGAAGTATATTTTGCTATACGTTTATATACAGAATCGGTAATTGGACATTGTAACTTTTATTATTTATATTTCATAAGGTGTCAATGCTTTCCATGTCCCGAGTTATAGATTCCTTTCTTATTTATTTTCAATATATAAACATAAATTATCTAATGTCAGAGTAACATATACGTTATGTATTGTTTGACGGTCAATACATTTTATCATATGTACATTATGCATGAGGGTGAAACCTCAGGAGTAGCTGCCACAAAGAGTTTATCAGACCATTATATTCCCATGACAAGCTTACAGCTTGAAATGTACAGTCCATTTGAGACAAAATCATCGGGGATGAATGTTGTTGTTGTTGTAATAGTTTTAGTTTAATTCATTGGGAAACTTTGTCTAGAACAGACTGTACATATTTTCAACTTTTATGGAGATCAGATAACAATAACAATATATTTTGTTACTTTAGAATCGAAGAAACTATCCATCAATGTGGAGGTGAATGAATTTGCCAATCATTTATATTTGCCAGATATTTAGTTGAAAAATGTGTCACGAGAAACTAACAATTTCATATAGTCTCCTTTCAATATCTACTTTAATAATACATACAAGTTCCTGCTTCATTATTCCATTAGCAGAATGAAAAGGGAAACCTTATTTGGTATCTTGACACAAATGATATGTTACATAAGTAAAAGCCGTTTAAGGGGATTTAAGAAAATTAGACAGATTGACCAATATTTCTTCAGCAATTTGTTAGGGCAGGTGGACATTGAATTTCAAGTGAATTTAGTCTGAATTGGGATTTGGTCTGGAATTACCAAAATCGTCTGTTTGAAAGACTTGTTTTGCAAATGTTAGAAAAAATGAGAATTTGTCATTGATGAAGTAAGAGAACCTCCAAGGAAATGAGTTTCTATAAATGTCTTGCCATTATTCTTTTTTCCCATGTGGTGTTCTTGAGACATCATTTAGAACAAGGTTTGTAATTCATTTTTATTTTCCCATCAAACCTGCATTTGATGCGTTGTGCAAGGGAAATTTCGATTTATGATGCAAGACTGAAACGCATGGCAGCCTAACTGTCATTGCATTCAGAGGATTCCTTCGCCAGATTCCTTCTTAACCACGGTTTCATGTCTTGTGGATATAGATTTAACATTGTGAGCAAGATTTCAGAATATGTTAAAGCAATGCAAACTAATTGCCAATAAAACATTTTTTTCCTTTTTAAAGTAAATTCAACATAATTTCTTCAATTAATAGAAGAACGATTTTGAACTTATTGTGAACTATTCTATTTGATATTTAACTGTTATGCATCTAAAGCACATCCTAAGTAACATCCTTCAACCAAAAAAGAAAATGTTGAATATTCATCCACAGGTGTGTTTAACATGAGAAACTGGGAACATAACTAGTGCAGATTTCACTGACAGGTCACATAATGATCTGATTCCTTCTTAGATTACATATGGACAAACAAGTCCACGGACGCACTGTTGTCTTTGGAATTATTCTTTCACAAGATTCTGGTTGGTTGCATTTGCTAGCAAAAATATCCAGAGAGTGGCCATTATTGAGTGCTTCTTTGAATGAAGATCTGATATGAGGTGTCTGGCAACTCTCTGATTTTTAAGAAAGGATGTTCTGAAAGGTGAATGAATTCTGTGTTTATTTTTTGAAAAATAACGTCTCGAGCTCCGACAGCAATTATTGAAATGATATAAACTACTCCTAAGAAGTTAAGGGTCAAACCTATTCTTAACCTTACATGTTTCTAAGCACACAAAAAAGGAATTCAAACATAAATCTTGTTCAAATCAGTTCAGTATGTTCTGACGAAAAAACTGTGTTCAAAGCATATATCATATTTAAAAACAATGCGTAGACAATCTCCTGAAACTCACCAAGCCATGCTCAAAACAAGGGTCCATAAAACTATTTACATTGCCCAAACGCTATGGTTGTCTGACCTTTATGGTTTGGTTATGTTGTTGAACGTGTTCATGTGGATTAAAAATTTGAGAACTTAAATCCCTACCACGATGCTACTGCTTTCAATACGTCGTGGCCAGACGTGAGCAAAACAATCTTATTAAAGGAAGAAATCATTTTAGTGGCTACAAGGTAGTCCAACAGAAGGTTTTCACTCTTTGAATGCAACCAAATGTATGTGTACTATTCTTCTGTATGGAACCGTACTGTAGCCACGTAATGGTTTATCATCTATGAAAATTTCTTAAAAATAGGTTTGACCCTTAACTTATTTTCAGTAGTATATAAGATAAGGAAACACTCAGCTGTGAAAAAGAGTATCCATATAACCTTAAAGGTTATGTACATCATCCTATATTTTCTAAGAATGATATGTTTATGATTGATAGGGGGGAGTAGTTTTCAGTTAATATGTTTACATTAAAAGGCTTTTGAAATATTCATGATAACTCAATGACATAATAAAACTCTACTCCCACATGTGATGTCCGGGGGGTTTTTTTTTTCAAATAAAAAAAAACTTATATATTTTTGTTATAGATATACATGTAAATCTGAGTGCTGATTCTTTTGATTTCTTGTTTTAATGTTCCATATATAGCTAGTAATAAGCATCTATTTAGAAAGGAAAGACTCTTTATCTTAAATATATCAAAAATAAAATTAATGTGCTTCAACATTTCTTGGTTTTTGTTTTCAAATGAAAGAGTGCTAATATCAGTTGTAATACAACAGTTAACCTCTTTTGTTAAAAAATAGTGAAATAACCTATATCCCCCTATGATATTTGAGCAGGTTATATTCAGAATGCAAACATCAACAGACTACGGATGACATACATGGAATATAAAAAACAAAATGGATTTTGGAAAATGATTTCGTTATCCTTTTTAAACACATTTCAGTGTGATTTGAAAGGAGTCCCCGAGGGCCTGGTTTATTGTTTCATAGTTGTGCTCTCTGCAGTAGATAACTTTGTGGCGTCACCTTGACATTTTCTACTTTCTTCTATTTTTGCCTTTGAGCTCTTAGATCAGTGAAAGATAATGTACCTTAAGCCTTAAAAAGGTTGTTTTCTGATCCCAGATTTATTTTAACAATAATAATAATATAAAGTGTTAAACTCTGCTAAACGAAATTATTTATATGTTTCTAGGCTTTCTGGTACTACATGTTTTACTCTCTTGAACATTGGTATATTTTCTTTTGCCCGAGAGTGTATAAACTTGAAATATACGTAAACATTTTTAACACTTTTGAATGATGATATATTATTTTGTATTTGTATTATGATATTGCAGAAACAACATATATGTCAATTTTTTCGATATTGTCTGCAATTATTTTTTAACCAATTCGAAAGTAAATATATGCAATTTACACTGGCAATAGATGTGTTCTTTCATTAACTCCTCTCCAATTAAATACGAGCTTTTAACTTTAGGACATGTCTTCGTAATAAATGGATGGATTTGGGAAATAAGTGACTTAAAGCGTTGTAAGAAAAAAATATTATTCAAATTTAATCAAGCTAGAAAGCATTGCTTCTTCTACATTATCAACTACTGGTTATTAATTTTATCACATCCTACATTTAATACTCAAATTGTACACATTCATGGATTATCACATATGAAATTATATTTTCCTTGTATAATATGTTTGCCACTAGATCATCAGTTTGAGCAATAAGGCCTTTATGTGTGAGTTTCTAGCCGCTATAACTGACATATAACCATGCACAGGAGCAAGAAATGTGAAAGGGTGAAGAATCGCATCTTCGCATGCAAGTCTTCGCATGCAAGGGCACTCATTCAATATAACGATAATGGTTTAGCATAAGGAGAGGAACTCTGTCAACTAAAATCATATTTTCTCTCTGGAAGGAGCTGTTCGAGCAGAAGAGATTGGCTTCGTTGAGACTGGGTTGGCGAGTTTGTGAAGTGTTACAGTAATTACATGTTAAAATAAGCTGAAAATGGGTTTTATTTGTATGCACAAAAACTATTTTGAACTAAATAATTTTCAAAGGTTTGACATTGTAACTCTGTTGTTTCTAAGGTGAATAGATTAAACGTTTACAAGACAAATATGTTTTCATGTGTCTACTTTAAAGCAAAAACTTGCAGTAAAATTCCATGGCTTCCTTCGATTTCGCCATAAAGGGACATTGTTTATTGATTTAAACCAATTTGACTCAACAGTTATAATCTTGAATGGCGGAGTCTCTGAAGTGTTTTTGAGATGATTTACAATGGAATATCTTTGATCGATTGAGCTTCAAATAATACATCAAAGTTTTCAATGATACAAACTGCGTTTTGATTTTCTTTGCTTTAATATAAAAGTTTAAAATGATTTTCTGACATTTGCAAATCGATTTGCTCAGCACTAAAAACGGAATTACATTTTCGTATCTGACGTCTCTGAATTAGTAGTTCTAGTTTCAACCATTTAACGTCTATTGTCAAACGCGTTTAAATGTATTAATACCCTCATTGCAGGCTTTTGGCACTAAGACAAGGATTTTACATTGTCAAATTTGAGCTGTTTTACCTTGTTTTGGCCAAAATTGGATTGGCCATCAATCTTTTTACGAAAGATTATATAATTGTTTGGACTAAGAAAATCTTTATATGTCAACAGCATTATCGTTAGGAGAAATATTGATGCTAGTCTTAAAGTTATTCTTAGAATTCATTCTGATAAACAAATTACCATGTGCAGGAAGAAGCAAGGGCAATCATTATATATCACCATTATGGGCCAGTATGGGCCAGTATAATGGGATGGAATGGTTGTCACTAAAACTAACAGTGCTACTCTGTTTATGGATTGCTGAAGTATATGAGGTTTGGCTTTGATGGAACTTGGTAGAGTTGATATGTAATGGGAAAGACGTTTTAGTAAACATATATCAGGTTATTTAGATGAAACTAGATTGTTTGACATGAGAATCAAAAACAAGAAACGCTTTTATAAAGGCAAGCTTTGGGTCACCCGGTTCTGTTTCACTATTTAGAACCAGGATATTTAGGTTAGGGAGGACTCGTGTTCTTTGTTCTTTGTTTTCATAGTTATCAGTACACTATGTACATAGTAAAACATCTTGGTTGTCCCGCTTATATCAACAATGATAGATACGTCTCCTATCTCAATTATGATATAAATTTTTAAACATTAATACGGTTATTCAAATTTATGTTGCTTTAAAAGATAGCTGACTGCAAATTTAATACAAGCGCCAGTGATTAACTTGAAGATAAATAGTTGCGCTAGTAAACTTTCCAGGATCCATTCCTTTCCAATACCAGCAAATTTAGTTTAAACCCGACGAATTTCCCATTGACTTTCAGGTTAATTACATGTTGCAAGAATAATTTTCCTTAATTGAGTGTTGATCGAATTACAGCCTAAAGTAATAAATTTAGAAATGATCTCAGCTACAAGCTCATAATTTTCATAATGTTAAAGGATGACATTTAAGAATATTTTATCATACTTTAGGCTCTATGTCGATATTTTCTTCGAAAGACACCGTTAATTGTAAATAAATCATCCATAACGTTATGTTTTGAAACATGAAATTTGAAAATGGCCTGTTCAATACAATTTTTCTGTGAAGTGATAAGATACATTGAGTGGACAATCAATCATTGACATGTCGGGACATTCAGCGCTCTCGTTATAATAAAAAAATTGAAGGAACCAAATTCCTAGTTGATACAAAAACGGAATGTCATTTCTGAATGTGGAAGGCAAAAAAATACACCGAATGACTACAAAACAGCTCACATGCATATGCAAAAATTTATTAAGGGTGTAAACGCTCATCCATATATTTTTGAAAATTTATGATATATTTTACATCACAACATTGTTATAATAATCAGTTTCCAAATTAAAGCTTGCCAATTATTTCGTACCACCAACATGGCCACGTGGGTATAATTTGTTACAGCTCTGTCCATTGGTCGTTCGAAATACCAGGATATGCTTAAAACAAATATCATTGGCTGAAACTTCTCTTTGAAGTTTTCGAGAGTAATATAGAGAGAAACTTCTGCCATTAGTTTTCAATATCAAATGTTACATTACTTTGGGGTCTTTGGACCCCAAAGCAAGAAGTTAAAGTTAAAGTTAGATACTTAAACCTGTTTATAGTTGCCTAAGATTTTCTCGGCATTAAAGACGATAAGTCAAACAAAATATGTTGAATAAAGCAAACTGTGCCATGAATAGCTTGAATTTTCGAAAAGGTTTACAAGATATCACCATGTTTATCATTCCAGATTTCATTAGAATGCAAATTCTGATCTGCCATCAGAGATCTTTGTGCTTTCACCAAGCTAACATGTGCTTACACCCTGAATGTCTTCAATAGAATAAATCATAAAAAATGCATCTTAAATTCATTCACATGTCAACCATGATCCCTTGATCTACCTTTTGTGGTAAGACCTATATTTTAATTTTCCTTTCTTTGGTTTCTGTGGAACAATGACTTAAACTGTGACTCTATTATGACAGACTCTAAGTCATTTCACAAACGTGAGACTCTAGGACATGAATGTTTCTTTGACTTTTTTAATAACAAAGTAGAAAGATACAAAGTTATTTCTGTGAATATGTGTTGAAATCTGAATCTAGGAATTGCCTTATATCTGATGGATACAATATATACAGACATCATATCAAAGTTCATTGGAACTGCTCTGCGAATGTTACTTAAATTTATGTAGCCTTTTAAAAGTGCTGAAACATCTTTATCCTTTTAAGAAAATAGCAAGTCTGTCAAACATTAATGTAGGTGTCTCCCAACAATATGGGTTTTTTTAACTTTCAGATTAATCACACGATTACACGCAAACCCACTCTGTAGGCATTGTGTGCATCTACTGGCCATAGTCCTTGATTACTTGACAGAGGAAGGAAAAAGAACATTTTGATCTGTCAGAGAATTCTGGTCTACAAATATGGTTATGGCAAAAGAAATGTATCACAAATTGAAATTATTCTATCATATCATATCATATCATATCATATCATTCAATATCCGGAACACTAAAGAACTTAAAATGGTATTTGACATACTTGTTTGGGTGCTTCAGAAACTCAGAGTCAGAATAGTCAAAACCAAAAACTGAGATTTTCATTTTGAATCTTTTCCCATTGTAAACATCTATGTTTTCAAAAGGACTAGGTTGATTGTTGATCTCTTATGATCTCCATAAACTGTTGATTTAATTAGTTCCAAAGTTCCTATAACTGAGTGTCAACATCTTCTGATTTAAAACATGGTTATTTCCTGCTAACAGCATGCATCATGTTGTTCATTAGTTTCAGACTTTTATCCAAAGGCTATGCATGATGAACCAAAGTTGATAATAGAGCAAATATCAATATTTTTCAAAGTGATGGTGAGTAATTTTCTCGTCTATGCCTTTAGCTACACGATTGTAAATCTTTGGATTGGCAATATAACATGATTTGATGAAAATAAAGTCTGGCAATTTAATGGAAGATGCTTGGACCAAGACACTTGCAAACGTTCCAAAGAGTTTGTATGTGTAGATGTAGTTTCTAAAGCACACTATTCCCCGACAAAATATTGTGGTTATAAATCAAGAAAAATATCTTTAATATATGCATTCTTTTTTCTTAATGTTAACAACTTTAATGAATCTCTGTTTGAATAGTAACTGCATTGACCGTTCCGACATTTGTATGATCTGCATTTATATAGAAATAACTACAAAACAGATTTCTCTTTTGATTTATTGTTTCTGGACTATGTCAAATATCAATATCCTTCCATAGTGATGGAAAGTAATTTTTGCGTCTATGCGTTCAAAATTATAAATCTTTCTATTAGCAATATTTATTTAAATTGCTTTGACGGAAATAAAATAAGTCAATTTGAATATGACACTGTCCAACGTTCCAGGAGTTTGTATGACTAGATGAATATTTACAGATCTCACTAACAAAACAGCAACAAAAATGTATTTTGGTTATAAATCCAGAGCAGAATTTCCTAATTATAGTTATACTATCTTGAAACTGTCGGTTTGAATCGTCACGGCATTGTATGGTCTGTTTCGATATAAACATAGCTACAAATAGATTTATGTTCTGATTTGTTTTTTTAAAAACTTTTTTTAACTTGTATTATTTATTTTTTATTAAACTAAACATTTCTGGAAGACATCCAGTTTGGAAAACATATGGATACCATTTAATAAAACTAAGAAAAGGCTGTGAACTTCCATTCTGAACTAATATCACATCCAATTCATTCTTCCATCCTAGTAACGAGACTGTCAAACATTAATGAAGGCATCTTTCAACAAAAGCAGTTTTCATTACCCCGTCTGATAATTACAAGAAGTACAGGCAAGTCTAATCATGTACCAGACCCATTCTGTAGAGAACACGTGCGCCTGTTTTGGGATTCCCCTTGATTAGCTGACCTTGGCATGGAATTGAACAGTTTGTGAATTGCTGTGAAATCTGGTTTTCTAAATATAATTCTTTTGTGTGTATTCTTTCACTGACTTTACCTTTACACATATGTCAATACATTTTCGTTTTTATTCTTGATAGTTTAAGGGTATGCATATATAAGAAAATATTTTTAAGTATTTTTTAATGCCTAATCAAATAACATTAAAGTTAACATCGAACGAATTCAAGAGAGGTTTAGTATGTTTTTCCACATCAAAGAATAGTTATTTGGCTATCTAATTTTCAATGAAAAGATACTTTTCATTATAACTTTATTGTGGGCATATTACATCTTTTTATGCTTAGAAATTCATCACCTTGGTTAAGACCATCGAAAGTGTCTGAATCATCCTAATTTTACAGCTGGTATATTATGCCAAGCATCAATGATAGGCTTTTAGCACCAATAACTTCTGTAGGACACATTGCTGTATACAGGAACAAGAATTGGAATGTTTAAAGAATCACTTTCTAAGCAAGAGCACTCATTCAATGAAGCGATAAAGGTCTAGCATTATTGATGGACTTGCAGTCATAAGAGCTCATTTTTAACTCTGTTTACACACGTTGCCTAAAACTCCAACTCAATCATAACTCCTTTCAATACCAACACACATTTCCAGCTGACAAATGCAATAATACTTCATTTATTGATTGCATGATTCCTGAAAGTATTATCGTCAATGCCCGGAAGACATGATTTTTTTTAAATATCACCAGCTCTCAAAAAACTTTTATTGAGCATGTTGAATCATTCAAATGGTTTACAGAGTATCCACACGTTTGAGTCATATGATCAATATGATTTTCCATAAATGTCTTACTGCACAATGCAAAGAACGGTTTGATAATATATACAGCAGTTCAAAAGGTACCATTGATAATATTATTTTATACAATTTCCCCATAAATTCAAAAAGGTTATTGTTTCCAGATTATTGTAAAAAGCCCCCCAGTGTCTTCTTCTGAACATATAGTGGATTCTTTTCAATGTATATGAATATTATTTAAGTTTTGTTCCAACTTAATTTCATGTGGATCCTAAGGGCGTCATTTATAAACATTTTAAAACCGTCAAGGCGTAAATCTTACCTCATTAGCAATTACATACCCTTCAAGTTATGATTCAATTTATGTGAGAGTAATTGTGCATACATGTGATAACATAAACATCAAATCAGTTAAGTCAACAGTTACAAGAAATGGTTCATTGAAAATAAGAAAACAATAGGGAGCTAAAATAAAGGAAGCTTTGGAATAAGAATTGTTCTATTCCTTGCGGCTTTGACAACCAATTGTCAGTGTTACAAAACATGCTTTCAATGCACTTTAAAACGCTGTCAACCATGCCTCTATAAAAAAAAAACTTTTTACAAATTCCCTTTAAAACGCCACAAAGCATTATTGGAAGCCAATATCTCCTACATTAACATCTCCTCAACAGAGTGGCCCTCATTCCTTCCATTTATACTGAATAAGTGCTCTGTGGTTTGGTCAAATAATTATTCACACGTTCCAATTCTTGCTCCTTTACATTAAATTGCCATCAGAATGGACTCTTGGAGAATCTACCATCAAACAGGTCATAACATTTACGCTATAAGGAAGCTGATAATAAGCCCTGAAACATTTAAGATGTTAATGTTGATGTGCAACCATAGTGTGCATATTTATCATGAAATGCATGAATACACTCTTGAAAGTTTGTTTTATTATTGAAGGGATGATTTCTAGATTGATAGATAGCAATAGATTTATTATAAAATCAATTCCCAGAACATTTGGCTCAAATTCGCATTGTTGCCCTGAATTTTGTATTTGTGCACATATACAAACTGCAATGTCTTGTCGTAAATGACACAAATGGTGTTAATAAGATTTGATAATGAATTGAAACACTTCAAACATAAATTAAGTTACACTGTGAAAGTTCCATGTTCAAACTTTCATACAATTTTGAAACCGAATGATTTTAAATCTCCCATTTCTATTCTTACAAATGCCGCTAATAACTGAAAGATTGCCCTGGCTACTCTTAACACAAACACATTCACTCACACTATTCTTACAGCTGACAATAGCTTCATTATAGGAAGTGCTGAAAGGTAACATTTTATGCAAATATACTAATCATACTTACTTAATAAGACATCTGCCAAACAAGATTCTCAAGAAAACAACAGTATTCTTGTTTTCTCTTTATTAATTCTTTTTAAATTTTAAAAATCATCTGAGTATGACAAGTCATGACGTGACATTTCATTTGTCAAAATACTCTGATGTAGTTAGAAAACTCAACTCTCACATGAAATTATTTTTCTAAAATTTTCATTGATTTTATTGATTTAAGAATTCCCTAATGCAAGTAAAATCGATAGCAATTTAGAAACAAACCCAACAGCTCCCTCAAATATGAATGTTTGTTGGAAAAAACTAATGTAATTTTCTGAAATGAAGGAGACATACTGTGAATTCATTTTACATGTTTTGCATGTAAATAAAAAAAACCTTCTAAAAATGCAATTTGCAATCAAAAACGCAAGATATCCCATTTTGATCACTGTTTGAAGAGCAAGACATTTTAGAGCAGACTTTTATTGGAATGAAGACAAAAATAGATATTTTGAACAAACGAATGAATCAATGTTTCTTTTACTTCATTAATAACGATACCAAATATGTGTTGCAACCCGAATCTAGGAATCATTATATCATCATATATTTACAGAGTTAGCTGGACATCATATTCAAGGTCATGTGATCTGCTCCGTGAAAGTTCAATTGTCCTCCTTAATTGGAAAGTTGCTTAATTTTTGGAGTCTTTTTATTGCTGCTCAACGAGGGAATAAATTATCTTGATAAACAAAAAAAATTCTCCTTAAATGTGAATTCTGTAACAAATTTGATATCTAGGAAAACAATGTCATCAAACCTCGAAGGGAAGATGAAACATGGCAGAAGTGACTATTGCTTTCTTGAAGTCAAATACTGCCTCAATGCAGTAACCTGGTCCGGTATTCAAGGAACAACTGAGTTGATGATGTGGCTCTTAAGGAGTTATAGCAATCCAATGAAGCTCCCTTCACTCAACATTGTTTTAATAAATTCATCCTTAAAAACTTGCACCATTTTAAAAACAATTACTTCGCCATAATTTTCGAGGAACTTGTCAGATTCTACCCTGTAATCATAGGCTCTTGCGGTAATCCCATTTAGGTATGGTTTGGACACATGGTCTGTTTACTTCAGGTAGTGTGTACCTCTGAGTCTGTATCCGATGCAAAATTGCTGAAGTCAAGACCTCTGTGTTCCTGGAGACCCTGTCCTTGAAAGTTCATGCCTATAATTCAAAAGACAGTTCTGCTGAGCTTTTAGGGTGTATAGTTACCAATGACTCCTTGCACAACAATTCTTCATTTCAATTTGAATAACTTCCGTCCTCTTCTTTCTAAGACCCATTCCCTTGTGACAAACTTTATGTATTGAACAATGTAATACACACGCAAGTTCGAACCTACTACCTCCTTTAAAGTTACTTCTGTATTTCTTTTTCAGGGGTAAAACTAAAACTGCTAACAATCTGTTTAGGCTTGTATTATCCATGTTGCGTATGTTTCCAATTCCTTGGTTTTGAAATGCTTCAACGACTGGAACCTGATCCGTGACCAGTGATTCATATGTTGGCTCCTTCATGCTTTATCCTATATAATTCAGACAATTGGAATTTCATCAATCACATGTATTGTTTGTTTTTCTTGTTGTATATCCATGAATGTATAACTATGGAGCAATGTATGATTCTACTCTTTATTAAAGTACATTCATATGTCTTGTTTTTAGAAACATCAATTCCCAACTAAGGTTGTCTTCACAATGAATTTAAGTTATTACTTAAAGTTTGTAACACATTTAATAAGACTTCTGGTAAGGAGACCTTTTTTTAAATTAGTACTTTTCATTCATTTTCTTAACTTACCTTGTAAATTATTTTTGCCGGGGTGCTTTCACATAGCACACATGCGATCTTTATCCTACGAATAAAGGAGCGAGTCTGTGAAACATTAATGAAGGCCTCTCACAACAAAAGCTGTTTTCAACATCCGCGACAGGAACTTTCTGATTAATCACACAAGTACAGGCAAACCCAATCTTGTAGCAGACCCATTCTGTAGACACCATTTGCGTCTGGTGGCACGTTACTTGATTACTTGACCTTGGAAAGAAAAGACCATTTTGATATGTCAGAAAAATCTGGTCTACAAATTATGATTCTCTACATGTGCTTTATATACTCATCGGAAAAATAAAGTTATCACACATTTAAATGACTCTTTTCTGATAAAGAAACACGGCGAAGTGTGAAGTCAAGTAGTTTTGAAAAGCATGTATCAATAAATATTCTAAACAATTGAAAATACCCAAAGTAACATGAGATCTTTATCCTACGTATAAAGGAGCGAGTCTGTGAAAGATTAATGAAGGCCTCTCACAACAAAAGCTGTTTTCAACATCCCCGACAGGAACTTTCTGATTACTCACACAAGTACAGGCAAACCCAATCTTGTAGCAGACTCATTCTGTAGACACCATTTGCGTCTGGTGGCACGTTACTTGATTACTTGACCTACATGTAGGAAAAAAGAAAACATTTTGATCTGTCAGAGAAATATGTTACACAAATTATGATTCTCAACATGTGCTTTATAAACCCATGGGCAAAATAAAGTTATCACACACTTAAATGACTCTTATCTGATAACAAACATACGCGAAATGTGAAGTCAAGTAGTTTTGAAAAGTATATATATCAATAAATATTTAAAAAAATTGAACATATCCAAAGGAACATAGAGAGGTATTTGACACAGTTATTTGTTTACTTCAGAAACTCAAAATGAGTAATGGTCTCAGACGAAAATCTCGGACTCTTATTTTGAAAGTTTGTCAACATTAGATATACATAGGCTCTCTATGAGTGTAAACTCAGATAAAATCTGACGCGTTTGGCGACGTCATATGGCTCTTTCAAGAAGATGAAGAAGAAGTTTATTCGGTATTGAAAGCTTCATGACCAAGAGTACAATCATTTAAATTACAGTTTGTGGATGGACAGGATAACAACTAGTGTTATTACAAAATTTGTATTCAGAGGCAGGATGCGTCTACGATATTATATTGATTTCAATAAATATACATTTGTTGTTATAAGAAGTTGTTTGAATTAATTTGGATGGGAGAGTATGATAGTAACTGGGTGCCATTACAGAATATGTACAGAATAGAAAGGACACAAAAGTAGATAATGAAATTCATCTTGTTTAACATGACAATCTGTCACATAAAAGTTTACTCGTTTGTGTACATGTATCAATATCATATCTTTGTTGTTGTGGTTGACTAATGACTCAGACAGCGAAATTTGCATAACATACGAATAAGATCTGTATCAGTCCTAAAATGTATTTCTCAGGTTCCAGGGCAGATTTAATCTTTAATATTTAAGAAAAGATGAGGATGTTATCCTTGAATGCTAATTCTGAAGTTCAATATCTTGACATCTTTGTTTTAATGCATTACTTATCCTATTTCAGTTATCATGTAAAACCTTAATCGATGACTCTGATTTCATTTGCCCATGGCCTACTTGTAGTTACGTACAAAGCGCAATATAGACTTAAAGCATCTGACACTCATGACGTTATTTCGAGAAGTTGACAACTAGCTCATTCAATTGTATATCAATCTTGATTCGGTAAAACAGTATGCGTTTTGCTTTCTTTTGGCTCGTCCAATATCTTCACATCATGTCTTTATTGTGAAAACATAATGTCAATAAAAATGAACTAACCCAATTTTTCAGAAAGGTAAAGTGGTTTCGTAGAGATTTCTAAAGATTTTTCAAGCTGTCTTGTAATGGTTTGTAGGTGTTTTGCTTTCCAGTGATGACAATTGTAATTCAGTACTGTGATATATGTTTTTCATTATAGGCCTTTAAACTTCTCATATGACTAAAAACTGTTTTGGTTTCCTACCATGTTCCATTCTAATACTTTAGATCATGTCATAGAAAAAAGTATAGGGCTTTCCCAAAACTTAACTTGTGATTGAATAACTTTTTGCTGATTTGTTAATGAATTGTTTAGTATCGTTTGTCAATGAGAAGATTTTTAAAAGCACAACATTATTTAAATTAAATGTTTAATTGACTTATATCTTTATAAATACCTATATTTGTAAAACATTTTCCCCTGATGTAACATAGTTAAACAAAATAATCAAAAGTAATTTTAACATTGTTTAGAAAGAATAACCTTAAATCAATGGATCTTCACAATGTCGGCTGTTTGCACGAGTCCACGTTGAGGTTCATGAATAGGAGCAAGAAAGGAGAAAACAACTTATGGTATAAAGAAGATAGAAAGACTTTATATGGCTTTGCGGTGACATGTTAGGTCGAAATAAACAATTTACTGAACAAAGATAGTGATACTGTTGCATGAAATAAATAAAATGTCTTATTGAGCCAATAGTATATATTTTTTAGTATTTACTGATGTACAAATGTTTGTCCTACATCTCCAACAATACTTCTAATATAGGACACAGAAGTATATTTTTCTATACCTATATATACAGGATCGGTTAGGGATATTGTAACGTTTATAATTTATATTTCATAAGGTGTCAATGAAGTAATATATTGATATTAATATTGTCAATGGCCCGAAATATAAATTCCATTCTTATTTATTTTAAGAATATGAACATGTTCATTTTGATCTCAAATATCTTTTAACATATACGTTATTTATCAGTTGATGGTCAATACATTTTATCTGATGTTCATTATGCAAGATGGTGTCACCTCAGGAGAAACTGCTACAAAGATGGTTTATCAGACCATCATATTCTCATGACAAGTTAACAGCGTTAATTTTACAGTTCGTTTGAGACCAAATCACATGGGTTGAGGTATCTAATCATTTGTTGTTGATGTTTTAGTATTAGTATAATTCATTAGGAAATTTTGTCTAAAACAGACTGTACATATTTACAAGTTTCATGGGGATTAGTTAACACGAACAACATATTTCTTGAAATAAGAATCGGAGAATCCATCCATTAATTTGTAGGTGAATAAATTTGTCAACCATTTATATTTCCCCTTCCGAAGATATTGAGTGGCGGAAATGTGTCGAGAGAAACTAACAATTTTATATATAGTCTCCTTTCAATATATAGCGCGGTGGTGTAGTGGTTAGCGTGCTGGCCTATCACGCCAAAGACCCGGGTTCGAATCCAGGTGGAGACACCAAAGATTTGTGACCTGGGCTTTACACCGTGTTGTGTCCTTGGGCAAGGCACTTCATCCACATTACACTCAGTCTACCCAGCTGTACAATTGGGTACCTGAATACGGGAAGTACGGACCTATGTGGTCGCGCGAAGCGCTTAGTAGCGGCTTTGAAAGTACAATTCCTTCAGGGTGATAATGTACAGCCAATGAGCAGTGCTTGCACTGGATATTAGGCTTAAAAATGTTCATTATTATTTTATCTACTTTATTTAACCAAGATTAGCTACTGCTTCATTGTTCCATTAGCAGATTAAATAGGGAAATTTTATTTGATATTGTGACACTAATGATATGTTAGATATACTCCGTACACAAAACGCTCTTCAAGCAAATGTAGCACGTATGAAGAACGATCTTAAACCGAATGACAACAATGGAAAAATGCATTGTCCAGTTTTTCCTTATAAGTAACGCATAACAACGTACTCATAGCGTACACATGGTACATCGTGAATTTCATATATAGATACCACAACGAAAGGGTTGGTGAGCATAACACCTCCGTATACTATATGATAGTTTTCATATCATCTCCTTCTTCATATATCACTATAATAGTGTAGTTTATAAGAATCAAGAGTCAAAACTATCCAACTATAATAAAAAGTGCATGGAAACACACATTACAATTAATTGACCAATTTGTTTTTGAACTGCTATCCATCACATATTAAAAGTAAAAAAACGTTGAATATAGACACATAATAAATGAAATATAGGTACTACTTATTCTAGTAAATCAAAGATATAAAGAGATGAATAAAAAGTAAATAGCATTGCATTTCCATGTAAACAAAACCATAAAGAAGCTAATGATTTATTTTACAATTTTTCATTGTAATCTTCTCAGCTGCAAATCGATTTCAGACTACCAAATATTCCACTAGACTAAACTTGTGCACTTTTTATAAAGGGGTTATCCTGGATATTCTTCTGGTCAACTGTTTAGGTAATTGAGAAAAATTACAAATGTAAGTTATCCTTGAATATAAGGCAGGTCCGGCCCAAAAGCGACAGGATGAAACCGATGCTATTATTTAAGCATGACATAACGAGTCAAAAATCAGAGAGGGTAGAGAGAGCATGTAACAGAAAAATCCGACCTAAGCTTTAATGGGGAGAAGAATGTTTTTTTTTTCCGATATCTAAGTTCAAACAAATTCAATACCTCAATCGAGGGGTATGTATTCGTACAGAAATGATCCAGTAACAAGCGAAAACTGCGGACGGCCATTAAAGTGGGAACTCCTTTTATTCACATGTGATAGAGAAATGAATTCAGTAAACTTAACTTTATTCAGCACTCTCTTGTTTAGATAAATTGTCCTGCAATTGTTGACAAGCTTTTCGTTTTCGCGAGATTCTTTTGTATATATATATATTACCTACGAAAACTTACTTCAAAGATAAAAGGATTGTAAATTATGTGAAGACGCAACGAATATGTTCGCTTTGTTTGCGCAAGCAATGCGGTAGACATAAGTTGTGTGCGTCTAGACTATGGTATGAATGCGCTCTGCATATGCAAGCATCTGCAGCAATAAAATGGGGATACGCAAAGCATATGCATCTCCAACGCACCCGCAACGCAAAGAACACGCAAAGTTCGTAAATCAATCGCTCCATGAACGGTACAAGTAAGGGAAAATACGATAAATTTTTGAGCGTATTGGTTGCATATGAAATAAAATCCATACGCAACTCAAACGCACTTGCTGTACGCTGAAGTGTGACAGGGCCCTTAGGAGTAGTATATATCATTTCAATAAATGCTGTCGGAGCTCGAGACAATTGATTTAACTCGTTATTTTTCAAAAAATAAATACTGAATTCATTCAACTTTCAGAACTTTTGGAGATGGCATCGTAAAAATCAGAGAGTTGCCAGAAACCTCATATCAGATCTTCATTCAAAGTAGCACTCAATAATGGTTACTCTCTGGATCTTTTTGCTAGCAGAATCTTGTGAAAGAATAATTCCAAAGACAACAGTGCGTCCGTGGGCGTTGTTTGTACATATGTAATCTAAGAAGGAATCAGATCATTATGTGACCTGTCAGTGAAATCTGCTCTAGTTATGTTCCCAGTTTCTCATGTTAAACATACCTGTGTATGAATATTCAACATTTTCTTTTTTGGTTGAAGGATGTTATTTAGGATGTGCTTTAGATGCATAACAGTTGAATATCAAATAGAATAGTTCACAATAAGTTCCAAATCGTTCTTCTGTTAATTGAAGAAATTGAGTTTAATTTAACTTTAAAAAGGAAATAACGTTTTATTGGCAATTAGTTTGCATATTCTAAAATCTTGCTCACAATGTTAAATTTATATCCACAAGACATGAAACCGTTGTTGAGAAGGAATCTGGCGAAGGAATTCATTGAATGAAATGACAGTTAGGTTGCCATGCGTTTCAGTCTTGCATCATAAATCGAAATGTTCCTTGCACAACGCATCAAATGCAGGTTTGATGGGAAAATAAAAATGAATTACAAACCTTGTTCTAAATGATGTCTCAGGAACACCACATGGGAAAAAAGAATAATGGCAAGACATTTATAGAAACTCATTTCCATGGAGGTTCTCTTACTTCATCAATGACAATTCTCATTTTTTCTAACATTTGCAAAACAAGTCTGCAAATGAGTCTTAGAATTTTCAAACAGAAGATTTTGGTATTTCCAGACCAAATCCCAATTCAGACTAAATTCATTTGAAATTCAATGTCTCAAACGCATTTGCTATACGCTTAAGTGTGACAGGGCCCGACGTACAAGAAACGACCCTAACACAACCAAGGTGCGTATGAGTTGCGAATCCTGCGTACGGCTGCGTATTGCTGCGTATGAGAGAAATTGCAATTCGCAACTCGTGCGCAGTGAGTATACGCTGAAGTGTGACAGGGGCTTAAGAAGTTAAGGGTCAAACCTATTCTTAACCTTACATGTTTCTATGCAGACAAAAAATGAATTCAAACAGCAATCATGTTGAAAACAGTTCAGTATGTTCTGACGAAAAAACTGTGTTCAAAGCATATATCATATTAAACAACAATGAGTACGACAATCTCCTAAACTCACCACGCCATGCTCAAAACAAGGGTCCATAAAACTATTTGCATTGCCCAAACGCAATGGTTGTCTGACCTTTATGGTTTGGTTATGTTGTTGAATGTGTTCATGTCGATGACAATTTTGGGCACTTAAATCACTACCACGATGCTTCTGCTTTCAAAACGCCGTGGCCAGACGTGAGCAAAACAATCTTATGAAAGGAAGAAATCATCTTAGTGGCTACAAGGTAGTCCAACAGAAGGTTTTTCACTCTTTGAATGCAACCAAATGTATGTGTACTATTCTTCTGTATGGAACCATACTGTAGCCACGTAATGGTTTATCATCTATGAAAATGTCTTAAAAATAGGTTTGATGCTTAAGTTATTTTCAGTAGTATATAAGGTAAAAAAAAAACACTCAGCTGTGAAAAAGAGTATCCATATAACCTTAAAGGTTATGTACATCATCCTATATTTTCTAAGAATGATATGTTTATGATTGATGAATCTCTGCTAATATGATCCATAAGAATTGGTTGACTATGTAAAACCATACATTTACGAGTAGATACGAATAAACATACATATACTGCAATAGTCTATCAACTTCAATCTGTTGTTATTTTCATAGATTAGATTGCATCAAAAAGGGGGAGTAGTTTTCAGTTACTATGTTTACATTAAAAGGATTTTGAAATATTCATAATAACTCAATGACATAATTAAACTCTAGTCCCACATGTGATATGTCCGGGGGGGTTTTCAAATTAATAAACTTAAATATTTTTGTTATAGAAATACATGTAATTTTGAGTGCTGATTATTTTGATTTCTTATTTTAATCTACCATATAGACCTAGTAATAAGCAGCTATTTAGAAAGGAAATACTCTTATCTTAAATATATCTAAAATAAAATCAATTAATATATATGAATATGTTTCCATGTGCTTCAACATTTCTTGGTTTTTGTTTTCAAATGAGAAAGTGCTAATATCAGTTGTAATACAACAGTTAACTTCTTTTATTAAAAGGGAGTGAAATAACCTATACCCCCTATTATATTTGAGCAGGTGCTATTCAGAATGCAAACATCAACAGACTACAGATGACATGCATGGAATATAAAAGCTTTTTGTCCGCTATTTGTCATTCGAAAAAGGAGAAGTGACTAAAGCATTTAAGGGATTTATCATGACCAACATAGACATTTTCTCGAATATACTCACAGGGGCAAAATAAACGATACCATATAAAATCCAGGAAAGGTTAAGCCACGGTTGATAATTACGAAGAAAACAGGGATATTTAATGTCTTCAGCAGCCAAACGAACCAACTTATTCATTATTAAACAATATCATGTTCACCATTTGGAATAATACACGCCTTATAATTATGTCCTCTTAAAGTCCAGAAACTAGACGATAATTAACTATAGGACATATCTTCATAATAAATAGATGTTTTAAAAAACAATATTGGAAATAAGTGATTTTAAGCATTGTAAGAATACATGAATATTCTAATTTAATCAAGCTAGAAAGCATTGCTACTTTTACAATATCAACTAATTGTTGTTTATTTTATCACATCATACACATTTATGGAATATCACATATGAAATGATATTTTCCTTGTATAATATGTTTGGCACTAGATCATCAGCTTGAGCGAAAAAGGCATTTATCTGTGAGATTCTAGCCGCTATAATGGATACATTACCATGCACAGGAGCAAGAAATGTGACAGGGTGAAGAATCAGTCTTCGCATGCAAAGGCACTCATTCAATATAAGGATAATGGTTTAGCATAAGGAGAGGAACTCTGTCCACTAAACTCATATTTTCTCTCTGGAAGGAGCTGTTAGAGTAGAAGAGATTGGCTTCGTTGAGACTTGGTTGGCGGGTGTGTGAAGTGTAACAGTAATGGCATGTTAAAATAAGCTGTAAATTGGTTCTATGTGTATGCACAAAAACTAATCCGAATTTATCAAAGTTTTATTTTTGCAATTTTTTTTTTTCAAGGTGAATATATTAAATGTTTACAAGGCAAACAGGTTCTTCATTTGTCTGATATGCTTCGTGATTTCAGGAATATTTCAAATTTCAAATTTCAAATATGTTTTTCAAAACGTGTGGTTTAAGTCCATAGCATACAACTATTTCGTCTTAAATGTGCATTGTTTATTGATTTAAAACAATTGTCTCAATGTCTAAGTTTCTGAAGTGGTTCTGATATGTATCGATTTACAATTCATTAATCCAGACTGATTAAGTTTCAAATAATACATCAAAGTATTGAATGATGCAAACTTGGTTTGATTTCATTGCTTTAACAAAAAAGTTCAAAAATGTTTTTCTGACATTTACAAATCAACATGCTCAGCATCCAAAATGAGAATAACGTTTTTGTCTCTGACATCTCTGTCACTTTTTCTATTTCAAAAATTTAAACATCTACTGGCAAACGGAATGTTAAAAACTCTTTTTGTAAGGTTTTTGTTTCTCGTGCATGGACTCAACAATCTCAAATTGTAGCTGTTAACCCTGAGGATTTTTACAGGAATAGAATTTTCTTTAGAATCTCTGCATTTGAAATAATGCAAGTGATGTTTGCAAACAAATGTAGCTTCTTAACTAGTTCTCCGTTTATTTGTACTTTGAGTTGTTAGTTGCTGTAGACAGACTACATTTCTTCTTATCTAGTGCTTTGTAACTTTTCGAAAATATATAATATTCAATGTAACTGATTCTGTGGAATGATAAAGTAGAGCAGCCCTAAGAACCTCAGTCTACAATGTTAAGAATTAGATTAAAACCCTTATATTGAGTACCTGCAGGAAATCGATGCCAATGGAAAACAACTATAACAGGGTTGTTTTGATATGTTTGTTTCAGTATTGTCAAATTTGATGTATCTATAATCAAACTCTTAAAGGTATTTTAAGATAAATAGAAGGCAATTTGGACAAAACTTAAAGCTAGTTTATGAATGTTTCTAGTTTGTGTTTTGAGCTTAACATGTTTAACTTTTCTTTAAAAACCTTTCTAGCTATACTTTCCAAAATGGTAAGGGACATAAATCTATTTACAATTGTATATCGCCATATAGGAGCAATATTGATGCTAGTCTTAAAGTTATTCTTAGAATTCATTCTGATGAACAAATTACCATGTACAGGAGGAGGCAAGGGCAATCATTACATATCACCATTATGGTCCAGTAAAATGGATGGAATGGTTGCCACTAAAACTCGCATTGCTACTCTGTTTGTGGATTGCTGAAGTAGTTTCAGCTTTGGCTTTGATGGAATTTTGTAGTAATGATAAATAATGGTCAAGACATTTTTAGCAAACAAATATCGAGTTATTGAGATTCAATTATGTCTCAAAATAGTTGTGTTTTTTTCACAATTTTCTAAATCTCAACTAACTTTTTTTTGTCTTTAACATTTTGACTAATTGACATTTTCTTTCTTAAGTAATAATTCAAACGGTCTGAGAAAATAGTCAATAGAAACATTTCGGGCAAATTGTTTTACTGATCTCAAATATGTGTTCCATTTTAAAAAAATTGAAGATGGGAATTTGTTTTGGTTCAGAAAATCGTCACATGTCAACAGCATCGTTGTGAGGAGTAATATTAATGAAAGTCTTAATATCATTCTTAGAATTCATTCTGATGAACAAAACCATGTACAGTCGGAACAAGGGCAATCCTTATACATCACCATTATGGTCGAGTATAATGAATGGAATGGTTGTCACTAAAACTCACATAGCTACTCTGTTTATGAATTGCTGAAGTATATGAGCTTTGGCTTTGATGGAACTTGGTAGAGTTGATATATAATGGGAAAGACGTTTAAGTAAACGTATATCAGGTTATTCAGATGAAACTAGATTGTTCGTTTGACATGAGAATCACACAGTAAGTTAAAGTTAAAGTTAGATACTTAAACCTGTTTATAGGTGGCCCTGTTACTAGAGAGCTTAACGGGGCAGTGGCATGTTTTTTTAGAATTTTATATTTAAAATTTGTCACTGATAATTGTATGTTAACGCTAAATGTATTACTTTGATAGTGTCAAAAATCTCATTACACAAGCCAATCATTCATAGTCAGAGAACAAAGTATGAAGATTTACCTAAAATCCATTGGCGGCCATTTGTTTGTGAACACCTTTAATTCATTTTGTGTAAGAAAAGGAATCGCATGGCTAAACTTTACATTATATATTTGAATTATTACTGCTCCATTTGGTTTGAATATATTGCCTTTCAATTGGAACCATTTATTTTCATTTTCCTGACAACACCTTATATTCCCTCTAAAAACGTGCTACTGCCCCTTTAATATCTGTCTAACGAATACAAATTCCAGATAAACCATGTACTTCTCTTTCTATTCTTTCATCTGCATACATTCAATTATATCTCAAAGTATTGGTAATTGTGTTTTTTCTCACAATTTTCTAAATCTCAACTAACTTTGTTTTGTAATTAACATCATGAACAATTGACATTTTCTTTCATTAGTTATATTTGAAATGGTCCTTTTTAAGATAAATGAAGCTTAAAGGCTATTTCTCTGTTCTATTTACGCTCTAATGATACAAAAGAGAAATATTGTTCTCAGCATTAAAGAAAGAATAAGTCAAACACAATATGTTAAGATGTTAATAAAGCAAACTATGCGCAGATTAGTTTGAAGTTTCAGAAAGGTTTACAAAACATCACCATGTTTGTCATTCAAGATTCATTACAATGCAAATTCTGTCAGAACTACAGACAAGCTTATACTCTTAATGTCTGCATAAAATATATAATCAAAATGCATATCTTAAATTTGATATTCTTAATTATTCAACTTTATATTACATCAGACGATATTCAAAATGTTAGTGTCCTGCACGCACAGAAACATGAAAATCATTTTACATTCATTTTACCACTACAAAAAGAATGAAAATGTCATAACATGGTTGAATTAAATATTGTTTTTCTGGTGGTTTCCATGGAAACATGATTAAAGAGTTATTCTACTCACCAAACTTCACATACATGTCAGCCATGATTCCTAGGTGTACCTTATGGTGGTTAGACCTGTTTTGGAATTATCGATTGAGGGGTTTTCATGGAAATATGACTTAAACCATGAGAAGTCATTTGGGCCATTGAGCATATCTCCTAAATTATACATGCTAGCATCACCAAACTTTATACACATGTCAACCATGATCCCTTGATGTACCTTTTGGGAATAAGATTTATATATCAATGTTGCTTTTCTTTGGTTTCCATGGAAACCTGATTAAAACTTATGACTCAGAGTCATTTGTTCAGAGCATATCTCTCAAACAAGACAGGTAACTTTACCAAACTCAGCAACTATGTCGACATACGCTTTTGAGGGTATAACCATTATGTGAATTTTAGTTTCGTGGTCTTCTTGTGGAAACAGTGTCAATTTGTTCAGATCATGACTTGCATGACGGCTCGACAAGATCAAAGGAAACAAAACAAAGGTATTTAAGTATATTTTATCTTTTAAAAAATGATAGCAGTAAAAAACAATAACATGAATGCTTAACTGTCATACAACTTCATCTATTGTTAAACAATTTACGCTTATGTGTCTTTTGCCATATAAAGCTTTAGCAATTGTTTTCCAAAACTAAATAATAGATAGTGATGAAGTTAACAGCATTTACTATAAGAAGCGTTTAGATGTTTTTATCCTTTTTTGTCACATCCAAAACTTTACAGACAAACAAAGCTTTACAGACAAACAAAGAAAGATTGAAGGAAGTCAAATAAAAATGGAAATATGATACATTACATGTATTAATGTGCACACTTGAAATAAAAATCTGACTTTACCTTATAGATGTATATTTTTATGGACATTAAATGATAGACATTGTTCAATGGTTATCTTTTAAAGTCTATAAATGTATACTATTATCGTGACTACTGAGCATTATAGCATATATAATTATAAAACAACACTCATTTGATAAGTACTCAAGAGACATGTTGTCACTGCCTTGATAGAAAGCTTGAAGGAAATCCACAGAAGTCAAGTGCTTTATTGAACTTGCCAAATGAGAAGAACAGTGCATATTCAAATAAAGAAATTTCTTGTCCATAGAAGTCTAAAGCTTGAGGTAACAAGTAAGGAGAATTTCAAAAAAGTAAAAGTGCATTCACAAAAAATAAATAAATTGGTATCATTTTGCGGGACTAACTTGATAAATAATGAGTAATTAATAAAAGAATTTAAACGAAAATAATCAGTGTTAAAGTCTTGAAGTTCAAACAGATGTAATTGGAAGTAAATTTTAAAGTTGCTTTGTTCTAAAAATATAGGATGGAAAATTTAACGTTACTTAGACTAACGATATTAACATTTGTTGTTAAGATTCTAGATGTTTCAACCATAACCATATTTTACAACCTTTATAATTGTGTTCCATTCAAAGAGATTCAAAATTTGCTTCAAAGCGTATTCTTATTCATTCTTACACTACATCAACAGTGTGAACTACTGAGCTTTCCTGGCTTTCAACTTATCAATCATTCAAGCCATTATCCCTAATTGAATGAATGTCCGTGTTCCAATTTAACTCTTGATCATAGTAATTTCTTTATCAGAAAAGACTAAAATACAATATTAAATTCAGACTGCCAAGATCAAAGAAAATGATCATCTCATCAAGTATTGATCTTAGTTGGTGTTGCTTTTACGCTAAAATGACACAAACACTAAATTAAAAAGAAAAAACTGTTAGAATGTAAGTTAAACATGTAGAAAAGTCAAAGTAGTATAAGTCAAGTATAAGTAAAATACTCGTTGAAGGAGAGTCGACATACCTTTGCAACACGACTTCCTTTTAAAACACAACCTTTAACATCTCAAATGATTTTAACCTCTGAATTATACAAATTCCATCTCTGTAAACATGAAACACTCATAATTGAAACAAAATATGCAAGAAATTATTTTGTAAATAACGTGTGTTAAATAGTAGAAAATGACAAATGGCAATTTTTCAAAATGACACGTTTCTTGCCTTCATGTTCATGTAGGTCAAGTGGATTAGGAATATGGCAAACAGGCTTACAAATTGTCTGCAGAATGGTTCTTGTACAAGATTGAAGTTCGTGACCATGGTACAATTATTAGCAAGTTCCAACCAGGTTGTTTCAAACGACTTTTGTTGTGAGACGCCTTCATTAATATGTTACTGAATCGCTACATTGCTGGTGAAATCGATCCTATGGTGATGAGAGATCACAGTCAGCTCTCTCGTTTTAGAGGAATAGAGAAATGTCATGAAAAAATAATGTCACCAATAGCACGAAATTGTTTAATCAAAGAATGATCAGTTAAGCTAATATTTTAGGTTCAAGTAGTCATGAGTATTAATGCTATAATTCTTTTGAGCAAAGATGAACTGCCTATCTTTGCCATTAGGAATTAACTATTTAAATTCACTTCCTCGATATATTTTATATCATAGCGACATATATTTGCTAAATTGCTGTTTTATGAATATTGCTAAAATTCAACACTGGTGTTGAACTGGGATATTAGTACTTACAGAGACGGATTTTAGCACATTCCAAATGTTCATTGAGTATTGAAAGGATCCACGTTCATTGTTAATTGAAACGTTTAGTCATTATTATATGTTGAATCTATAAGTAAAAAGTAAATAAGATGTTATGAGTTTGGTCTTTGATGCGCATTGTTTTACCGATCTCAAATATTTGTCCCTTTTTAAGAAAATTGCAGCTATCTAAATCTTTGAAATATTAAAGCTCTATTCAAATAAAAATCTGAAAAATGCCTTTATCATTTTTTCAACATAAAAGAGGGGAATCACTCAAACACTCAAATTTCTTTGTGTTTGAAAAAGAAAACAATGCACTGATATTAGCTTAATTTTCCCAAAAATTTGACATCTTCATATGTTTATAATCATTCAAAATCCTGTAAAAACCCTTCCTCGGTACAGAAATGAAAATACCTAATTATGTTTCGTTTAAGTGTGCACATAGGGAATATAATCTATAAGTACATATCATGATAATTGTGTTCAATTAATGGTACACAATTTCCCATTGAAAGCTTTTGTCTCCAGATTGATTGATGCCATTTTTCGTATGTATTGTTATCGTGACAACTAACCATTATATTTGTGAAACAACATGCATTTAATTAGTACTCAGGAGAGCAGTTGTCACAGTCTAGATATATTGATGGAACGAAGTCTATAGAAGTCAAGTGTTTTATTGAACTGTCCACATTTGGTTAACTGCATAATCAGGTAACAGTATATATTGTCAACAGAGGTCCCAATGCTTGAGTTAACATGTAAAAAACCATCAAGGTGAACAAATCACATAAAAAAATAAATGGTCTCATTTTGAGGGAATAAAAGTTACTGTGACCTAATTGATACAAAGTAATCAATTATCATTATCATGAAACGTCGTCGATAAACGCATGTACAGAAATATAGAATTTATTTTGTTTGTCCTTTTAAGACCAATCTTATGAACATTCTATGTGACAATCGAAATATGTAGAAACAAATAAGCAGATAACAGGTGATTGGTCGAAAGACAACTTTCTCAGTTCCTTCAAATTCAGCAGCTGTTTAAAGAAGAGTCAGAACACCTTTGTAACATTTCTTTTCTTTAAACGTTTTTTTTTTCATAAGTAAACAATTTTCACAAACGTTTAATACATATCTTTAACATTAGAAAATGACAAGAAACATGAACAGCCTAATTGGCCTTTTTCCCATAATTATTTTAATTTTCTGCATTCTTATATGTAGGTCAAGCAAATCAAGGAAAGAGGCAAACACACTCCTTTAAATGTTTCTCTTAAAAAATTGGGGTTGCTTGCACTTGTGTAATTAGCAGAGAATTCCAATCAGGATGTTTGGAACGGCTGTAGTTGTGAAGCGCCTTCATAAATATTTGACAACCACTGTATGGCTGACGAAAGGTTAAAGATGTCCTCTTATCTTAGATGAATAGTTCAAGAAATATTGATACTCGTCAATTGAAATCATAACATTACTATATTTCAAGGATCTGTATGGTTTGTAAGTGTTAAGAAGCCATTACCTAAGACATCGTCCTAGGGAGATAAGGGTGGAGACTATTTTTATTTATGGCATCTGTTTAATGTGTAAAGATGAGGCTGCAATATAATTAATTCTAGTGTCGTTTCATAACTTCTTTTTTTCTTCTTTTTATTTACTTCATCTATACTGTCTGACGATTACTGTATTATTGAAGAAATATGATAAATTTATCAATATTCAAATTGTAACGAAAACCTTGCAAGCCCCTTCAAGTTTAGAATAAAACTTACATATATATATAGATATTAGATTAATTTGACTCTTATTAATGCCCAACTAAAGTGAACAGAGCACTGTGTAATCAAATTATACACCTTCTGTTTTTGAACATTTATTGTACTATAGTATTTGTGTGAAGTTTATCATTGGTAAACTAACATTTAATGATATAGGTCGATTTTTATAGCTGACAAAATCTCTCATATAGAAACTGAAAAAAACATGAGCATGAAAACCGATTGCACATTCTATCGAAACTCCAATGTGTCAACTTTTGGAATACTATTCAAATATTCAAATATTTCATACTAAAATACTGAGAGGTATTTTAAAGACTAATGATTATGTATTGTCATGTTGAATGTGATGTAGTGCTGCAAGTCGATATGAACTTATCACCTTTGGAGACACAGTAAAGACATCATGCCAGAAGACTATTCAGAAATTCATATAATGTCCATTTATCAAGCACCTGTCAGACAGGATATATTTCCCTTCTATAAAACGTGTCATACATGACTTCTCTCGACTCGTTATACATTAGTACTTGTCTGAGAGCTGTATATTAATGACATATTGAGACCACCTTATTTTGCCGTCTCTAATACCATATTTTTTTTATCAATTGAGAGCAAAATATAACCTTTCTACTAAAAATGAACGATAAACATGGCGATGTCAACTTGATTGTCTGATTTCAACAAAGATTATATGCCTTAAACACACTCTCAGTAAGTTGTCGTTATGTCGTCATAATTACGTCTTTTAAGAAGTAAATCAGTTTATCACCACTCAATGTAGTGATAACAACAGTTGACTTCATTGCGCTTTGACAGAAGATTGATTAGATATAAACTTACTTGTTTGATTTTCTTAACATAATAAAAACCTTTACACTACTTATTTCAATATAAATTCAGACATTGAAATATAAGCGAAAATATGTGTTCTGATTGGATGTAACACCATATAATTTAATGAATCCTAGAGTGGAGGTTATACAAACTTTTAACTTTTGTACAACTATTGAAATGTTTCAATTAGTTTTAACTGTGTAGAAAAGAACGTTATGAAATAAATGTTTTCGGATATCTAATGGATTGTTTTCAGTCTTTTATATTAAGGTTTTCATTTCCGTCTGTTTGCAAAAAGAAATAAAAGGCAAACTTAAAAAGGTTATGCTTTTCATATAATTGCATAACATTATTTCAGGTCATCGAAAAGTACGAGTTTATCAAGCTTATATTGTAACAGCAATTATTCCATTTCACAATTAACGTCGTTGAATCGTTGATGCATTGAATTATCAAAAAGTTACCTCTCCCTGAAATAGGGGGACATTTATTGAAGTCAACCAGTTACTGAAATTTTAATTTTAACTCAACTTTAAAAACAGTAATAGTCCACAACAATTATCTTATCCAGCATCTTATCGTTATCTTGCACATATGCGTTCAGGTAGCATAATGCATAAACCACTGATCTATCTGAAACGTCCGCAAAGATGCAACAATCCTGCCAACAAAAATACGATTATCCTGATGAAATAAGACACAAAGTTATGGGAGGGGAACCAACAGGTATCTACGATTGGTTGTTCTCAGAATAGACACGTTTATTAGGTTTTCTTTATCCTTTTAAGCTCAAAGGCTTACAACGTTCAATTGTCCTTCGATGGCCAAAAGGAAAAATAAATGCAAATAGTAAATGTCGTAATACTGAAGTACCGAATAGTGGCGACATGTCACTTTGGCAAATATACCAATAAGATGCAGATATAATCATTCAATATAGTAAAATGCCACATTCGGCTCCAGTTGTTGTAATGCGTCATTCACAAGGTAGATGATCATCGACTGAAACAGTTTGATCAGTTCAGTGTTGTCATATGTGATAAATTTTCTTTCTGAAATCATGTTGTGTTAACATTTATTGATGGAAGGTAGGGTAAAAGTGATAGCATGATGACGTTCCTTGTAAACATAGAGAAATATGCAGTTAATATAGCCATGATGGAATATGTTATTTTTATTCGTAAAATTGTACTTTAATATATCATTACATTTTGAAGCATTGCTTATTTAAGGACACTGCTTCAAACTTTCTATTCATATGCATGATATGCTTGTACACGTGTGGGTTGATGTTCTTATTTAAACTGATTCATTAGAACCACTCAAGAAAGTTCTTTGTTTCTACATGTATCGATAACTGAAAGACGTAGAACAGCCTATGTTATTTAGGTATTACCCTCATGACGACACTACTTCATATACATATACTATCACATGAAAGTGGCCTCCTTGATTGTTGATAATATATAATAGGATTTTCCACGACAAAATGGTTCCAGACGTTGTTTCATATTTTAACTTATTCATCTATCGATGGTCACTGAGAAACATTAACCCCTTCTTAGAATAAATCCATCTAAAGTTCTTATTAAAAATCCTTGTTTGAACGTTAAACATTTCACATTTTTTATTCACACTGGTTGAAAACAGAACAATATTACGAAAGAAGACATAGAAAAGAAAGAAAAACAGAAAACATAGTCTGAAAAGAATACTTTAGATTTTAAAGTACGTCTTTTCATAAATTTTCAACATTTCTATCTCTAGTATGAAGCACAAGTACGATATAACCGGTATTTCTTTATTCAAAAGATGAAAGACTTGAATACAAGAAAATGTTCGTAATGTAACACACATTATTGCCTTTCAGAATTGTACTGAAAACATGCGCTGAAATGTTAGAATAAGAAAATATGTTTGTTCTAACAATATGAAATTTCTACATTGTATTTTCAAACATGCATGGACATAATTTCGATAAAAACATTGATCGTCATAACTAACACTTATTTATTGCAAATAATTCTTAAAGATATTGGATAAAATCTTAAATATCAACATTGAGAAAACAGCATGCTTTGAATATTTTACATGGATTTATAAATAATATTTTGAAAGACGATATCATTGATTATCAAATTAAACAATTACATTCATCAAAATGTAAAACAATTCATAAAGACTTTGGGGGGAAGTAGCATTTTTTTTTTTAATTTTATATTTTCAATATATTATTTAATATATATAATTATTTTTAATATTTCACTGATAATTGTAAGTTGACGCTAAATGTATTATTTTGATAGCATCAAAATCTCATTAGGCAAACCAATCATTTATAGTCAGAGAACAGAGAAGATTCTCATAAAGTCCATTTGCGGCCATTTTTGTGTGCACACCTTTAATTCATTTTGTGTAAGAAAAAGAAATCGCATGGCTGAACTATACAATATATATTTGAGTTATTACGGCTTCATTTGGTTTACAAACATTGTCTTTCAATTGGAAACAATTATTTTCATTTTCCTGATATCCTCCCTAAAAACGTGCTACTGCCCCCTGAACTAGGAATATACCTACGATGCTTTATGAAATATAATTAAGCAATTTAACTCTGGCGCCATAAATATATCGTGCTTTGATTACATAGATACATGCTTTAATGGTATATACACAAATGTATATTCCTTACGGAAAATTTCAATAAAAAAGTCTATATACAATATATACATAAAATCTTATTTATATACTCTCCTGATCTTAATGATAAGTTCTATGTTTAAAGTACACTATTCCTAGACATAATTGATATAAAAAGTTCTAAAGGATTTTGAAAAAAAGGAAAATTTAATATACAGGGAGTGCATAGTAACTTTGTGACCATTTGGGTATGGAAGGGTTTAGGGTAATAATTTATCTAGTTTCTGTGTACCCACTTAGTGGACCGTGATTTGTAATTGTTAAATATATATTTGTAAAATGAGTAAGAATTTTATTTTCTCTCATCGCACCTCAATCCACAATACATTAAAATAACTGTTTACCTTTAATCGGAAATAATTGTTCAAATAGAGTCAGAAAATATAGAAATTATTACCCCATTCCGCTTCCATATTTAACAACCTTTGGATAGGATGGTTCAAAAGCCACCTTGCATATTTTTATGTACATTGTAGTGCAATTATGATTTTAAAGATATTAAATATCTCTTCTTTGTCAAAACGAAAAATATATAATGTTTAAGGATGAAAGTCTTGAGTTTGGTGAGATACAAAGTATCTTTTAATGAAGGATGACTTCCTAAAACTTCCATCAATATACTTGTTTATAATATTTCCCATTACTTGCAGAGATTATTCAGATGTACTTTCTGACATATTCAATGAAGAATTATTTAAGAGAAAGACATTTTAGACGGTGTCAGAAACAATTAATTGTATAGATAGAGAATGCCCATGATGTCCCGTTTGAAAACATTTTTATCAACGAGTAAGTCGTTTGGTAGTCAATGAGCGAAAGCGAGATAGATACCGATTCCATTCAGTTTAGTATTTTCTTTTCAGTTAACTCACTGGTTTATTAAAATCAATATGTTAAATAACTGTTGTAACATCATTGAACATGGTGAGTCATACTGTGTTTTACTAAGCTAAATTATCGTAATCATGATTGGGATTGTCAACTGATATTACAAAATATATTTGTAAACCGGAAATCATATCATAATCCTTTTCCATTATGTTAAAAGGAACAACTATTAATGAAATGAAATGTTATTCATCGGGGATTACTTTCCTTATGAAAAATGTTGTCTTTCAACTAAAATGTTTGTTTTAGTTTATACTAATTAATTAATTAGACAGCGAAATTATTTTGGGGTATTTCACATGAACAAAAGTGTACACTCATAAATGCAATCCACTGAATATTCATATCAAATGAACTTTGGCTCGAACAGCTATTTCAATAGGTTTACGCCATTTATGTACATTCATGTTTGCTCTGAAAGTTACAAAATAATGTATTACTTTTGTGGAGAAAGCAATGAATAAATATACAAGATATAAACATTAGGTAACGGTTAACATCAATGTCAAACATTTACCATTATGTTGCTTAAGGATTGGATTGTAAAACACAAATTTTATACAATTTGGTTGAGCATGGTAAGTCAAACGAGATGATCATTTGCATATATGAATTCATAATTTTTATAAATATAAGCAATTTACTTCTAACTAAAGCATCTGTACGCTAGAGGAAAGCATTACATATGTCATATTCCAGGACAATCTTCGCCACTGATCAGTCAGTTGTTATTTTTCTTTCTTACACGTGTCCACATTTAATAGTAGTTGATGTGATATCCATCTTTAAAGATCATCACTGACAACTGACACCACCACAACACCAAAGGCCAACTTTACCCATTGTCGTAAACCTCTCATTCAATATCATCGCAGAGACATAAAGGAAAATACATATCTCCTTGTCAGATGCATTAAGAATTCAAAAATGTTAACAACTACCCTTAGCACTATTGCTAGAAAAGATTATACTGAACAACTACCTTAGCACTATTGCATGAAGATATTATACTTATTATTTATTTTGGAGTTGTGGATATTCAGCATAATATTATATCTTCACAATCGGGATAATACAAAACTATTTAGCAAACATGGCATGAGGACATTTGAAAAATACACCACATACTGTCAGTACTATTTACATCACATCATTCAGATACATTATTTCGAAATTACAAAATGCCAAAATAGTCTTTGCAATGTACAAACTACAGGGCAACGATATCTCCGATGTGCTGACTTTGTAGCATCACTTTCATCTCAATGATGGTGTAGAGAGCTAAGGAGATGGCCAAAACACCTGCCAGGATGTACACCTTTGTTTCCACACACAAGAAGTAGTTGTATCCGAAAGCCATGGCACACCCAGTAGCGTGGAACATTCTGTAGGAGGAGAAGGCAGCCTCTTGTTTGTGGGAGAAGAGCACTCCAAACAATGCTGAAACAGAGAGAGAGAGAGCGATATTGAATGTAAGTGATTTTTAGGACAAGAAAACTTCATGCCTTGATGAGCTACCTTTATACACATGTAAGTCATTGACAGTTTACAAGCGATGGCTTGTCATTTTAACCTTCATCAACAAATGTTAGGCACATTATTACTTATGGCTGTTGACAGGCAATTATAACTTGTGGCTGCTTACATAATATACGATACTTACATAATTATACAAAATGATTTTAAACCATCTATTTCATTAGGATTTCAAAAGTACAGGAAAACAACATATCAACGTAACGTATATTCAAGTATAAACAAGCATAGCATTCACTGTGTTCGACTCTTGGCCTCGATTGAACCATTGCAATATATAGTTCTGATCAAATTTTAAAAAGTTCTATCTGCTATTCTATCTAACGATGCATATCACATCAATTGACTGCTTACGGTAAGTCTTTGTCTGCCAGATGGCTTTACTGGGTCTAAGGCAATATTTTGGATTAAATTAAAAAAATATCTGTTATTCAAAGAAGTTGTTCCTAGAATCTATCCATAATTCGATTCATGATATCCATAGAATGCTTACTGTAAGTCTGTGTCTGCCAATAGTTATGATCAAAATTAAAACCAACTATCTGCAATTCCCAATGTTGCAATCCTAGAACCTATCGATGCATATTACATCTCTAAGTTCCTTACTGTAAGTCTGAGTCTGCCAGATGGCATCACAGAGTCCAAGACAGGCAGCAACAACGTAGAAGTTGGGGACATCAACAGGCTGAGGTTTCCACAGCCAGAGGACGATGAGCAGACCAACATTGAACGTTGCTCCTGCCGTGATAAAGAGGAATCTCTTGATGTGCTCAGCGATATAGCCAATCACTACAGAGCCCAGAGCACTGACTGCGCCGAAACAGATGAGGATTGGTCCAATGTTGTGGACACCAAGAGTGCAGCTCACATAGGACTGGAATAAACATGTCAGGAAATAAGTAACAGAATCATGTACATATGGATATAAAATTACATATCATTTAAAAACAAAATCTAATTTCTATCATCGACCATCAAATAATAATAATTGACTCTAACTCATATCAGTTTAGTTAAAAAGATTATATAATAATAGCGCAAGTACAATTATTAGTTTTGGTTTAACTAGTTATACGAATTTGATTTTGCAAAATGATAAAGACCCATATGATCAAGAATAACCTCAAACTGCAACGTTCACATTTACTAAAATGCACATATCCCCTTGATCGATGCTGAAATAGGTTTATGCTGACGTAAATGTATCATTACAGAGGGTTGTTGGCATTTCGATCAATGACAAATGTTATCAGAAAGTAGCTGTCATGAAGAAAACATAACTTTTGAAATAAATGCTCGAAGTAAGACAAGCAACCTATGAAGGATTGACGTTCGCCATTAATGAAATTAAAGAACTAAAAATGTTGGTTTCATGTGACAAGAAGCTTACAATATCATCTATAATTATGTTTCCATTGGTGAAATACGCAAGTTGTCGTTAAAAATAAAAATCGCAGTTTCATGGAGTTAAATAACCAGCGACATCGCAACTAAGACGCCATTTCATAATAGATTGAAATCATAAGATCACCGGCTGTCTGGATTCTCCTCTCACAAAACACACATTTTTCATGATTTTTTAATTGTTTTGGAAATATGAATAAAACATTTGATAAAATTCGTCACAATTTTCGTTTGAATTAACTTTATATCTATAAGATATTTTATGTATTTAACAGTAAGATAATTTACAGTTGTTTGAATTTTGAAAATTGGTGTTAGTTAATGTTTTGTTTAAAAATCATTGTTTAATGTAGACAGGAGTAGGCAGAACTTACTATCATGACCCCTACCATTTTTTAAATGTTGTCATAATGTAAAAAGGACAATAATATTTTTTACTGATTTTCACATAGATTATGTCTTCCTTGTTGGTGAACATTTGTGTTACAACAAAATTAATATTTGAATAATATACACTTAATAATATTTTTTGAACGATGCTTAACTGCTGTCCTTATCAGTTTGTGAATACGACATCAAAAAATAAAAAAATGTGTAATTGAAAGTGTTACATATGATGAATTCAACTGAAGTGTGTACTTTATTTTGCCTGTCAGTTCATAACTCGTCGAAATAATTTTTCATAAGTGGCACCAACCATGTCAGATACCCTCTAACCGTTTCCCATGTAAAATGGCTGGTCGTTACTGTTTTATTTTGATACAAGTTTTGCAAAGTATTCAACCAGATCCTTGGTTTTTTCCTAATACAAGAAGCAAAACAAAACCAATATGTTCCATATCTTAACACAAGAAACAAAACAAAACCAAGATGTTTCATATCTTAACACAAGAAACAAAACAAAACCAAGATGTTTCATATCTTAACACAAGAAACAAAACAAAACCAAGATGGTTCATATCATAACACAAGAAACAAAACAAAACCAAGACCTTTTGTACAACGATAACAAAACTATCTATATCATTCCCATTAGCTACTGCAGGTAAATCAATATTCAAAACAGACAAAACTTTAATTTGAAAAAATCATTGATTGCCAACGTCAGTTTTAAAAGGCAGCTCATATGTGGACATGGCAACCATAATTGAGCAGAGCTATTTACGTTTGGAATAATTAGCCTTTTAATGACAAAACCTCCGCAAAACAGTATTTTTCAATTTCAACACTAATTTATATTTCAATCAATTATTTGTTTCATCAGCAGAAAATCATTTCTATTTTAATCATTAGCTACAAGTTTTGAATAAAGGGACATTTAATGTTTTGAAACATAATTTCTGACAAGATAACAACAACAAAATTTCCTAAACGTCTAAGTGTTGTGCATTTCTGTATGCTCGTTCTCTCCCTACAGGGGCAGGTCAAGTCATATTGATTGAGTCTCTGTTCTAATTAGACTAAATCCGTGGGTTCCGGCAGTTTCCCCTGGCGGAAATAAATTTCATGACAAACCATCTAAATTTTTATAGCAAATGAAAACGCTTCTAAAATAGAAAGGCTTGTTTATATCTCAATGTCTTTGCCATTATTCAGAAGCCGAAATGATGATTTTAACACAGGGTCGCTGATTGCACAACTTACTTTGATTGCCTCCAATCAGGCATCCCCAATTCTACACCACAAATTCGGCGAATTAGAACAGAGGCTCAATCTACATGACTTGATTTGCCTTTGTGGAGAGAGAATGCTGTGTACTATGATACGGACTATCTTCGATTCGGCAAAACTTATGCATTATAGGAGGAAAGGAATAGTAACCTGAACCTTAACAGTGTCAGATAGACATAACAAGCCAATTGCATAATAATGGTGAGCGAATGCAATAATCAATAGATGACATGGCAATGGATATCTGTCTCCATTTGTAAACATGTATTTTCATTTAGCCTCAAGCAATGGAATAGACCAATGAATAAATCAGACGTACACTTCCTGTTCTGATAATAGAGAAAATCTCGTGTCTCATTTCTGTATTTTCAATATTTTTATTTTACGTCGCGACGTTTTCATGTTCATGTTTTCAAGAGATTTATCTACAAAAAAAACTTAAACGTCATGTGAAATATGACTTGAAAAAACTCCATTAATTATAGGTAATATATAGGTTCATTGTAAGTAAATGTATTTTCTCATATAAGCTGCTGTGTGTGGTCACGTTTTTCTAATAAATGTTCCTTTTATACAGGGATCCATTAGTTCCCAATCATGTATGATGTTGTTTCCGTGACAACTACCCATTATAGGGAGTATATTTGTGAACAACGATTATTTAATTAGTTGTCAAGAGAGTAGTTGCTTACAGTGACTCACGGTCTAGTTAATAGAAAGGAAGTCGCTCTTTTAAGACGAAAGATAACTAAACGAATGAAGGAGATGACATGGTCAATAATTGAAGGGAAATTTCCATGTTAGTAATATGGTCATCACATTAAGGAAAAACACTTCATAGGTGAACTATAAACTTAGGTACTCATTCATACTATTCAAATTTATCTTAGAAATTGTGAGTCAATATCTCACATTCACACAAATAAAAAGTGATTCATGATTCTTTCTATACACAAATCGGTTCAATGTGAAAAACGGATAAACGCCAGTTAAATGTTTCTAAATTTCATAAACAATTCCAAAACACTTATACATAAGGTACCAAATTATGAATGAAAAACAAACTATCAATTATCAAACATATACATGTACATATAATGCCCAATTAAGAACAAATTCAATTAAAATGCTATTAAATTGGAATTTAAGCTTTTAAACACAATCTTATTTCATTCTTTCATTTAACAGCACCATCCAATTCTCATATTCGAAATACATTGATTGAAAACATGAGTCAACATGGATACAATTCCATCTGTCATGCTTGATAATAAGCATTATATTGAATGAGCGTCCTTGCTTTCAGAGGCAGATATTCCAAGACTTGTTCCTGTTTATGGTAATTGTCTATCAGAAGGTAATTGCCTCGCAGTTTACGAGTACAGGAAGTGAGACGATGGATGATACATTACTGTATGAGAAATCGAAGACTCTTCATTTCAGTTGGATTGGAATTATAGCATCTATAAGTGTAAAGTAAAGAAACGATTCCAAAACAATTCATAAAAAACATATACTCGAAGTTTCATGATATTTTTATCTGTAATTTCACTTTCAATTATCAACATGTAAAATTTCAGTCATTTCCGTTAAATCTGTTTGATATTTCGTGACCAGATGGTCTCAATCTAACAAATAATTCTAAATAAACATTTTAAACATCCGTTGGTACGTGGGCATTGAAACCTTAAATAAGACAATTCAAAGACATGAAATGATAAGAAATTTCAAAGGAGAACTATAATTAGAAACATCCGATTTCTGGAGCATACGAAAATGTTCTGGTTCCTGTCCAAGTCTACGTATCATGAACAGAGCCAACAGACGCCCATCTCGTCTACAAGACGGGAGTTGTCTGCACTTCTGTAATTATCAGAAAGCTTGGACCAGGGATCGTTGAAACTGCTATTGTTGGGTGAGACTCCTTCATTAATGTTTGAGAGACTCTCAGCTCTACTGGAAGAATTGATCAAGGTGCTATGTGGGGAAAGGACAGCTCTCTGAATTTAGAAAAATGTTGCATTTTTAGGGTTTCTTGCATGTTAAAAGTATTTGAATTTTTATTAATGGATAGACAGATTCATTATGTCTTAAGAGGCTTTATTTCTATGCAGCATCGACCAGTATGCTGAATGAGATCGTGATCGGTTTAAGAGAGGTTTCTTTACCTTTTCTTTACGGTAAATAGGCACAAACATTGAACACTGATTCGTTTCATGCATACGGAGGTTGGGTTTTCAGGCTGTTCTGATTTTGATCATCTCCCAATTTGTAATATATAAAAATGAAAAGTTTTTTTTAAAAACAATTCAGTTGATAACATTATATATGAATATAATTTCCTTTAAGGGGGAAGATTATTGGACATTTTCTGAATTTCTTTAAATGCTACACTTATCAACCCCTTTCTCACATTCATAAGGTTTTTTCATTAGTACTCTGCTTTTAACGACGGTTTGAATTAAAACGAACATGTAAAGATGAGTAATCAATCAAAAGTATTTTTTTGGTCTTCAGTGGCCTTTCTGGAATGATGTTGTTAGTAATAATTGAAAACGGTTAAAGGACACTTCAAAACTAATGCGCAATTTCCAAAGACGTTAAATCACTACACAGTTTTATGCATTTCCATCGATTGCATTATAGTCTGTCGAGTAGTTGGTAGGTTTTGAAGTTTATAACATTCTAACAAATGTCAATTTAATCCTTACATATACGACTTTAACCTTTTATCATAGAAATCCTTATACAGTATATATCATGACATTTTGGAAGATCTTAATGATGAGAATCATAGTACCACAAAACCAATTAAGTGCTGTTCAAAATGAAAAATTGTTTTTATTATCATACATGTATAAAACACTGTCATTTCGTTATTTTATTGGAAAAGACCCAAAGTATATCATAATCGTAACCACTAGTAACTATACTGACCGACTGCTTTTGCTGAAATTGTTCTCAATCAATAAATTATTGTAGAATGAAGAAAATCAGAATCTAAAATTAATGAAATTATTTGAGAAAATCTGAATTATGACCCATGCCTTTTTTATAGGATTTACAATTTGTTAATGTACGAGTGTAGTAGATAGTGTAGATATCGACAATTGATACACAATTTAAAGTTTTGACTACAAAATATTTCGTTGAAAATGGTAACCAATGACAATTGTCCAAATTTATGTTATTATTTTGGAAATCCTAAACGTTAAACAAAGTTTTGTTCGGCTGCTGTATGGTATGGCATAGTCGACTTGTGACGTTGGGAATAACGTCATATAGAGAAAGTTAAGATATTGTCGCAATTTGATCTGGATTGATCTCACTTGGAGAGTAAGTTAAGACATATCAGGGGAAGAATATTCATTTATTCATATAATGCCTATTTATATCAGAGAAACTGTCAGTCTGGGTTTGTTTTCCTTCATTAATAAAACATGAGTTATTGATTTCTATCACGTTTGCTCCAACTACAGAAATGAAACAGAACATCGTTTTATCTGAATGCTTATGGAAGATACTTTTAGATAATGGTATGCTTATAGTGGTGCTTAAAGGGGCGGTAGCACGTTTTATGGGGGAATATAAGGTAATGTCAGTAATATATATGTTTCCTTTTCTATTGAATGTAAGTGATAAACATAGAGAGCGAATTACAGCATATATGGTATCAAACATGCAGGAAAATCCATAATGAATATACTGTTTCAAAATAGAATAGAAATATGTATGAACAAGACCCTAGAGTCAAAACTTGAATTCCATATGTATTGTGTAAGTGGATATGCTTTTCTCAACAAAGTGCACTAACGGATTGCCATGAAAAGAAAAAAGAGGTTCTTAAAAATATAGCGACGTCTTATTGACGTTTAACTAAATAATATTCCGGTTAACCGTAACGGAACGTAAGCCAGTTCTTATCTAGCAGATCTTGCTGTTCTTATATATACCATAAATGCACTTCAAAGACTCTCCCTTTATTACACATCCTGTCTCAGGGTACGAACGTTACGCTAACTAAACTTATCTGTATCCTGGGCTCATAAGCTAGATTCGCTCGCGCAGCCCGACTTTGGATATAGCCAATCAATTCATTTTCTCGTTGACATTTTATCGAGAAGATGGCGAGAAAATGATTTGATTGGCTATATCACAAGTCGGGCCACGCGAGCGAATCTTGTTAACTTAGTTAAGGCCAATTCATTCGGTACAACTTGTAGGTAGTGATCAAATACGTTGATGAACCTGTAGCTTTATTAACAATGGAGAGTTCTCCCATTTTTTGCAACTTGGTTGAACAACCCTAAGTTGTTGCTTGTTTATGTAGCACAGATAGCAAATTCAGACAACCTTGTATTTGTCTTATTACAAAATAACCATTTCTTACCTGAGGACGTAGAAGTTTTAGATCAGGAACATGTGATTTAACCCGTCTTATCAATGACCATATTTGAATATACCACCTTACAAACGCCTGTGAAGAATCTGCCCAGCTCTTACCTTGGTAAAGTCTCCGAACATGAAGCCCTGCTCCAGCCCCACAAACATCACTAGGGGCATGAGGAGGACACACTTAGAATCCTTGAGCATCTTGAGCGAGGACAGGAAGAGTTCACTGGATGACAGCGTAAAGTCAGGATCTGCATCCTCTTTGCCAACATTCGACTTGTCCACAAGGGCCACCAGGATGACGATACCCATAATTCCACAGCCGAGGTATGTGCTGAGCAACAGATAGCGAGTTGTGTCTGGGATTGACCCTTGAAGGGGACTGTATCCATTATTGTACGTCCCGTCAGCTGAGTCGTATATGTGGCAGTCCCTTGACCCGCACACCTCTGTGAGTGAGCTGTTGAAGTAACGAGTTTGGTAATCCACCGATGAGTTCTTGGAGAGAACCAGAGCAGAAATCATGTTCCCCCAAATCAAACTACTGCGGTAGAATCCAAGAAATATTCCCATGTATTTGTTGATGACCCCGTCAGACTCCACGATGTTTTCGTGTTGCGCATGCGTCAAGGCTAACGTCGTTATGTAGGTCGCTTGCGCGCTCCACAAGGGCCCTGCAAGAAGCCCTAGGGCTATACCCAATGGGATCATAACTTCGTGTGTTGGGTAGAAGTTAGCTGAGAAGTATCCAGTGAACATGATAAATGCAATTACCATTGTCCATTTTGTGCTGAGCTTGTTTATAAGCCAAGGCGCCACAAGACAAGATAAGACGGTTGTGCCATACACACAACTAAGGGAGACAACTCCCACACCTCCAGGATGAAGCGAACTCTGTAAACTTTGTAACGAAACAAAAGCGGTGAAGATGAACATGAATGCAAAGCTAAGTGCAAGTACATTTTTCATAGCTTTTCCGGACGTCATTTCCTGTACTTTCAACATCGTACGCGAATCTGTAGGCAGAGAGTGGTGTTGTTGCAAGGTGTAAGAATGAATTGTACTTTGTCTTCGATTCTTCTCCTGATCTGCCCATCCTGGCGGCGGCATCACCAGATGGTCGACAGGGGCGATAATTCTGTCTCTACCGGAAGGTGTCCTTGACCTTTCCCTAGACGGATTTGACGTTATTGGCTCTCTTTCCATCGATGACCTCGATTTATCCTTCTCTCCACCCTGTGATAATTGAGTTTTCCCCATTTTGAAACGCAGTTTTAAATTATATTTTAAAAACACTTTAACTTTTGTGAGAACAGTCACACTCCATTTCACAAGTTCCCTATTTGAGGCTGCTGCATCAAATTACGAAGAATTCATCTCATTCTGTAAATACAAAATGGAGCGTAATTGAATTTACCACCATAACCTCAGCCCTTCAAATAGCAAACGGTTTCCCTTTAGCTGATATTCAATCTGTAATCACGCTTGATGCTGCAAAGCGTTGCCCACTGATTAATCTGCCTTTAAAAGTCAGCATAGTTGAAGACCAATCCCGCCAACAGGAAATCGTTTTCTCCTAGCTGGAAATTAGGCTGAAAGTTGTGGGAGAGGGCTGAATACTTAGTCGGCATCACGATTGGTTGTCCTGAAAAAGTAGAAACGTTTATTAGATTGTATTTATCCCTCTAAGCTCCATGGATAACGTTACAAAGGTCCTGGAAGCACCAGTGATGACTGAAGCGAAAAATCAATACAGTTAGAGCATAGCGCGGTATTGCATTTCCAAGAATTGGCGTTATGTCACTTTGGCAAATATGTTATTTGGAAGCAGAAATAACCATTAATTTAAAATCGTAAAATATCATCATCGGGTCGAAATGTCCTGGTAAATGTGGCATTAACATCGATTGAAATGTCTGAACTTTAAAAGGTTGTGATCGATTGAGATTCGTTTTCATTTCCATAATCGTTTTGTAATAACAGCAATTCAGAAATAACTGCAGTTACTGATGAGCTAATATCTAAGAGGCTTTTAATTTTTTCTTGTGAAAGCGTTCCAGATACATCTGAATTGTATCTGTTCAAAACTTAAAATTTCTCTTTCAAAAGGGTTTTCCTTTCAATACTATCATCTATGACACGTTGTTTGTGCCCCATTCTGCAATTACAAGTACAACATTTTTAACTGTCTATTTCATGTTGATCAATGGCAAAATAGCTTCAGATGGAATAAATGATAGTTCTCCATTAACTTTGCTATTAATTATAAATAAATATCAAAATCATGCAGCTAGAGTATCAAATCAACTGAAATCAATCTCTTAAATGTTCAGTGCCAGCGAACATCAAACATAAAACCCGCTGTAGATGAGTTCCAACAGAATAACTTAAGGGGCAATAACTATTTTCCATTTTTTTTAAATATGTCGTTTTTTATAGAATTGTTACATAACAATAATATCTGATGTTTACGGTAATAACCATGGTTATCAATAGTCTGTATTTCATGTTTGAATAAAATGTTTCTTCACAACAATAAAATATGTGTTCGAGAAAAGCTTATAAAATGGAATGACTTTGGTAGTATATATACAGTTATTTCTAACACGTCATATGTGCAAATGATAGATGCACAAAAAAAACCATTATAAAAAAATCCATTTACATCTAAGAAATGTGTACAACAAAGTCGAAATGTTAGCATTTGTTTACCTAACTACGCCCTTATTAAAGGAAACTCTATATGGATTGATAACGTAAGCTAATTACACCGCTCCTAAATAAACTAATCAATAGCTTAATTATGCAAGCAATGTCGAACTCGTCTTCTACGATAAGCCAAAAAAATCTTTATTTAGTCTCTCAAGCGGAGTCGATATCCTACCAGGAAGCTAAAGCAGTTTAAACAACAATCCAATAAAAACAGAGACACGAGAGCTGCAAACTTAGCTGAGTAATTGTGGACTATTTAATTACTTAAGCTTTCAAATATTGAACCATTTTAAATATATCGATTTTGATTTTACTTTACACATATTCTTTTGTTTAAAAGCATGTGAGAAGTGGGGATAAAATTAATATTGTACAAATCAAGATAAAATTCCAAATCTAGTTCAATCAATAAACACCGGAAAATACATACCAATTCATCTTTCCAAACCATGCTATGAATGTCAACGAAGAGATATAGAGCATTGTGGCACACGCAAACGAGATTTTGACCAACTCTATCCAATATTCGGTGACCTGCTATATATATATTTATAATAACTACAGGAAACTGGGTCCCAGACAAGCATATCATATTATCTCTATAAATATAATAAAACTGTCTTTAGGAGAAGCAAAACGATAATCTCATATGATAAAACATATTACGGCCCTATTTCAGTCAGGGTTAGGGGCAAGGCACCCTTATTCCTGTTATAAGCACAAGGGAAATAGAGGCAGAGTGGTTTACGAGCTTATTGCACGAAAAGACGCCTGACGCCAGCATATCCTGCGAGCCAATTCAAGCTTATCAGGGCTAGGTGGCGTCTTATCTTTTTTGCTTGATAGATAATCAAGAATTATGCGATAATTTGCAACAGACGTTGCCTCTTGGGTATTTTGTGGCAACGGTAGCCGCTAAGGTTAGACGAATGTTAACCGGTGGGGGATTTATGTTTCATATTTCATTATATAGTTTACTATATATATAATATACCGAGTCAGGAGAAAACACTTCGTGATGTAGAGTTGTCAGTTGTTAATCGTTGCTAGTGAAAACGACCTTTTTAAAGAAAACGAGACTCTTTATCCTTAAGTTGAAGTCCTTTTAATTAATTCTAATCACAAATCTAAAACGAAACGTTGGTAACATGTTACAGGAGCCCGAATAACACAAACGTGATAAAACACTGTTCGTATCCTCAATATGACGCGAAAAACAGTATATTTACTATACTAGCAATGGCAACCAATACCATTGCATATTATTAACGAGAAATGACAAGACCTTTTAAACTTGAGCTTTTCCTTTTTACAACATTTTTTAAGTTGTTAGTGAAACATGCAGCGACTTGAGTTAGCTTTACAACCAATCATCAATCATCATCAATGAACGTACAGTGTATATTTTCAATAGTGCTATTTAACTATTTACCGCCGATATCCTCTGCATTTGAGGTACAACATGATAGTAAATGCATCATACAAGCGGATAACTAATTAGCCTGAAGATGTTACAGTATGTATTTTGATTTTACAAAATTTGCTAATTTTCTTAAATATTGACACCTTTTTACACTTGAATAGTTTTTGAAGTTGAATCATATTTGGTTTCTTTGATCAATATATAGGTATGAATAGGTAGCAGCATGACAGAAATGAAAAAAAAATAAAAATGAGACCATCACCTTTCACGTGGGTTCTTTTGGTGAATTTTTCAAAAACCTGAAACTATCGGTAGATATACACCTGTCATAAGAGACACTGTCTTCTTACAGCAAATCAAACTTTCCTACAACGTACGTTACTCATAGCTTCACAGTTATCTCAAGCTCTGTGCTTACGTCAGCTTGAACCTATGAACAGTTCTCGAGCGATGCTGCTCATGATCGAGTGATGCTGTCAACGTGATTCTCCCACTGTCAGAGGTTTATGTAACCCATACATTGCAATTACCACGTGTTTCACTGACAGGGCTACGGTGATATAACATTAAGGTAATTACCTGACTTCGGTTTTTCACAATGTGAACTTTTGCCCTCGAGGTTGACAAATAACTAATAAATAAATCTGTTTCTGTTACCCACAAGCCTATAAATTTACAGCGTAGAGTGAATGAATGAATTCGAGTTTAACGCTTCTTTGGTAATATTTTAACCATAACCGGCGGAAACATAGCAAAATATACTCTTTTAATCGAAATGTTACGTTAACAATACCTTATCACATCTTCGGTTCGGTTTTCAGTACAGTCATGAATCAGATTAATGATATAATTTTGAAGGCACAACATAAGCAGTATCAGTATTGTGAATAAAATGATAACATTTAAGCGGTGATGATTATAGACTGATGATGTGTGATGTATCTTAAACATAAATACGGTCCTATACCAACCCAAACACGTTTTTAGAGATTTGAAGGTACGGATTTCCAGCAGTGATACTCTTTCGTTTTGCTTTGTAACCCACCATGTATGATATTTAACAAATTATCTATGTACTAAACTGACTGTCATAGGACGCATACTTACATTATGTAAATAATTGGTTGATGTATGCTCGTGTACCCCAAATGTTTTTTTGTTCATTAATAAAACCATTGAAAAAGCGGTAATTGTTTAATATTTACAACAAGGTAGTCATTTCTATTAATAGAATAGTTCATAAGATTCGTTTATCCACCCGATTCGTTCCAGGACAGGTTTTCATCAAGATAAACCAAGTCCTACTGTGAAATATGATTAATGACCATACCCTGTGTGCAGATACCTGCTTTAACTAATAACTACTGCGAAGTAGATATGTAATTAACGAACCAATATCCATAATTGACCAGTGATCACAACCAAGGTGATTGTAATATGTAAGTAGTAACTTCCATAATATATGACAGCGTTCATTTACATCATACAATACCATTACATGGTCTAAATCAATACTAATAACTAAGTGCATAACCTTGATGGCTACCATAATATATGGTACAATGTTCATCCATAATGAAAGCTCATTATCGACCATATTTCCCTTCATTTCCTTCACGTCTCCATTGTCAATATTTGTGTACACCAATCAATAGTGTTATTGTTAACACAGCTTCATCAACGAGTCTCTCATTTTCAGATTAGGTCATCGATATTTGCATAGCTTCCTTTATCGCATCCATATCAGTCACGGTCCTATTCTGGGGGTAGACGTTATTTCTTTGATGATGACGAAGAACTATAAATTCTTATAAATTCAGTTATTACTCATCGAATTTGCATAGCTTCCTTTATCACATCCATATCATTCACGGTCCTATTCTGGGCGTAGACGTTATTTCTTTGATGATGACGAAGAACTATAAATTCTTATAAATTCAGTTATTACTCATCGATGTTTGCATAGCTTCCTTTATCACATCCATATCATTCACGGCCCTATTCTGGGCGTAGACGTTATTTCTTTGATGATGACGATGAACTATGAATTCTATAAATTCAGTAAATTTACTTTCATGAAAAGAAGCTGTTATGATTCACGGTACTATTCTGAGCGTGGACGAAATACCTTTGACGGTGACGAAGAGCTTTTCATGTCATTTATGTAAATTTACTTTGAGTTACATTTGTTAGTGAATTTATGAAAGCAAGTTGCAAACACAAGATTTTATGGATGTTCGACTTCCCTTTCTATGTGAGAGCAACGTTTCGTTAAAGGGTCGTGTACCGTTGTCAAGTTGGCCTAATCTTACGAAAGGTCATCGATATTTGGATAGCTTCCTTTATCAAATCCATATCATTCACGGTCCTATTCTGGGTGTAGACGATATTTGTTTGATGATGACGAAGAACTATAACTTCTATAAATTCAGTAAATTTACTTTCATGAAAAGAAGCTGTTATGATTCACGGTACTATTCTGAGCGTGGACGAAATATTTTTGACGGTGACGAAGAACTATTCTTGTCATTTCTTCAAATTTACTCTGAGTTACATTTTTTAGTAAATTTATGAAAGCAAGTTGCAAACACAAGATTTTATGGATGTTCGACTTCCCTTTCTATGTGAGAGCAACGTTTCGTTAAAGGTTCGTGTACCGTTGTCAAGTTGGCCTAAACTTACAAAGGTCATCAATATTTGCATAGCTTCCTTTATCACATCCATATCATTCACGGTCCTATTCTGGACGAAGACGATATCCTTTGATGATGACGAAGAACCATAAATTCTTTTTAATTCAGTAAATTTACTTCGTATTACATTGTTTAATGAAAAGAAGCTGTTATGATTCACGGTACTATTCTGAGCGTGGACGAAATACCTTTGACGGTCACGAAGAACTATTCTTGTCATTTCTGCAAATTTACTTTGAGTTACATTGTTTGAGAGGATTTAAGCTTTAAAAAAAACATTATACAAGGTTTTATGGATGCTCGACTTCCATATGTATGTATGGGAGCAACGTTTCGTTAAAAGTTTTATCCTAGTCCAGTTAGCTTATACGAAAGGTCATCGATACTCGCATAGATTCCTTTATCATATTCATATATTTCACGGGCGAAGACGATATACCTTTTACGATGACGAATAACTTATCATTTCTGTCAATATACTATAAGTTAAGTGAATTTAAGCTTAAATACATGCATTATACAATATCTTATGGAGGTTCAACTTCGCTACTAATATGGGAGCAACGTTTCGTTAAGGTTCTTTTACCGTTGTCAAGTTGGCTATTGGTTACAAATGGACATTGATATTTGCACAAATTACTTAATCTCCTCCACATAATCCACGGTCCCATTCTGGGCGTAGGCGATATACCTTTGACGATGACGAAGAGCTATAAATTCTTATCATTGCAGTAAATTGACTTACAATTGTGTTACATTGTTTGAGATACATTCATTGAAAACAGTTAAAAATGAATAAAACATGACATTTTGGATGCTCAACTTCTTTATATATGTGACTATGGGAGCAATGTTTCATTACGGGTTTTATGATGTTGTCAAGTTGTCTTCTACATCGGAAAGGTCATCAATATTTGCATAAATTCCTTCAACAAATTCATCACGTTACTATTTTGACCGTGGACAGACTACGTTTCACGAAGGCGAAGGACGATAAAGGTTTTCCTAATCATCTCTGTATTTTTCTTCGAGTTGTATTATGCCCATCAAAGGTCACCAGTACTTGCATTAATTCTCTTTTCTATTCTATTTTGACGTTGCATTTTCGGGTGTTGACGAAAAGGATTGACGTAGAGTTAGTGGATGGATTTCAGAAACGCATTAATTATTTGTGTTACATTTCTGTAAATTAACTTCCATATACCTTCTGCTCAAGTAAGGCCTACAGTATTTGCATAGCTTTCTTCAACAAAGTTATAACTTTTACGCTGTTATTATGGGTGGTATATATATATATCATAAATAAGACAGACCTGTTTTTAGAATTGCTCGTGAGGTTAAAAGTTTTCATTATCGTTCTTGTAAATATACTTCTAGTTGTCCTATGATGAAGTTCATCATTCATTTATATATTCTTTTAGTCACATTGCTATTCTTGACCAGATATTTGACATAGATATGGCAGAAACGTTTTTAGAAATGCTAGAGACGATAAACGTTTTCCTAATCGTTCTTGTAAATATGCTTATAGTTGTAGTATGTTCGGGTAGGGGCATCAATATTTGCATAAATCCCGTAATCAAATTTACTTTTCATGGTGCTATTCGTGGCGTATGCGGAATATTGTGACGTAGTTATGATGGATTGATTACAGCAATGCAACGATTATTGTTTTACTAATCAATCAAGCAAATATACTTCTTTCCATTCATACTAGGATCCTCGAGGCCATCACATTCATAAAGCCGTCTCCAACATATTCATAGTATCCACAGTGATCTTCTTGGCAGGCAACGTTTGACGTAGATATGACAGAAACGTTTTAAGAAGTATTAGGATAAATGTTTTCCTAATCGTTCCTGTAAATATATTTCTATAGTTGTCCTATGCTCGGATAAGGTCATCAATATTTGTATAGAATCATTTATCAATTCCTATGTATTCACAGTGTTATTCTGGGCGTAGATTAAATACGAATGACGTAGATGTAGTACAGTAATGGGATTTTTCAGGACATTCTTTAATGCTCGTAAAAGGTCATCGATATTTGAATAAAATCCTTCATCAATTTCATTTTTTCATGTTCCGTTTTGAATGTAAACGAAAAAGTTATGACGAAGATATGACAGAAATTTGTAGATATGTAAGGATAAATGTCTTCCTATTCATTCCTGTAAACTTGAGTTGTCTTATGCTCAGATGAGCCCGACCATATTTGCATCGCTTTTTCCATCACATTCACGAACTATCCTTCGCAAAATACATTTCACGTAGACATGGCAGAAATGGTTTTGAAACGCGACGAACAACGTTTGCCTTATCATTTCTGTAAATTTGTAAAGTTGTCTTACGTTCATAAGAGTTCGTCGATATTTACATAAAATATCTGATCAAATTTAATATACCGGTATTTTCATTTGCAGGGATGTAGATTTAACGTACATTTTGGTGGATTGTTTCTAGAAATGCAACGTCACAACAATATTCCAATATCCATCGTCAATATATTCAAATAAGTAGCGGTGATATTCTCGGCTGAATTTTTTTTTACGTAGATATGGCAGTAACGTTTTTATAAAATTTAATGCAACGATAAATGTTTTCATAATCGTTCCTCGTAAATAGGCTTCTATAGCTGTGCTATGCTCCGATAAGGTCATCGATATCTGTATAGAATCATTTATCAATTCTATTTATTTATTTTACGGAGCTATTCCGGGCTATAGTGAATAGATCTACGTATGACGTAGGTAAAGCGGATACGTTCTTCTAACTTGCTATACGAAGGTTTTCTTGACCATTTCTGTTACTACTAGTTGTTTCATGTTTGATAATGTCTTCAATATTTGAGTTACTCTTTCAATCATCATTTACAGTGCTGTTCTCGGCATTGAAGGATAGCGTTTGACTTAGATATGATATACATGTTTTGGGGAAATATTATTAGTATTTACTTACCCTTTTTCCGACTTTACTCTCAGTTGTTTAACCTCGTATATAGTTCTCGTTATATAAGTATAGAAACAACAATCACATTCATTCTAAGAGATCGATTTTTAGTTCCACGGTTGATGCAACAAAGGCAAGCATTTTTTTAAATTGCGTCAATGAATGTCTTATTTCTAATTTCCTTAATTTACTTCTCGTTGTCTTATGTTCGGATATTATTATTTGCATAGCTTCTTCTATCATATCAAAATAGAGGTTATTATTCTGAGCGTAGATGTAATGCTTTAAACGTTAAAAGAGTATTTCTGCGACGTTTCTTCTAGATGTCTTTGTCCATGGACATTGGCATCAATAGGTCCTTGCATACTGTTTCACATGCATATAGTCAGTATCATCGATCTAGTTAAAACTAGCTGTGATGTTATCGTCCCCTAGGTCCTTACGTTACATCTAGCTACTAACCCACCTGGTCCGTGTCACGCATGCGCGGAAGTCAGCCAATGAAAAAAGAACTTTTTTTTTCATTTTCATGTTCATTATGAAGCTTCTCAGTGATGCAATTCCAAGGCTGTAGAAGATCATTGTTAGGCAATTACAAAACGCAAAAAAAATGTAGAGTTGCACATATTACAAGCAGATCATATCATAGGTGACGAAGTTTCCTTCTCTATGTTTACATTATTCATGTGCTATTTCTGATGTTGAGTCATAAAAATGCTTATCTTGCAATAGGATGGTGATTTTTTCTGTTCGCTCTAAGGCTTTATCACATACGAAACTTCATTTCAAAAACCCTTTCTACATTTGTTCATATGTTGAAACGGAAAGCCATGTTGGTAATACGGGTGTTATTTTTTCTAAATAATTCAATATTTTCAAGTAATCAATAAAAGCTTGATACAGTATTTGAAGCATTCTCAGGTCATGACCCGAGCATGGTAAAGCATTATGTAAAGCATACCTACAATGCAGATGAATGCAATGATCACACCAAGCGGCAGCGTATGGCCACAGGGACTCGTTTCGCTTTGTAGCAAAGGCATAAATACAGAAAATTGCTCTACATGCTCTATATTTTTATTGAAAATCCATCTCTTATCACAAAGCCATTTAAACATTATTGTCTCCCCCCCCCCCCCCCCCAAAACAATGCTATCAAAATATTGTTACAAAGTCATATATGCCGAAAAAACACACCCTGTAAATGGATAAAAAGACTCTTTGGAAAAAGCGAGGGAAAGACAAATGTTGCTAAAATATCCTTCCTTTTTACTTTATAACAGGGACGTGTATCACTTATAAATAAAGTGAGAAGAACCCATGTTCCAATAGGCCCGACGCTAAATGATGTGATTTAAAATAACGATGTGAAATAACGTTAGAAATTAAGATATATACATATTTGCCCTTATATTACTTTGTAGGAAAGCTTGAAAATGGGTTAGTATGACAGTCATGCCTATAAACCTACTCTGATACTATAAAGGACCATAAACCTACCTTATTACCATAAGTAATCATTAAAGCGACACTTGCTCCCATGTATGTCCCAAGTACAATACATGAATAGTATACAGAAACCGCATATATTTGCAATGTGTGCATTTGATATGAGAATGTTCACTTCTTTTACCAAACTACGATATGTTTAAGTCTCCTCAAAGTAAAAGATGACATGAAGAAAATGTCATAAATTTTTCAAATCTAAATAAACTTCTACAAAATAGTATTCATGAATTGATTCTTATACCTTTTTCATTTTGTCCGGATATAAGATACTTTTAAATCTAATATGGAGTTCTCTCTACACCGCTTTTTTAAACATTTTTTTATAATGTAGTTTTACAACATGTACATACTTCCGTTAGGTTTAAGTACTATAATGGTTCCTTGTAATATTCAATATATGAAAAATAATCATATTGCGTGAAAATTCATCACAAAAGGCATAGTCTTGTCAGTTTAAAGCACATTTGATTATATTAAATAGACAATTATGTTTTCAGTTTTAAGTTTCATGTAACTGTTATTCTGTTTCCTTATCGAATGTTTTACTCAAGTGTGAAGTTAAAGGACTAAAAAGGCGGAACACGGTAACCAGACAGATTGGCACACTCATATTTTTAACTTCAGTTTCTTTCTAGCTCGGCAACTTCCTTGTTTACTTGTGTGAAACTTTAATCAATATCGTAAATGCAAGGAAACTGCCGGGTAAATTGCCTTCAGTTCTTTCTTCCATGAATAAAATATGATCAAAACAAACGGTAAAGAAATATTTTTTAAACGAAATAACTTCTTTGCAAAGAACTTTATGAATGAAAACCAGAGGTGACCATGGCATAGTTATATAGCAGCAAAGAAACAACTTGTAATGAATATCTATAAAGCTTCATTTCGTGTAAGTTTGATATCGTCATCAACTTTCATAAACTTGACTGTATTTAAGGCGTTGTTTTAGATGCTGACATCAATACATTGTAACATCGTATCCTCTTAACCTCTTAAAAAGTTTATCTTTAATTTCCTTTTCCAACAAGTCTTTGGTGATAAAGAATCCCCGATATATATCATCGTATTTGCGTTTTTCGGTGATTTAGCAGTGGTACAACATTTCCATAAGTTCTTCATTCTTAGCAAAGTAGGGATAAAACATTTTAAAACGCTTTTTTTTAAATGACTTTAAAGAAACGAAAGGTAAGGTTTAGCGAAAAATGTTAAAAGGAATCAATTTATGAGGGAAAATGTAGATATATGGGGAAAAGCTTTGTAAAAGAAATGCACATATCGAAACATAACCAAGTTGTTGTTAAAAATCTCACAACTGTTTTAATTTTTTAACATGGAATAACACTGTCATACCCACATTAAGCTTTTGAAACCTCAGAACATTAATTGTCAACACTATCGTAAACAGCTCTTTTCAAACGACCTTTGCTGAATATCAGTTGCAACGAATAAAAAATTCATGTTTGAACTTTGTGTTATCTGATTACAAGCGACTTGAAACAAGCTTTGCAACAGCAACTCAGGCAATATGTATCAAAATGTCAAATATTTGAAAGCATACAGCTTATGTTCAAATCAAACTGTTCAGAAAAGTATCGTTTAAAGGAGATTAATATGTGTATGCATACAAATTCCCAGAAAACTGCAACAAATTGTATTTTTTTTGCCAAGAATATCATTGAGATATCGATACTCCTTAAGAACAAATGTATTTACACTCACTAGGCAGGTTACATACCTTTGAAGCTGGTTAGTATTATCTCTCCCGTGTTCGCGAACAAACTATTTTAGTTGCTTCCGTGTTTTCTCTGGTATGCGGCCTTGTCAATCAATGCGTTATCTCCCTGAAACGAAATCAACAACTGTTGCTGGTTGGAAGTTTTCTGTTAAACTCCCTGCAGTGAAGATCTTCGTTAGTTTGGTATCCTTTAGAGTCGCCTTTCCGAATTTTATGTTCTTTCAGCTGTCAAATTAAAACGTGAATGATTTATGAGCTTCGGGTTCTTTTTAAAAATAAATAATCTCCGAGTTGAAACCATCGCTGTGAAACACTCATCCCATAGCGCTGTTAAGAGCTTGAGTCGCTTCAAGCAATTTCAACGGGATATTGACTCGAGTTATTCACACAAAAGAAATCTTTCCTCATCAGCGGCAATTCCTTTGAGGAAAGTTCTTCTTCTTTGAACGCCTTTCATCAAGACCGTCATCCCAGTGAATGAGCGAACCAAAGTTCCAAGAATTCTAAAGCCAGGAACCTCTGACAGCCAGTTCCACTCAATTTCGGTACAAGAGCTATGCAAACAGCAGTAATATCAGTCGATAACGTTTGCGAGCTCAAAGCGTCTATATACTATTTCCCATGGCACTGTTGCCCGTCCCAATTGCTGTTCAGCGATAGGAGGCGCTCTCAAACTTAATAAAATAGATGGCCGATGTGTGAATCGATAGAAACTCCGCACTGCGTGCTGACGGTGCCACGAGCTTTTCGTATGAATGAGCCACTCTCTGCGATAGACGCAGCGAGGTGGCAGTGTTTATATCTTTGCCGCTGATACGCGTTATTTGAATAGCTTTTATTTGCGCTGTTATTCGCCTGTCAATGCCACACTTCAGATCCGCATGTCTCCAGTCAACGACAGATTGAAATTAACACGCTGCCAATTTCAACGGCTTCTTGCTCTATTATGGGTTTAGAAATTGCAGGAAAAAGTTGGACTTCATTTCGAGCCATACGCCCAGCTAAATTACCCATAATTTCTTTGCCCAGACGAGACGCTGGATGTATGCCAAGAAGATAGGTTTTGCTTAACTTCAAGAATTCCATGCCTCTGCGAGCGATATGGTAAACAGATTATGCTGGGGCCGCCAGAACGGATGGTTTGTGGGAGCGACGTTTTCGTTTCCAAAAATAGCATCAGAAAAGGGGAATCCCGGGTTTATGGTTGATATATAAAAATGCAAGGCGACTGCCTATTGGATAAAAATAAATAAGGTCAACCAATGATCGAATGTATAACTTGACTTACGCCCAGAGCTTATACACGTTTTGATCAGTTTGCTGTCTGCTCTCGACATTTAAGCACGTATGTATATGAATACAGCATGTATTTGAAATTCGTCGTAGTTATTTGATGTATAAGCTAGTGCTAAATCGCTCTGTAGGGTTGTCATTTTATTTGTATTATTGAATAGTCAAATACTCATAGTAACTCTAACAGTAACATGTAACTTTCATCTGACCATGCTAACTCCATGTACACAAGTGTCCCCTGATAACCTAGACCTAGATCGATATTCTTGATCACATGGGTTGTCATTGATTAACGATTTATGATCTCTTACTGTCACAGATGTAGCATTTATGATCATTCTTTATTGTTGAGGTAAGGTTGCTTTACTTTAGCTTGACTTTACTCTAGATTGTCAGTGTTCATCTCTTTTCTTTTTAAAAAAAAAATTCTAGTAATGAGCATCATTGTCACTGTATTAATATCTTACATATATAAGGAATTTGGAATAAAATTATACTTTTTACGAAAAATAAAGAAAGAATTATTATTTTTGGAATTAATTTTATGACACGATGGCAATAGATAATTAATTCAATAGTTTAATAGAAGTTTAAATTTTGAATATGCTGAGAATGATATATTTTGAGAATATTATTCAAGCTTTACTTTTTTATTTCTAATTTCATTCTGAAATAGGTTTTAAAGATTTTTGTTCGAATGATACAAAGTGTCACTTATTATACTAAATTATCCCCAAAGGATGAATATTCCATATGTTTTCAATTGTAGAACTTATGTTGAACAATGTTGAAACAATGTATTGGCTATTTCATTTATCCCTTAGATATGAATGTGATATCAGATTGCAACTTGATATACAATTTTATAGTTGTTGAACATTAGAAAAAGTTAAAGTTTACAATTAAAAAAATGGTAAAAATTCAAGATGTTTTGAACAGGAGTCAGAAGAAGAATATTTTTCAATATCTGTGACCCTATTCAACACTTCCTGTCTCTACATTATGACTGAGAATTTCTGTTACTCAAAACTTCAGAAGTCTCATTATGAAAAAAAATAAGAAATGATTTGTAGAGCTAGAGATGATTCTTTTTTAGACCGCCCACTCACATGCAGAGGGACTAAGGAGATGAGAAACATACAATAATTATAATGGCCTTATTATAGTTCACTTGGATTTAATGCAACATGTCATTCTTACGGTCTTTTAGATTCAACCATATGACCTGAATATATACATAGTTTCAGAATTACTTACATGGTAGATTAACTGAGTGTTGAGTGTGAGTTGCTGAGAAATGAAAATTATCTGTGCAATCTATTTATTTAAAGGATATTGTAAATATCTGAGTGCTTTTAATGCAAAGTACTTGGTGATAGTTAAGATTTTTTAAAAAGGGAAATGCACAGACCTGGCTCTTAGTGAAATGTAAATGTGTATTTGAAGATGTTCTTTCCTTTATAAGTATTTGTGTATGGTTTCTGAGGTTAAAGTTCTTTAAGAAAAGTCCTATCAGGATATTTTTATGGTAACAAAATTCAAGAGTACTTTCCTGTTATTATTTATATTTGATATAACATAATTATTTCACACTTGTTTTCATATATTTTAGTGAGGGAAGCATTTTAGTTGTTTAGGATTTGACAAAGAATAGAATGTATCGATTGCGTCCTCTTGAATATGGTTTCCAAAAAAATACCCTGATAGGACTGTCCTTTTGAGTAATGGGTGATCAAAGATGTTCAATTCTTTGTATAAATGTTCTTATTTAATAAAAATGCTCAACCGAAAGGTACAGGAGCATTCCTTATTTAATGATATAACTCATGGATCATTATTTGAAAGATAAAAAATATCACAATATTAAAAACCAAGGACGTCAATAGCTCATATTTTTGAGTATATATCAGCATAAAATTTGATACCTAACCCAATATTCAATATTTAAACATCACATGGCTCATTTTATGAAACATATAATATCTATGAGGCAGGTCCTTAATTTTGTTTCGGAAGTTGAAAAATGAAATCAGTCTCTCAATTTATGATGTTTCAGTTACAATGTCTGACCAACAACTTCACCTGGTGACCCCGACTGTACATAGTGGTCCGCTGTCCAAACTGACTGGTCTGGATGTCTACCTTAAACTGGACAACCTCCAGCCACCTGGCTCATTCAAGATACGGGGGATTTCATATATGTGTAAAAAAGTTAGTATTGAGTTGGACTAGTCAATCAATCTCATTAAAATAAGACCTCAATGCTTCACTATGTGATGCAGGTAAAAGCCTGGTACAGTAAATAAGATCTTCAAGTTCTGCTGAATATCTAATATGTGCAAAAAGGTGATTTTTGGATGGGACCAGTCAATCAATCTCATTAAAACAGGATTTTATTGCTTCATGTGATGAAGGATATAGCAATAGTATAGTTATTAAAACCTTCTAGTTCTACTGAATGTCCAATGTGTGAAATGTGAGTACTGAATGGGACTGGTCATTCAGTCTCATTTGATCTATTCATCAATTGCTGCTCTATGGAAGACGGGTAATAGCATAACATAGTTAATCAATCTCATTAAAACTAGATCCTTATTGCTGCACTTGGTTTAGCTGTGCTACTCTGATTATAGAATAACAAAGTGCATAGTGCAGCAATTAAAATGTTGTTTTAATGAAATTCACCAGTTAATCAATGTTACTCTTTCAATTGTTTCAGAATTGTTGGTCCATAATTAATTGTCAATATTCTTGTTCAAAGATGTGATGTAGGTAATGCATGGTGCAGTAATCATGATCTTCTGCTCGCTATCTAATATGTCCAAAAAGGTTTTTTTGGGTGGGACCAATCTCATTAAAATATGATTTTTATTGATGCAGGTTAAAGCATAGATTGTAATTAAGACCTTTTAGTTCTACTGAATTTCCAATATATGTGAAACTGAGTACTGAATGGGACTGTTCAATCGGTCTCATTTGAACTATTTATCAATTGGTGTTGAAATGAAGACAGGTCATAGCATAACATAGTATAATGATCAATCTCATTAAAACAAGATCCTTATTGCTGCACTTGGTTAAGATGTGCTACTCTGATAATGCACCAATTAAGATTTCATTTTAATTAAATTCACCATTTAATCAATGTTACTATTTCAATTGTCTCAGGATCAATGATTAATTGTAAATATTCTTGTTCAAAGAAAGTAAATACTTTTCTTCCATGTAAATGTCAACTTCATTTCTAGTACACATAACATTCTTTGAAAATATTAGTATTATCTAAAGAACATGAAATGTTGTTCTTATGGGTCTGATGTGGAGTCACAGTCGATATTTTGCCAGATGATTGATTATAGTTTAGCAGTCAATACAAACCTCTAGTACTAAGAGAATGATGTTTGAATAAGCCTGTCTGTATAAACAATTAGAAAAAATCCTAAAACACCCTAAATACTTTAATATGAATGAGGGATATGTAGAAATGTTGATACGACCAAACTTTTGAAAAGTTTCCGAATCTGATTTATTTCATTTTAATGTAGGTCAAATGAGAGGAACACAAAAGGCAGTTTTATGGTTCTGTTGAAATACAGTTATATAACAATTTGTTATCTGTAACCTTAATCAAGGCATGCTTGAATGCATTAGGAATATTTGAATATATTTTGATAGTCTCTGATGACATTGCACTTTGAATGTAGACCAGATTTATAAATGCATGCAAATAAAATAGAAGTGTTTCATAGCATGGTTTAGAGTGCATTTTACTTCCATCAGCCTTCAGTGTAAATTGACTTTATTTTGGTGTATTCTTGCTAAGTATCACAATTCATGAATCATTTTTCAAGTTGATTTTAATAATGTACCTAAAATGTTTTCAGCTGGATAATAACTCAGTCCAAAAGTCCTTTGACCCCTTCCTTTAGAATTTCAGTTTGGTGTTACGAAATGTATGAAATAACGAAAACAATTCACTACATTAATGGATTCCCCCTTAATTTCAGCAGCTAGATACACATGGTCTATTGACCACATTTTAGGCTTGGTACAGGAACAATAGGACATTTCTAAATGTTTGAAGGCAGTGATGATAATGACATCATTTTAAGTTTATTGCTCCTTTTTGAAATCCTTTGCTGCTTTATATAGGATAGATAATTTGTATTTGTATATTATTAATATGTATTTTGCAAATGTTATGTATGTTATGTCCTATGGGCCTGTGGCCTCTTTGACAGAAATAAACTATCTATCTATGGGATAAATAATAACATGTATTCATACCTAATCAAATAAACACTATTTTGCAGAGTTGATCAAAAGGTTTAAGGATGGGCACACATGTAAAAATTGCGAATGAAGCCGCCCTTATCCTAATATTAAATCTTGGATATCCACTGTAGTGTTACATTTGTGTTTGACTGTACTCCTTCCCCCTACATTATATAAAAATAACTTGTACATCTGTGCCCTTATCGGAAAAGTGTGGGTTTTTTTTAAAAATATTTGCCCTGCCCTTTTTTCATCCTCAAGGAAACACCAACATTGTACTGTCAAAGTACAGCTTACGTTTTACCATGACTTGTCCTCCCTGATTGTTATTCAGATGCAGTTATTTCTGCTCTAAGCAGTACCGGATATACCATCTGAATAATGAATATTACAGTTATAATATTGAACCACCTTTAATCCGATTCCTAGAAAACAAAGAGTTATGATCTAAGGGAACTCACACCCAGATAACACCCATCTATTAGTCGTACAACTGGGAAGATGATAAATCTCATCAGCGTAGGTCTGTCGTTGATTGAATCTTGTTAATCCTGTTTCCAACCTTCTTTTGTTAATATCCGGTAGAGCTCATCGTAGGAACCAAATCAAATTACCAGCAGTGTAACCACAATTAAGCAGGCTGGGTTTATTAGATACCTCTGTACTTGATTTCCCCCGGGATGCATATTTGTTTTCTCAGAACTAGGCTGTGAGAAAATCACACTTAAATCTAAGGCAATTTATGTCAGCCAATTATATTTGTTAAAAATGTGCATGCTTTTATCATATTAAAAGGTTTAATATTTTTTCGGAATAAGATGACAACTTTTTTTAATAACATTTAGAATCATGATTTAAATTAATAATGCAGATGAATATATGGATGACACTTCTTTGTTTATTGTATGCAACGTTTCGACACAAATTCTTGTGTTGTTCTCAAGCAGAGGAAGAGTAAAGTAGGAGCAAATTTTTAAGTAAATAATACAATACACAGTTAAAACAACTCTATGAAAAGAGTAAATGTAATGTTTTCATTAATGTGTTTTTACTGTGTATTCTTCTGAATCAATTCACTAAAGAAGTATACAAATGAATAGAATTATCTGTTATGCTTTCTTATTGAACTAGAGTTTATGTCTTATAGGCTATGTATTTGTAGCAACTTTGTAATAGTGTCTGGAAAAACTGAAATGTTTTCACTGTTTTCCTAAAGGATTTTCAGAACCAAAGAATAACAATTTCTGTTTAAAGAACTTAAACGTTATTTCTGTATAATAGAGTTAGTGAACAAACCAGGATGTTCCCAGTAACACCATCAAGAGGATGTTCTAAATGGTTTCATTTTCCTATAGTTTTGTTCAATTTGAGCCAAATTATAAAAATTCTCTGTGTAATAAATTGTTTCATTCAAGTTTTAAGATTGAGGGGCCCATAGCATGGCATTCAGCCTCCAGAGTCCATCTGTCAATCAGTCTGTCTATTTGTCCGATAATCTTTTTTATAAGTTCACCATCATCAGGAAAACGCCAAGCAACCAAATAGAGCAACTCCGTGAATAATTGTTTGGATGTATTTAGGGATTGAAATTTTTGATTTTTAAATGATTTAATATAGTTTCTAGCTGTCAATTACAAATACTGATTACATAGAAACTATTGTTGCAAATTAACATATATTTCTTTCATTTTAGTTCAAAGAATTAAACAATAGAGTAAATATTATAAACCAAAAACATTTTTTACAACCAAAATATAGTCATCTCAATTCCTTATCAGTAACAAAAATGACATTTGTTTATTCAGAATTTATCAGACACCACCCTGTAATTGGAACAGGACATAAGCTATTATATGTTTTTCAGATCACACGATGGTTGTGCAATTTTGGAACTGTTTGTGTCCCTGAATTTGATTGATCAATTAACGGTTTCCTTGTTTGCACATGAAAGGTCATCAGGACGACCTCTCATACTGGTAAATGTTGGATCGACAGTATTATTAAATATCTGAGTATCAATCTAAATTCATTTAGATTGGTGACCCAGACACTCTTATTGATAGCATATTAATTACATGAAAGACTGATGAGCAACAGGGATAATGGCCTTAAAGGGGCAGTAGCACGTTTTTAGGGGTAATATAAGGTGATGTCAGGAAAATGAAAATCAATAGTTCCAAATGAAAGACAATGTATTTAAGCTTAATGGAGCATTAAAAATTCTAATATATAATGTAAAGTTCAGCCATGCGATTCGTTTTTCTTTCACAAAGTGAATTAAAGGTGTTCACACAAAATGGCCGCCAATGGATTTTATGTGTATCTTCATTCTTTGTCCTCCGACTATTGATGATTGGCTTGTGTTATGACATTTTGACACTATCAAAATAATACATTTAGCATTAACGTACAATTATCAGTGAAAAATATTAAATATAAAATTATCCAAAAATGTGCTACTGCCCCTTTAAAGAGACACTGATGATCTTTCTTAAAATTTTATTTGTGAAAAGTTAAAAGTATATAATATTATCTGATCACTGGACTTGCAAATCTATCCATTTATGCTTAATATCTCTAAAATCCTTGATTTTATCGGAAAAAAAAATATACATCTGAAGTATGTGTAAAAGTCGACATTATGCATCCAATTAACCTACCTGTTAGTTACAACACCTAATAAACACCTAATCAAATACATCTTCCTGTTAGCTTTTTATAAGGTGCGAATTAGCGCACGCCACTAGAGCCGGTTTTCGATCAAAGTCCCGACTTCGAATGGCAATATTTTCACTCAAATGTACCGATTGACCTTGAACTTGTAATTTTCAGTAACAGTTAGTGGTTCCCGATGTGATAACATAGATTTAAAATTTGACATATGTGATCCAATCAACATACTCTGTGGCACTTTAATTTTCCTCCACCAGGCAGTGTATGAGCGAGGATGTACCCATCTTGTAACGGCCTCTGGAGGAAATGCAGGGATGGCCATGGCTTATACTGCAGTGAAGCTGAACGTCAAGGGCACTGTTGTGGTTCCGGAGAGCACATCGGTTAAAGTAGCAGATTCCCTCAGAGAGTTGGTAGTTATATTCTTTATACTATGTTCTATTTCATTGAACCTGCATTACACATTTCTCTTAATGCTGAGTTGATTTTGCTAAGTATATTAAGTTATCACTGTTCTGATTATTTTACCTAGTCTTTTGGTCAGCCAGACCCTTATGTAAGCTAAAGGCTTGAGCAAATCCATGAGATTACTTAAGAGGACAATTTCAATTCTTAAGAAAACTTATTCACCTTGTTATTTTTTTCAAAATTAAGAATTGTTGACCATTTGTCCAAGTCTAAGGGTTAGACAATATCTTAGCTCTTTCTTTATTATTCTATTTCAGAATTTTGTTATAAGGTTACTTTAACTGTACTTAAGTCATCATCCTGTTTCAGGCAACGAACGTTACGCTAACTCCACTAATCTGTACCCTGGGCTCAGAAGCTAGATTAGCTAGCGTGACCCGACTTGGAATATAGCCAATCAACTCATTTTCTCGTTGAAAGTTTTTCGAGAAAATGATTTGATTGACTTCATCCCAAGTCGGGCTGCGCGAGCGATTCTAGCTTCTGAGCCCAGGGTACAGATTAGTGGAGTAAGCGTTACGTTCGTTCCCTGAGACAGGATGTTAAGTCACAGGTTGTATTGTCCAATGTGTATTATGAGCAATGTTTCATCAAGGTTGAGGATTTTATGAATGCTTCATTTATCAAATATGAAATAGGAGGGGAAATTGTGAAAAATATAATAAAATTTTTGGTTTGTTTTTACAGTACCATTGCTTATTGAAACAATATGTAGTTTTCAATGTGTTTCATCAGTATCACAAATGTTTTTGCTTTGACAAGTTCTTTTCTCCCCTCCTGCAAGAAGTTACTGTTGATATGGTAGGAAAAGGTTTTAGCATTTTCATGACTGATCTCTATAAACTGAAAAATATTCTTGTAGCCACTCAAATATTATAGTTGACAATCTATACTACTAAAAATAATTTAAGGATCATTGTCTTGTGTCCCCTATAAACTTAATATTTTAATATATAATTACAGTTATGCATTCAATAAAAAACTCTTTCTTCCTGACAATTGGAATCAAATTCTTCGTGTGACACAGTTTCTGTTTTGCACTTTGATTCAGAAACAAGGCAGGGGTTGAAAATGAAAGTCACATGTCAGATGGATTAGGTTCAAAACATTGCAATCTTGTTTTGGGTGACTTTATTGCTTTGAAATGATATCCCTGGTAGTGATAAGCTCGATGAAAACATTTTCCTTAAAAAATGTGTTGAAAAATTCCAAAATTCCAAAATTAATTTTATTTTTTTGTAAAAATTAAAGTTTAAAAATCAGGAAATGTCAGGTATGTATGTGGGTATGATCAAAACTTTAAACAAAACACTTCTCTTGTAGCTGCTGACATTTAAAGTTAGTGCAAATGATTCTACTACTTGAGTGTTCCTTAACTTCTTTTGAATAGTATATGATGACTACAAGCTTATTGTCTGTATCACTTTTTAATTGCTCTTATACAGTCATAATCCTCATTAATTTATGTGCTGTTATGCACCACTCCAAGTGACAGATTTGTAAATTAATTCAGTGTTTTCTTCACAATTTATGTTATTATATATATATTTATTGATACATGTAATATATAATTTCATTTTACTTCAGGGTGCTGAAGTTATAGTACATGGCACAGCATATGATCATGCCAGCAAGTATGCCAAAGAATTGGCTTCCAAACCAGGTATAATCATTTGATGATTTTATCTTTGATTGTATAGGATTGCTAGGCTTAAAAAATTCATATATTCCAATTGAATTAGTTGTCAACATATTTTTTTTATTTTTTTAAAAATCAAGGTCATTTTCTCATATGTTTAGGGCCAGGATTTTGGATAATTGATAGAGTATCATTGCTGTTCTATATATATATACCTTCATTACAATATTAGGTTTAACTAAGACCAGCCAATGTATTGACAGTGCAAGAATACCTCCTGTCAGATGCAGTCAATAATCATCTGCATTAGCCTACAACAGATGCTTCATGTCAGATTTAATAAAACCCATGTGAATTTTACTAATATTTGGCAAATCGTACCAAATTGGATAGGGCTACTATCATTTGAAACTTAAAATTGAAGATTGGAGAAGACGCAAAACTTTTATAATTGTTTCAAGCTGAAAGATTGATGTTAGCGAGGAACTATTTTTAGGTATGATTGTATTTCCTTAGCATTACTAACTATGAAGTTAAGAAATGAATATGCACCCTGGATGTGAGACCAATTGATATTTTATGACTGCTTCATTAAGTGATCTATCTCTTCATCTCATCATTAATAACATTGCTTTAACTATCTTTTCATTCAATAAGTCATGTGTTTATTTTTCTATTCATGAGAGTACACTCAACTCGTCAATAAAGTAGAACACGGACAAAGCGAACCTCGAAAATAAATTTTTTTAAATCCTGTCAATAGCCCTATGCATGGCGGCCAAATGCAAGTAGCGAACAACGGATATAGCGAACTAAATTCTTTGGTCCCTTGGAGTTTGTTATATCCGTGTTCTACTGTTTTGTTATTTTTTTCCCTTGCAGGTGCCCAGTATGTGCCTGCCTTCGATCATGAAGAGATTTGGTACGTACTACTCCTGTCCCTCTGTCATTTTATTGATCTATTGATGCATTCCTATTCTCAATAAGTTTGAAACTCATCATATGCCTATTAGTAACTAAAGATGAACTGTTCATCTTTCAATAGAGTGATTTCCACTTTTGATTTTAGTTGATAATTACATACACTATACTCTTCATTTTCACAGGAGAAGCGTTACATAGATCCGTAGTGGTTTGGAAAAAAATTACAAATTGGAGATATGAAAAAGATTAGGAGTTTTTTGAATGATGAACTACTTTATTGTATTTAGCTAGTTTTTATACAACTTTAGTGATGGCATATCTGTTCATCCCTTATTGACACTAACATAAGATCATTAAAAAGGGGGTGCTTAAAGTTGCATTCTATCAACTAAGAACAAAGGCCTGAGTATTTGTCCAAGTGGTGACATAATGTGTTTCCTTGGGCAGGGCATTTGATCAACATTGCATTCAGTCCAATAAGCTGGTAAAAAACTAAATAGATACGTTAAGACTTATAAAGTAATTTAAAGCTGTTTTTTACGTCCATTCCTTCTAGGTAATGATATGGGTGGCACTTTGAGTACCTGCTAGTCCCATAATATTTCAACATCTTAATCATTATCACTTCATTGTTATTTTGTGCCCTTTGTATCATTACAAAAGCAGCTGACAAATCACTCGTTTCTTATCTCCTTAGGTCCTATTTTCTCACAATCAAATCATGCTGACGACAGGAGTGTGAAGAAAATCTAGTATCTTCACAGACTCAGATGAAGAAGCGAGGGAATATCAATGGGCTATGTGCTCAATTAGGCTCATGTTTCAGTTTTGTTCCCTTGACACAATGTCACCTTGTTGTCTTTAATATCTGAATCAGATAAAGAAGCGAGGGAATATTAATGGGCTATGTGCTCACTCAGGCTCTTGTTTCAGTTTTGTCCCTTTGACACTATGTCAACTTGTTGCCTTTAATATCTAGATCAGATAAAGAAGCGAGGGAATGTTAATAGGCTATACGCTCATTTAGGCTCTTGTTTCAGTTTTGTCCCACTGACACTATGTCCACTTGTTGTCTTTTCCTGGCAACAGGGAAGGACATTCCAGCATCATCACTGAAGCCGCTGACCAGATGCCGGTCAAGCCGGACGTTGTGGTCACCTGTGTTGGAGGAGGGGGCCTTCTCATCGGTATCATCAAGGGGATGCACAGGGTAGGATGGACTGATGTACCTATCGTTGCCATGGAAACAAATGGTGCCCACTGCTTTAATGCGGCGATCAAAGCGGGTAAACTTGTCACTTTACCTGCTATAACAAGGTGTGTTGGTCTTGTTTGTATGCATGTGAGAATACATAAGTTATGTGGATTCATAATCATATTATTACCGTATTCGTCCTATTAAGCGCCCCCTCCCTAATAAGCGCCCCCTATTACAAATTTCCATATAACAGAGCGCCCCCCCTCATACGTAAAATGGCCTACCTCTACTGCTATTCCAATAGAGTCCGAAGCCTCTGTATTGGTTTATTTGAGTAAAATAAAATTACTTTGGCTGTTTTAAATATAATTCTATTAAGTTATGATGCATATCAACTACTTGACACACACCGCATAAGTGTTTTAACCTGACAAACTTGCCAACAGATCAGCCTGTTTTCGTTTCCCTATCACTGTAGTAATCCTGCTGTTCCTTTCTCCTCCCTGCAGTAATGCAAGCTCCAAACACTGTGTTAATGAAGTCTTGCTTGCAAAGTCGATGCATGGAGCTTGTGAAGTTAGGGGAGGGACGATATAGTAACTGCATGTTAAAATAACGATATGAAGTTGTTAGATGTCTTTTTAAAAAAAAGTTTGGCCTTATTGACTTGTTTTACTCAATACATGACAATTAGATGATCCAATAATTAAAGATAACAAGGTAATTATGTCGTTTGAATGGATTAGTTGTTTCATTGACATTGATGACCGGTTCGTGTTTTCATTAAAATTATTACCACCACGCGGGGCATTTAATTGGCCTTTATTGATTGCTTGTTAGTCAACTCAGGTTTGTTTATCTGTTTGTTAAGTAATTCTTTGATTATCTTCAATCGGTCAAATGGCCATCATGGCACATTTGAAAATGCCAGGCAAGACGATCAAACTACTTTCATTCTCGTTCAGAATCCCGACAAGTGCTAGTTTCGCTTGTCTATAACGTATTCCTAATAAGCGCTTCCCCCCCACCCTTTCTGGGGTATCCTAATAAGCGCCCCCTTTGGATTTTTTAGCTCACCTTTACAAAGTAAATGTGAGCTTATGTCATGGCGCTTCGTCCGTCGTCCGTCTGTCAGTCCGTCTGTCCGTCTGTCCGTCCGTCTGTCCGTCCGTAAACTTTCAGGAAAAAGACTACTCCTCCTAAACGAATCCAGATATCATTCTGAAATTGTAGTATGTTATACCCATGGTGATTCCTCACAGAAAGGTAGACGTTTCAGTTTTGAGAATCCAAGATGGCCGCCATGGCAGCCATATTGAATTTTCAATTAGATTTCACGAAAAAGACTACTCCTCCTAAACGAATCCAGATATCATTCTGAAATTGTAGTATGTTATACCCATGGTGATTCCTCACAGAAAGGTAGACGTTTCAGTTTTGAGAATCCAAGATGGCCGCTAAGGCAGCCATATTGAATTTTCAATTATATTTCAGGAAAAAGACTACTCCTCCTAAACGAATGCAGATATCATTCTGAAATTGTAGTATGTTATACCCATTGTGATTCCTCACAGAAAGGTAGACGTTTCAGTTTTGAGAATCCAAGATGGCCGCCATGGCAGCCATATTGAATTTTCAATTAGATTTAACGAAAAAGACTACTTCTCCTAAACGAATGCAGATATCATTCTGAAATTGTAGTATGTTATACCCATGGTGATTCCCCTCGGAACGGTAGACGTTTCAGTTTTGAGAATCCAAGATGGCCGCGATAGCAGCCATATTGAATTTTCAATGAGATTTCATGAAAATGACTACTTCTCCTAAACCAAAGTTTAGAAATCATTTTCATATTGTTGTATGTTATACCTAGTGATAGTAATTCCTCCCACAAAGGTAGACGTTTCAGTTTTGAGAATCCAAGATGGCCGCGATAGCATCCATATTGACTTTTCAGCTGCAGATGACACATCATTATTACTAAATTTTAAGCTTTCATCAAGTGATCACTCGCACTATATAAATTCTCTAATTTGAACTTACTAATCATAATTTTATCTTGAATATAGAATATTTAAGATTGTCATGCAAGTTGTTCTATATTTTAAGTGTTTCTAAATCATTAAGATGAAAGACAAACATAATTAATTAACTTTTTTAAAATATTTATGGCAACTAGCTGCAAAAACCCAATGACAATAAACATCATGTTAGATTTTGAACAATGGTATCTCCCTTATATTCCTTTAAATACCACACATAAGGGGTCAACCAGAGTTCAGATATTTCTGTTGAGTCCACTATGCTGTCTAATACACATCCCAATACAGGCTGCTAGCATCATAGTGTCAGCTGCTAGTCTGTTGCATAATCAACCTGACCCAATTGATATGGTAGAGCATTATGCTATATGGCCATGTGTATGCAATAAGAGTTATGGAAATTAGACTTGTATTCTCATGACAGCGATATGTTCTTTCTAAGAATAACAACTTACACAAAACTTGTCACTTGTTTTGTGTTTAGCAATCTACATGATAAGTTGATGTGGAAAGTGTTATTTTGCATCAGGTTCCAGTTCCTGTGTTTTACTCATATTTGTACCATTTCTATATCTAACAGCAGTTCCTCTTGACACAAAACCAATTTAGGACATAAGCTAACTATATTTTGTGAAATTATATATATTTTTCACAACAATTCATGTTCTCTCCCGTCAAGTCTATTAATACCACACATAAGGGCTTAGCCAGAGTTCAGGTTTACATGCTCAGCACACTAGGATGCTTCTCCAAATATACGTACACAAAGCCAAATACACAAATTGCTACACTCTCCTTAAGGATCTGGGGCTAGCAGCCCTGCCTGCTTGTATATTGCATAGTAATCCTGACCTAATTGATTAATAGAACATAATGGACTTTATGGAAAGTATATAAATTGTCTTTATGAAAAGTATACTTGTATTCTATTAATAGTAATACTTTTAACAAATAACAATTTAAACAAGTCAAGAATCAGCTTTTGTGTACAACAATCTGCACGATGAGTTGATATTAACAAGTCAAGAATCTGCTTTTATGTTCAGTAATCTACATGATAAGTTAATAATAGAGGTATTTTGTATCAGGTTCCAGTTCCAATACCATGTGTTTTATAAATACCTGTAAAAATAAATGATAATTATATCATGCTGAAGGGGTTCTGGGAACAACATGTCATCATAGAAGTCATTATTTTTCAATTAGATTTCAGGCCAAGTACTATTCCTACTAAATCAATTAAGATATCATTCTGAAAAGTGAGTATTTTTTTATATAGTGATTCCTGACAAAGACGCATTTATTTTATTATCAAGAATCCAAGATGGTCAATATCATTATATGTCAATTATATTGAATTTTCAATTAGATTTCATGAAATTCATTGAAAAGAATACATTTCCTGATCAATCAAATCAATGTCATTATATTTGTATTGATACGCTTGTTGTAATATTTATCAACACTATAAATACAGTTACAAAAAACTGTATGAATCATCCTTATCTGCGAACAGCCTGAAGCATGACTGTTTTAATAAATCCTTTCCGTTTAACATAATTCCTGACACTTCATATATATGGCAAATAACATAGCCAGTGAGGGATAAATATACATTTTATAATCATCTATATCTGATTACGGTCTGAACAATGATTATCTAGATAATTATAATGATCATTCAATTCAAACAAATCCTTTTTAAAAGCATTTAAAATGATTAAATTTGTTCACTCCCAACACTAACTGTTAGTTTTTTTAGTCCATTGTTCCCATGCAATTAATTTATTACAAATTGAAAATTTTGGTTAATGAATAGCAAATTATCTTTTATTTTGTTTGTCATGCTAATAAAAGATATCATTTAATATTCATCTTCAAAACTAATTGAACAGCTGTCTGAACAATTCTTTTTTTACAAAGTCTTTCTCACCAATTCTCTCTGTTTGTTAAGATACTTCAATAAACATATTACTGAGTTGACCTCCAGATTATTTCCATTGCAAACCTCTCTTCTACCCCCACCCCTTCTATCCCCCCTTTCCCTCCTCCCCTTTTTTCTCCTGTCCTTCCATTGCAAACCTATCCCACATCCCACATTCCTTCTATCCCCCCCTTACCCCATCTATCCTTCCAGCCCCTCTCCTGCAACTCTCCTCTAAAGAGTATCTGTTTTGCATATTGAAATGAGGGGAGGACACTCACTATATGGAATAACAGTAACTTACATAAGAGGATAAGTTACATAAGCTACATGCAGGTGCAAGAGGTCATCATAGGTCATCATATCTAGTAATTAGCATAAACCCCCCATGTTGCTAGCCTATTCTGACCAATCAGATTGCACTAACATAGGTCAAGATTTAAGATATTCAGAAATTTTCAGTTAGAATTACATATTGAGACATTGACCTGGACAGTTTACTTTGGCAATTGGACCTATCACTAGCTGAATTTGTGATTTGTGTCAGAGGGATATATTCCAAACGTTTATGTGCATCATCTTTTTAGTTCTTTGGAAGTTGAGAGTGTGACTAAATGAATACTCCTAAACCAATCAAGATATCACAATGAAATTAATACAGATGCCCACATAAAAGTAGCATTTTGAAGATTAAAAAGTCCAAGATGGTCACCAATTTAGCCATAGATATACAAAAATGTTATACAAAAACCTACTGCTTGTTAACAAATCATGATTATATCATTCTTGTATTAATGTTTGTTCAAACTCTAGTGGTTTCCAACAGAAGAATAGCATTTTAAAAGATAAAAAAATCATGATGGCAGCCATAATCAATTATCATATAAAAGATGGTTACACAATTAAACCATATTACGACATCATTCATTTTAAGGTGAGCTTCTGTACCCTCGGTACTTTTATTTAAGCTAAGCGCCCGGGGCGCTTAATAGGACGAATACGGTAAGTTAACTTGTTCAACATGGACCTTCACTGAGCTCATTCTGGAAGATTGCTGCGCTTGAGACTTTTATCTTACCAAAAAGTGTTAAGAAGAAGATAACAAATTATATCAAATCAAATAGAATCGCCTCTGTTTGACTTGTTTTTGTTGATGTGATTTCTTACTTTTCCACTGTCTACCCATTTAAGTGTTTTGGTTGGAAATCTTAAGTGGATGTGCATGTTTTTCTCTTGATTTGGCAGATGCCCCCTGTTTTCATACACTAAAAGTAACTTTATTTATATTTATCTACTTTCAGTATTGCAAAATGTCTAGGAGCGCTGACCGTGGCGGAGAGTTTGCTGGACTCCTACCAGAAGAAGGAGCATGAGATCCACTCGGTGGTTGTGGAGGATAAGGAGGCCATCAAGGCTTGCTTACAGTTCGCAGGTGAGGGCAACAGGTTTACAGCATAACCTCTCTTAATTTGTTTATTTTCTTATACTGAAAGTTGCCATTGATCTTGGTAAGTTCGATGTGTGGCACAGCTCTTGTGACCAAAAAATGTGGTAGACTTAAGGTAAAATATACATATGACCACCTTCTGCAAAGTTTCCCTGTGAATCATTCATTATATAACTGATCCATGGTTGCGTCTGTGTGGCCCAGCTCTATTTGCATTGTTCACAAAAAACTTTTAGACTGAAAAAAGTTAAAAGTATACATGAAAAATTTGTCAGTTTTTTTGCCTGTTGGGATCTTACTTCTCTTCAAAGTGCCGATTGTGTCATCACAATATCTTTGTAAATCCAGTGTTGGGTGCAACCTTTTTGGCGTGACACTGGACAATATTTTTTAGACTAATATGGCTAGAAATATTCATAAACATTGACAAGTCTTCTTGCCTGTTGACAACTTTGCATCAAATTTCCTGTGTTTCATTCATTACCATTAAGTTGAACATCTTTCTACGCAAAACCTAAAACACCAGTTTCCGAACTGTCAGTTTTATGCCTTGCTGCCGACCCTTGAATTTTCTGTACTTGCTCTCTAGATAACTATGAGAGAAAGCAATAGTCCAATCAGAAAGTAACTGGAGGTTGCTAACAATCGCCTGTAGGGGCGCTGATATCAGCACAGAAAACTCAAGGGTCTGCAGCAAGGAATAAAACTGACAGTTCGGGAAGCTTTGCGTAGAAAGATGTTCATTATGATCACCAAATCCCTGTGAAGCCATTGTGTGGTGAATCACTTACAAGGCTATATAGTGAACTGGAAAATATGGTAAATTTTCTTGTCTGTGACCCCCATGAGTTCAAATTTACCTTTTTTTCATTCATTAGATGATCCCCAAATTTTCTGGCCGAGCCGTTTATGTGGGCTATAGTGAACATGAAACACTGGTAATTCTTCATGCCTGTTGACCCCCTTTTCTTATCAATTTCCTTGTAGTAACATTCATTAGATGATCACCGAATCCTTAGTCGGTTATCCAGACCGTAAAGCAAAAACATTAAGGAACCTTCTTAAGTCTAGAAAATATTGACAAGTCTAGATGCCTCAGCTAAAACTAAGTATTGTTCAGGGCACCTTTTTATGTCTTGTATTGTTGTAAATAAAAAATATCAAAAAATAAAATTAGTAAAGCACTCTTGTTTTCAGGGACTAAATAATAGTCTACCGAATCCTTGTTGAGCCAATGTGAGGGACTGTGTAGTGAACATGAAACTTTGTTAAGTCTTCTCACCTTTTGACAACTTTGTTTCACAATTTCACTGTGTTTAATTCCTTAGATGATCACCGAATCCTGGTTGAGCCAGCGTGTGGGGCAGCGCTGGCAGCAATTTATAGTGGTGCGATCTCCAACCTGCAGAGAGAGGGAAAGCTAGGGGCAGTAAAGACCGTCTTTGTCGAGATCTGTGGAGGGACAGGGGTCAACCTTGCCCTTCTCCAGCAGTGGAAGACAGACTTTCAACTTTAATTAGTTTATTCAATTTCATCTTTGAAATGAATTTTTAAAATGGCATTATGTTAAAGATTCATTCATAACCAGAAATGACATGATGTCAAGGATTTGATGGTAACCTGAACAAACACAATGAGGGTCTTGTATTTACCGGTGTTGTTTTCATGTTGACTAAAATTTGGTCTATGAAAAATTTGATATAGGAACTTAACCCTTTATCAATTATTTTATTTCTCTAGTCACTGTATGTGTGTATTCACTCAAACATAACTTAGTGAATGGGGACCATCACTGGATAAAAAGCTCCTATTAAATAATACAGAGTAATGAAGCAGGAAATGTTTTCATGTTAATATGCTACCTTATGAGTCCTTACTGCTACATTGACTCAATGCCTTCAAATTTGGTGTTGGTTTACATTATGGGATAATGCAGACACCAGTTTATTCTTGAGTGTTTGACTTTAAATAAAAGATCACCACGAGACTTGGACCACCAAGATCTCATGAACCTTTGCACTTATAGTCTAAAGTTTTGTTGATGTCATGCATTGAGAGTTATGCTGACAGCAGTTGATAACCTTGGACATAGCTCAGTTGGTAGAGTGTCTGCTCGTTACCCTGAAGACTAGGGTTTGATTCGGGGTCACATCAAACCAAAAGACGTTAAAAGATTGGAGTTGTGTCTGTTTTTCTTGACCCTCAGCATAATAAAGTCAGAACAACGCATAAACTGGTGCTGCATCGTGGCTGCCGGGTGCAAATGCACAACCGGAATTTCTTATGTATTTGTACTTTGGACAATAAAGTGTTATTATTTCTATTATCTTAATGGTGACCCTTATTCAAGAAAAATCTTATGGATAACTTTTTTATTGGTTTCTCAGGACAGTTCTGGGCTACTCTTGCCCCTTTTTCAGGTGACCCTTGTGTTAATCATCACTACAGCATTGTGACTTTTTAAATTTAATGAATATTTGCACTTAATATCTTCCAATTTGTCTTCATATTTGACACCCACAACCCGATTTTAACTTTTGTTAAGCGAAATACAATGTACACCAGGAAGGAAACTTTCTTTAGCCTTTTTTGTTATTATCAATCATGATATTTTAAATGTGGGACATATTTTTTATAAAAACAAATATATATGATATTGACCAAAGAAAACTAAGGAATACATAACACAAGATTTTCAAATAATCCAATACTTTGTTTACAACACTTATAGGTAAATTGTCTTGGTTGATCTTCCACTGAATGTGATGTCATTGATTATATTTCCTGTTCTTGCTGATAAAACCAAAAGTGCCTTAAAACACAACCAAGATTTTAAAGGGCTATAATTTTGATAGTCTCATTATAAACAATAAAGATTGCTTGCCTTATTTGGAACAAAATTCAGAAGACTTGTTAGTATATTGATATTGATAACAACACAAAAAATTGTTTTAAAGTCTATTATCTGATGACAGTTATATTGAAATTTATACATTCAAAAGAATGTTTAAGTTTGTCTATTTTACAGTTTTAATTATTTAGAAGCAGTAAGTGTATTAATTGCACCAGATTACTGATATTAGGGAGTAGGAGGACATTTTAGAGCTTTAAAACATGTGCCAAAAGTCACAAATGATCATGATGTATCACTAGGTCCAGGTGGTTTAGTAGGTATGGTGACTAGCATTTTGGTGTTGGTTCTAGTCCGGGTTAGCATCCAGTGTTTTGGTGTTGACTATAGATAGCCTGTTATATTTTCTTCTATGGTAGCTTTTATTATCATTATAGTTTCATGAAGGAGTAACTATATACTCTATAATGTCATTTATTTTCACAATAAAGAAATTGCTATTTTGAATGTTTTGCTTGTCTATCAAGAAATGAGACCTGGAGTTGGTAATGCATCATATCCCATCATGCAGCTGCTTACTTTGCTACAGGTGCTTTCAAGGAGGTTTTAGAGGATGTGGGTTAAATGTGACAATGACCTTCAAAAACTTAAGCTGTAAACATCAATTTAATTGAATCAGACAAAAAAATTACAATAATCTGAAAATGTGGTCAAGAAATACTGAAACATTTGCGCAACATATAGCAAACATTCAGACGGCTCTACTCAACTTGATCACAGAAACTATCATTTATGATTTTTTTTTTAATTTCCAAAACATTTATTTAAAAGTTGAAATATTTTACAAACCACAAATACTATGTACAGAGTCAGAGTCAAAATGTTGGTGGAGGCATTACAAATATACAGATACTTCTCATACTAAACAGGTCATTTCTTCCTAACAAGTTTGTTGAATAATAGGTATTTACGATCATGTTTTGCCAATATTAATTTTTGATATCTAATGAAAAAGGTTGGAAAACCTTGAGAGAGAGTTGCTGTACCAGAACATGCATTTGAAAAGGTCAAAAGTAGAAACCATAAAGGTTGTAATGCTTTTATGTGCGCTTCATTATGGCATTACTGCTTCTGAGCCTCTGCATTTGCTGTGCAGATACCTCAAGTCGGGTTCTGTCAAATCCTGTATTGTTGCAATAAAATAAATAATGTCACCAGCGACACTCAAACTAATTTAAGTGTTCCCGAATTAGCAAACCATTGAAAAGAAACGCCAATACGTTCTCATGTTTTCAAAAATAGGGGCGGGGGTCCAATCGTCCAAGACATACAAGCAAACAGGAAATTGAATGTAGGCTTTATGAAATAAAGATATAAGTCCGGTTCAATCTATTTTATCGAAAACAACGGACATAAAGTCGTTAAAAAAGATGATAGAATATTGGCATAAATTAGCAGGTAATAACGAAAAGTTAAACTGTCTCTTGAAAGTCTTGTATTCATTCATTTCCCGAACGATTTTATTCATGATGCCGCATCGATACGTTTTAAGCAAGAAAGAATTTGTAACTAATGAGACCCCGTGCAGTTGGTGATAGGTAACATTATCTGCTAGTATGTCAAGCTCTCGAATTATCATCATCCATCTTCACTTATTGATAATTACTTTTTAACATGGTCGAGCCTTAAAAAATTTAAACGATTCACTAATAAGACGGTGGTTTAAAACTCGCACGTTCTAGCTAATAATAACATTATTGAAGAACCTTGCTAAATTAATAATTTATTTAAAAAGAATTGCTTCTTTTATGAGTTTGAAATAGAATGGGATGTGATGTAATAATTCTTGTAACTCTACATGTATTTACTAAATAGTAACCTAAGGTTACGGAAAATATGAACCCGAGGGAACCGATGCATAGGCTAGCTACTATTTGGCATGGGTGTAGGTCTTTTCGTAGGAGGATCCCGTTCGTAGGAGTGAATTTCGGTCTTTTCGTAGGAGGATCTTAACAAACAAGGTATTGTAGTCGACGATTGATTTTATGTTTTCTTAACTAATTTCTTAACTAACACCATCGATTTACTAGAAAGCGCCAAGCAGACTTATGTTGCCCCTACATTACAGTTCTAAACGTCAACAATAGAAAGTAATTCATGATATAAATAAAGATCATAACCAATTACTTGGCTCTGCTAACGATACTTAAACCATATAATACATAAATATTATCACTCCTTCGAACATATATTTTTTTCACTCCTACGAAAAGACCTTCTACGAACGGGATCCTCCTACGAAAAATGCACTGCTACGAACGGGATCCTCCTACGAAAAGACCGTTTCCCTTTGGCATTGATACCGAGGAAAACATAGTTAAATCAAATTGTTTATTATAATTCAAACTCGAAAATGTTGACAATTAAAGGAATTAGTGCTCATTTGTCACATTTCAACCAATACATAATGAATGCAAGACATGTTTATTGCACGAGAAAAACATAGCAGTAAGAACGAATTTTCCGTGTGCTATACTTTTCTCGAGATTCACGAGTTTGACTGTTGGCATGAAGATCGCATTATCGAATCAGCAAGCAGTGTGGCTGTGCCGTATGCATGTGCATCGAAAAGCACATGCTCATGTCATTTGACTAACAAAGCAACGAGACTGGCAGGATTGTCTCAAGATGGCCAAAACGTGCTTGTCGCAATGTCGGAATACTCTTTAATACAGCGAAGTAAACTTATCATAATGGATATAATTATCGAGAGCCCGTGAGTGGGGATTGATAGGTATACAACTATATGTTGGCACAAAGTTTTAATCGATTGCACGTCACGTAAGCAAAGAAGTCGCGGTTAAAGGCGTTGGTGGTACTACAGTTATCTACAGTTTCTTTGTACTATATAAACAGGAAGGTGTTGAAAACGAAGGGTTGTCTCAAATTATTTTATTCTATTTTTTTTTTGCAGCGGGAACGTACAATAGAACCTACAATGTCATGTGGCCACATGTCGATAACCGATGTTAGGTTTGGTTAACAGAGCAAAGAACATAATTACTTTCCCTAGTGGTGACTGTTTCTGCTATCTTTATTAAATTTTTAATATGTTGTATTATTTTTTGGTGTTGTAGCGATGTGAGTGAAAAAAGTTGAAATGTTATATTTCACTGCGATATCTTGAAATGAAAATAGATATTAGCATACCTACCTTTGTTTTAAAAAGTTTTGTCTTATTGGGTCAGTAACTATTTAATTATATTAAAAAATCTTGTTTGTTTATCATTTCATAATGTATAGAAATGCTGTTTAAAAGCTGAATTTCGTATTGAACTAATGCGTATGTACATGTATATATCATTTTGAACTTTCCAACCACTGTAGGTCTGTTGCCTTTTATAGTATGTATAAATTTGTTAACGATAAAGGGTGCTGATATGGTTAAAAAAAAATACGCTAAGCAATACTTCAGTTTTAATATTTGGCTCCCCGTATTACGGAAAAAAGGACGATGGATGGAACTTTACTACTTGCATTGCATACACATGGAAAGATAGTCACCATCGAGGTATTTCAATATAAGGATTCCCTGTCAACATGAACTGTGAAATTGTAGACAGCGTATTCCTAAAAAAATTTAGATATGATATGAAGTTGATTAGAAAAATAAGTCAAACTAGTTAATGAAAACGACCTATATTGATCTTTTTGATCATAATCATACATTTGGTACCTTTATGCATTTTTTAAGTCACATGTATATTTCTCAAATGATTTGTGTTTATTTACAGTTAACGTAAATTTAAGATTCATTTCGGACGAAATTGAGATGTTAAGGACGAATCGTCCTCCACCAATCGGCCAAACTCTTCACAGCGTCGTGAACCATACAACCTAGGCTATCTGTGCGGTGTGTGGAGTTCGGACGGGAAGGCTGTCCGAGTTATGTCCCATGATTCGTTCACAGTCACTTTTGTTGAAATATCGCCAACCACTTTTGTTCTGCTCTGAGGAAAAGTTGAACATAGATGATCATCCCTGAGCAAATATTGAAGCAAGAAAACTATCGAAAATTCTAAAAGGGAATGGATATCAGGTACGTTTTTGTGCACGATCCGAAATGTATAACAATAAGAGAAAATGGTACTGTATCCTTCAATCCTTGTTCAGTTGTTGTGACCACAAACTGAGTGAAAAAGTCAAAGATTCAATATTTTGAGTGCTTTTCTGAAAGTTTTCATTAATAAAATGGATGAAATCTAAATCATAATTATTTTTTTTTGGAGCTTATTCAGTGTGGCAATAATGTATAGTACCACAGGCACAGCATTAAGCCATCGTGGCTGAAACATGGCTAAATGCCTTGGGAAAGTTATCATTTGAATTTGCATATTATCATGGTTTTTACCTTATACCAGGCCTAGGCTTAAATATTGCCAGACAACATAGTGCTGGCAGTGATTATCCCTTGCAAACCTTCAGTATCAGGGAGCATAACACAACATAGGGGAGCTACACTGGTGGGCTTGATTGTCTTGTATATTGCTGAATTGGCTTATAGCTGGGTAACATTGGTAGTCAGTCCACAACTGTACACTTTTGACAATTCCTCAAGAACTGCTGTATCTCAGGAGATAAAACTTTGTAGTAAAATTAGCTGACGTTGATTATATTAGAAATAATGTCAATATTTTTATATTATTTCCATAACTTTCTAGGGATCACATTTTGTGATTGAAACATGTTGATGAAACATATCTTGTCAGTAATATTTTAACAGATGACGTAACATGAGTCCTTTGTATTGCATTTCACAAAAATGTTTTTATTTCTCTGCAGAATGGACGATTGCCAGAATGTGGATAATCTTGAGCAGAAAATTTTGTCAGCAAACTATACAGGTATCCTCTCGAGAGAAAGATCAACTGACTGTCTTGAAGATGACACAACTGACAGAATTATAGACCATTGCCAGCGACACATTGAAGATACTGAAGATAATGGACAGAAATCACTGCACATTTTTAAAGATGATGGAACTGACAGAATAGGTAATACCCTGGAACCAACTGAAAGTTTTCAAAATGAAAGAGAAAGATCAGATACTGTTATGGACCAAGTCCACAAACCAACCGACAACATTACAAACAGTCATCTAATACGAACTGACAACATTACAGACAATGATCAAAGAAAAACTGACATGATTTCTGACAATGTTCAAAAATGTACTGACAACATTACTGACGGTGATCAAGTACCAACAGACAACATTACAGACAGTGATCAAAGACCAACTGACAACATAACAGACAGTGTTCAAAGATGTACTGACAACATTACAGACAGTAATCAAAGACCAACTGACAACATTACAGACAATGATCAAAGACCAACTGACAACATTACAAACAATGATCAAAGACAAACTGACAACATTACAAACAATGATCAAAGACCAACTGACAACATTACAGACAATGATCAAAAATCAATTGACAACATTACAGACAATGATCAAAGACCAACTGACAACATTACAAACAATGATCAGTGTTCGACTGACAGTGATGACACATCTTCTGAACAAGGTGAAACTATAGACCACAAGGATGGAGCCTTCATGTGTATTGAGTGTGGAAAATCATTTAATAAGGAAAGAAAGCTGGAAAAACATGTGAGAATCCATACAGAGGAGGTATCTCCCAAGTGTAGTGAGTATGGTAATTCTTTCACTGAATCCAGTCACCTGCAGGGACACACGATACCCCATACTGAAGAAAGACTGTTTAATTGTACTCAGTGTGATAAAACATTTATTGAGTTGAGCGCCTTGGAGAATCACTTGAGAATCCATGCTGGAGAAAAACCATTCAAGTGTTTTGTCTGTGATAGAACATTCACACAATCTCGCATGTTAGAGAAACACATGAATACTCACTCACAAGAGAGGCAATTTAAGTGTAGTGAGTGTCCTAGGACTTTTAATCTAGCAGGTGACCTAAATACACATATGAGAAATCACACTGGTGAGAAGCCATTTATATGTAGTGAGTGTGGTAAGACGTTTCCTAGAGCCAGTCAACTTCTGGTTCATATGAGAACTCATACAGGAGAGCGACCATACAAGTGTACGGAATGTGGTGAAGCATTTGGTCATATGAGTGGATTGCAAGGTCACATGAGAATTCACACCGGAGAAAGACCCTTCAAATGCTGTGAATGTGGTAAAACATTTGCATTATCGGGAAACCTTCAAGCCCACATGAGAATTCACACCGGAGAGAAACCACACAAATGTCAAGAGTGTGGTAAAGCATTTACTGTATCAAGTAGTCTCAATAAACATATGACCATTCACACCGGAGAAAAGCTGTACAAGTGTATGGAGTGTGGTAAATCGTTTGCAAGATCAAGTAACCTGCAGGCTCATATTAAAATACACACTGGTGAGAGACCCTTTAATTGTAGTGAGTGTGGTAAATTCTTTCCAACCTCTGCTACATTGATAACCCACATGAGAATCCACACTGGAGAGAAACCATACAAGTGTTGTGAATGTGGCAAATCGTTTGCAGTATCAAGTGATCTCAACAGACATATGAGGATTCATAAAGGAGAGAAACCACATACGTGTAGTGAGTGTGGTAAAACTTTCAGAGAGTCTAGTCAAATGAGGACACACATGAAAATCCACACTGGGGAGAGACCATACCATTGTACTATTTGTGGAAAATCGTTTCGTGAGTCCTGTGGTCTCCAGAAACATGTCAGAATTCACACAGGAGAGAAGCCGTACAAGTGTAATGAATGTGGTAGAGCATTTACACAATCGGGTGATCTGCAGCGACACTATAAAACTCATGAGCGACCGTTATGAGGGACTCCTGGGAGCCTAAATATGTTATATTTTCTAAATTTGTGAACTTGTGCCCAATCTTTTCTTGAATGAATACAATGTGTTTTGATCAATGTTTAATATTAGATTTTTGTTCTGTCACCTAATGCATATGAAAAGATACTGAAATCAGTGTTGTTCCTTTGGGAATTTTGACCACCCTTTTTGCTTGGTTTCCCCGTAATAAGTAGGATATTTCTGCCATTGTATACAGTTCAAATAGGCAAAATTGCCATCCTCAGCTGATCACCTTTGAGTTTCTGCTCACTTTGCCTTCCAAGTCGAAAATGTTATGAAGTATTCTATCAGGTCTGACATCTGTCCTTCCATTTGTATACTTGAACTTCATATTAACCCTTACGATGCGGCTTTATATTTTTGCTCTACAAGCCCACGTGGCGGAATTGTTTTGTCCGGTGCCAGCCACCGTTATATCCTGATTAACCGCTTCTTTATTTTTGTGCGCGGATATACATATGATACATGGAAATAAAGACAATTCTCTCTTCTATACGATGATGTAAAAAATATAAAATTATCTCTAATGGTTCGTGAGATATAAATGCCGCAAGGTGGGTACCCTCAATCATTTTGAGGTAAACTAATTTTTTGCGGCACTTGTCGCAACGCTTTGCCGCTTCTTTATTTTTGTGCGCGGATATACATATGATACATGGAAATGAAGACAATTCTCTCTTCTACACGATGATGTAAAAATTATAGAATTATCTCTATTGGTTTGTGAGATATGAATGCCGCAAGGTGGGTACCCTCAATCATTTTTGAGAAAAGGTTTGATATTTTATATCCGGAAGCAGCCAAGACTGCTTGCAGTCAATATATAGCCTTATCCTGAAAGTTACGGATTTCGCCAAGAGGGCTTACATGCCATTTTATATTTGGCCCGTAAATATCACGCGCCCCGCATCGTAAGGGTTAAGATCCATCTAGAGTATTCAAATCTTGTGTACAAGTACCCTAACCAGAGGAGATTATTATACCCCCAAAATGAAGCATTTCTTTATACAATTCTTTCACAATTGACTGAGAGTCATTATTGTTCCATTTATGGCTCAGTTACTAATTATACAATGTTATGAAACTTGACATATGTATTCACTTTGATCACTAGATGTGCTGTTTTTAACCCTTACGATGCGGCTATATATTTTTGCTCTACAAGCCCACGTGGCAGAATTGTTTTGTCCGGTGCCAGCCACCGTTATATCCTGATTAACCGCTTCTTTATTTTTGTGCGCGGATATACATATGATACATGGAAATAAAGACAATTCTCTCTTCTATACGATGATGTAAAAATTATAAAATTATCTCTAATGGTTCGTGAGATATAAATGCCGCAAGGTGGGTACCCTCAATCATTTTGAGGTAAACAAATTTTTTGCGGCACTTGTCGCAACGCTTTGCCGCTTCTTTATTTTTGTGCGCGGATATACATATGATACATGGAAATGAAGACAATTCTCTCTTCTACACGATGATGTAAAATTATAGAATTATCTCTATTGGTTTGTGAGATATGAATGCCGCAAGGTGGGTACCCTCAATCATTTTTGAGAAAAGGTTTGATATTTTATATCCGGGAGCAGCCAAGACTGCTTGCAGTCAATATATAGCCTTATCCTGGAAGTTACGGATTTCGCCAAGAGGGCTTACGTGCCATTTTATATTTGGCCCGTAAATATCACGCGCCCCGCATCGTAAGGGTTAATTTGTCCGGTAACCAAATTATTGTTTTGGAATTTCATTGAAGGTTTTCTTTTAACAATAGTGACTTTATAAATACAATTTATGGGACAGCCCCAGTGAATTTCAGGAAGTCTTTATCTGCAGTTTCATTCACTTCTATATGAAATAAAACAGTTGTGCAATTTTGTAAGACTCTAATTCTCTTGTTAATTGTAGATTTGGTGACCCTGTGACAACTAAAAATGTCTTATTCTTAAAGTCAATTTATCATCTGAATAATGCAACAACTACCATGATGTAGCAGCAAACATATCCATGACATTATCTTGTATGTATCTCCACAGAGCAGAGCACTTGAAGTTGATTTATAAACAAAAAGATCGAACGAACAAGACATCGTGGAATACCACCATTGTCCAGAAGGGAGAAAAACATCTCAATGAAATCATATTGTCTCCTCCTTTGGACCAGTCTCATCAGAGGAGTTCTCTTCCAACGTCTGTAGATCAAGTCATCAACACTTGATCCATCCCATGTCTGAAAAACACCAAATCCCTTTTTCTTTCAGTTTCCCCTGACTGCAACAATTCATTGCTAACCATTTGAAAATTTCAGCCATTGAAAACTCTTCTCGCATGGTAAGGGTGGTTCCTTTCAAGACGTGATTCAGTAGCAAAAATGGTGATTGCACTTACTAACCATAACAACAACTAATTGATCGCATCCAATATGTCTCTCCTTTTCTAAACCATCTCAGCTAATTCGAACAGATGCTAAATAGGCATTTTATGACTTAAATGATCTACCTCTCTGGATGGACAGCAGCTGAAGCATGTCCACAGAAGTGCCAAACAACAACTCGCTCTCTTATCTGTATTTCTAGATAAAATTTTAACATCGATAACAGTTTGACATATGTGACTCTATAACAACTCGTTGAGTTGCAATGAAGTGATATATATACTTTCAGAACAACAACAATCTGTCTTTTCGTCTCCCATATGAGAGTTCCCAAAAATACATTCGAGTTTTTGGTGCGGTGCCAGTTGCAGTACATTGTCAGTTTAAGCATTGATTTAGCCACTAGCCTTCAGCAGAAGGCAGTAGTTCTCTACATACATGTACAAGCAGCATTAAAAATGTTTAATATTGAAGCCCAACAACATATTCTTTTCCCGAAAACAAGGAACTACCAATTAACAGATGTGAATTAACAGAAGAATCAGTTGATGGTAGACATGTATGACGTTTCAGTGCATTTGAAATTAGAGCGTAGAAACTTTTAAGAAAGAATGAATTAATAAGCATATAATTCAATCCAAATTCAACAAGATGCCAGGATGGTAAAGGAGGTAATACGAGGGGCGTTCAATAAGTGTTGCAACTTCAATATAAAACCAACTCGCGTAGTCAATTTTTTACTTTTATTTTTCAATATAGTTACCCTTCACCTCAATACACTTATTCCATTTCTCTTTAAGACTTTTGATGCCGCTTTTGTAGAAGTCTTCCGTTTGCCCCCCTAACCACGCCTCTGTGGCAGCTTTGACGTCTTCGTCATCCCGGAAGTGCCTTCCACGTAGGGCGGATTTCAGGTTTCTGAACAGGAAGTAGTCACTGGGGGCTAGGTCTGGGCTGTAGGGTGGGTGGTTAAGCTGTTCGAATCCACAATCACGTATAGCGGCCTGTGCAACTCTTGACTTGTGGACTGGAGCGTTGTCATGCAAAATCAGAACACCACGTGTCAACATTCCACGGCGTTTCTGTCGAATTGTCTTTCGCAATTCTTGCATTAGGTTGGCATAATATTGACCATTCATTGTAGTTTTGGTTGGCAAGTAATCAATTAATAATATGCCTTTTGCATCCCAAAAGATTGTCGCCATAACCTTGCCAGCTGATGGTTGAGTGCGAAACTTCAGGGGAGGCGGTGAACTCGGGTGCTTCCATTGCTTGGATTCCAGTTTAGTTTCCGGGTCCCAGTGGTGGATCCAGGTTTCGTCACCTGTCACCAGACGAGACAAAAACCTGGCTTCATCCGCATTAAACCGATCCAGGAGCTCCATGAAACTTTCGGTTCTTTTCTGGCGATCTTCTGCTGTGAGGTTTCTGGGTACCCATCTTGCAGATACCTTGGACATACCAAGATGGTCATGAATTATTTTTTCAACACTTCCAACTGATATCTGGAATTCCAAAGACAGTTCAGAAACTTTAACACGGCGGTCAGCTAAAATTCGTCTTTCGATAGCGGCAATAACTTCCGGTCGGGTGACTTCAGATGGCCTGTCTGACCGTGGGTCATCGTCTAAGGACTCCCTGCCCCGCTTGAACTGAAGAGACCAGCGACAAACTGTTGAAAAGTTAGGAGCATCCTTACCCATCACATTACACATACGATTATGTATTTCTGTAGCTTTGCATACCTCTTTAGTAAGGAACTTGATCACAGCGCGTTGTTCATGTTTGAGAGAATCCATGATTATGGAGACCCCTAGGTCAGCGCAGCTATTATATCTAAATAATTGTTATGTCTAGAAATTGTTTTGACATGTGTCAATGTTATGTTTTGACTATAGTAACACCTGCTATAAGCTGACACTGTTTATGTAAACACCAATGCCCCGCTTGCAACACTTATTGAACGCCCCTCGTATCTATCGACGAAACCTGCAGCCTTTGTTGTGTACGTTATTAAATGAAGAGGGCCAAGTACGAATCGATGGGTTACACTACACCAGACCACAGATATCTCACAGCAGAACAAAGATCTACCAATACAGCAAACCACAGATCTTCTTTGACGTTGATCTCTAGAGAGACTGCCTCACTTCTACTTTATAGATTTTAGATTTACATTAATACCTCATATTTAAACCTCCCATTATCTATATGCAATTGAGCATCCATGATAACATATAAGTAAATATGTACTGGCCCGAAATTTTCTGCTTCTTTGGTGATTGCAATTGTCATTCATTCACTATCATTTTCAATTCTTCTCCGAGAACCGTGAAGTTGGTTATCATCACTTGTTCTTAGGTCAAGCCACAAAGCTTATTTGTCAGTTAAAAACTTGGATGATATATGCTTTATTATTGGAAGTTTCTTAATTTCATCCAATAAATTATAGTAACTTATATGTTGACTGTAAAGTTGATTTGGTACCCCTTCAAGTGTCATTTGTATAGTTGATTTTAGGGTTATAAAATGATTCAGTCATTCTGTCAAAGCACCTTTCATGAGGTAGGGAGATTGTTTGGCACTCAAACAAAGGGGCAGTAGCACGTTTTTTGAAAGAATTTTTTTTTCATTTTTATCATTGATAATTGTACGTCTATGCTAAATTTATAATTCTTATAGTGTAAAAAATCTCATTAGATAAACCAATCATCAATAATCAGAGAACAAATTACACATATTCAAAGTCCATTGGCTGCCATTCTGAACACCTTTAATCATTTTGTGTAAGCAAAAAGGCACTGCATGGCTGAACTTCACATTATATGTTTGATTCATTACTACTCCATTTAGTTTAAATACACTGTCTTTCAATTGGAACCATTTATATTCATTTTCCTGACATCTCCTTATATTCCCCCTAAAAACATGATACTATTTTCTATTTCTTCTATTTTTATTTTTATATTTTTTTAATGTGAATTCAGACGATTTTTATGTAAATATTACTAAATAAACAATGGTTGTAGTTCATCTGGTATTATGATTCAAATTTCACTTATAGTGGAACGTAAAATATAGACACATAACGAATGATAATGCTTATGAGATCATGGAATAGATGAAGTGCTTCCGATGTAGCCAACCATATCAACAACAAACATTCTCATGAACATTTAAAATAAATTTATGAAACAACAAATATACAACAAATCAAAGATCCATAACACAGGCAGGTAAATTCAATAACCAAGAACTTCTCCAATGAATTTATAAAATGGCAAAAACGTCTTCCAATCTTGGAGCTCTGTCCAGAGTTGTCTCATCTGACTGGGTGTATAACCATGCACAGTCACTAGCGAACGGCTGAGAAACCAGTTCTTCAAGTCCCTAGGGCCACCAGCAAAACCACATCGTCCAATATGGGATGCGCGAACAAGATGCGCACTGAGACCAGTCACAAACACGTCCTCCAGATGTATTCTAGGTCTGTAGCGAGCCTGTTCGTGTAATTCCTCGATCAGATCGGAGGTAAGGACATAAGCAGGGCCGTGTGTAAATACTGGCAGTTTTCTGAAAGGATAGTCTTTATAAGAAACGTACCATTTATCCAGTTGATTCCTGACTGGGTCTTCATAAACGCCAGTATGGCCTAAAATAAACTTTCTCTCGGTATGAAGGGATGTCAATCTCGACAACAAATTATCTGTCCGTAAAAACACATCGTCGTCAATTTTCAAAAGAAAAGATGCTTGATGACAGAACTGTTTTGTCCATTGTAACATTGAAATTGTTTTCAATGTAAGATTTTGATATGAGTCCATGAAGTCTGCTTGTACAATGTCAGAGAACAGTCTATGCTCGACTTCAAGATGTTTATTCTCAGAGGAAGTGGATAAACCTACTAGAAACACAAGCCTAAATCTGCTGTTCACATTGAAGTTGGATCCCCAAGTTCTTCGTATTGCCATACGTTCTTCCATTTTAGAAGGCGAGGAAGGAACAACTGCTAACAAATATACACCTTTTGAACAAACTTTCGAATTCAACACAAACCGGAAGTCGTCGATCCTATCGCCAGACATAACGTAATCCTTGATATTTTCATAAGTAAGATCCAATGCGATTGGTAAACGGGCGTCATTCCACTCTGTGAACACGGGGTCTATTTGGACTTCCTCCCTTTGTAATTCTGGTGTAACCTTGAACCATTCCCCAGTCTCTTCTTCGTGTCTATAAATCTCACAGCACCTGTCGTGTCCCTCTTGGCACCATTGGCGCGTGAGTCTCGAGAACGAGAAGAAGAAAACATGGCATGCTAGGAAAGCGCCAAAACACGTCCTCGCTATTTCGCCTTTGCAATAAATACCTCAAGGGTTTGGTGCATCTGTAAATAGAAATATTGTTATGGAATGACTGTATATGTAGAAGGGGCAGCTCCATTGACCAATCTTGGACTTACAAGCAATCTCGCCGGTGACATACCGATGCAATGTGATTACGGCTCACCGTCGAAGCAATTAATCTAGTTCTGTTATCTTGTTGTCCATCGAACTTTGTTCGATAAAAAATGTCTAGTACTCTTATTTTGCATTAGAAATGAATTTAGATCGGCAGTTCTCTAATACTATACCAATACGTCGTGATGAACCAAATTTATTCAAATGTTGGCCGTTGCAACGCTGTTGGATGGTACTACCCATCCCTAGCTCCCAATGTATACGTATTTAAATATTTAATTAGCACCTGAGCTAATTAGGTTTCAAGTAAGCATACACGACGTTTCTCATTAACTTCTATTGTTATCAGATATAATTATTAAAAGGACAATAGTTGTTAATTAACGTGTTGTTCATTGAAGGCAATTGTTCCACATAACTCTTATGCAATAAAGCACTCACTAAAGGATTTTACATCGATAGATGGCATTTATGGAGAGAATTTAATTTTAACACGCGACTTCAATTGATCTAAAGTGATGTGCCAAAATTATGTTATATTTTATGTTATTCCCATGCATAGACTCACAATCATGTTATTTCGGCGTAGCATTAATAATATCTGTATATGTAATACACACTCCATTGGAGATACAACCACTATTCTATACATGGTGGCACTGCAATGGTTTCTGCTTTGAAACATTTACACATACGATTTATACAATCACAATGATACTTTGATATTTTAAAATATTTTAATGTATTGCTTGTTTCCATGACTTTTTTTTATGTCAATACCTAAATTATAATTCTTAATATTTGTTTTACAAATATAATATAACATGTAATGCTAAGTTCAATACCATTTATACTTATCTTTTTTTTAAAATAAAAAGGACGGCGTGAAATTGTATGGAGAGCAGCTGTCATTGAAAATGCTCTTTGTGAATTTGAATCATATATCATATAAAACAATGAGACGTTTTATATACATAAAGCGTAGAGAAGTGATTTTATAAATCATTGAAACTGAAATATATGCTTATCAAATATTTTGTGAAAGGTATCATGTGCCTAAATCCAAAATTAACTTTACTTGGATGAAGAAAGAGTTATGCAAAATCATTCAGTCCAAAGTTTTTTTAGAAAAACATAGCAAATGTAATAACAAAAAGGTTGAAATCCATTTGTAAGTGTTGTAATCGTCTTTTGCAATATTGGCTATAAAAAGCAAGTAAAGTGAAGTTATGATATACTTACAGTTTTATCATATCCAGGGATAAATAAAGATCAGCCCCAAAGGTCAGGTTAAACATATATATTTAACATTCGGGAAGCTGTGTGGCCGTGAGGCTGCTAAGTTACACACGGATTAACAGCTATTTACTTGGAGGAAGTGAACTGAAACTAATTGCATCAATATTCACTATAATCCCATCTTACGTGATGCTCCTTACACGCAATTGTGTAGGCAATCTATATATAAGCTCGCTCCTATATATGATTGAAATCAAGACGGGCCCTTACTCTGTGTCTTTAGGACAATACTATACGAATACAACCTGCAGGCTTTCGATTTGTTCATAGTACCGTAGTTGCTTTGTTGTTTGACTAGGTACGTTTGTAAAGCATTTCCTGTTTGCATTTATAAAAGCCGCATTTATCGAGCTCATATTCCAGTAGTGCATCCTCAAGAGAGAAATGACGCAATGTATCTAGTAAAGAATACCTCAAACGTATCCTTCATACAACTTGGAGACAAACCGATACTTTCATAAAACTTGAATGGGCGTTCATACAAGGTTGAATATTATTTCGGTACTGATTGAAGTTCAAATATTAAAACTTTCATATTCATCCCAAAGTTCCACCAGTTAGAATTTGGTTTCCATTGATAAGCGAGCTCGTGCGTTATCTAACTGTTAGAAGCAATTCTAATCCCCCAATTGGGCGAAATATTATGAATATAATTTAATTCGTGTGCACGTGTCTAATGTTTATTATTTGTGTTGTATGCCTAAATCCACTACCATAGTAATTTGACTGATGCCAGATGACATCCCATCTTTTTGCTTGAAAAAGACATAAATTTAATTTACAATTAATCTAAAACATATAATGTTAAAAATGAATTGATTATCCGTAGGTTTCTTAAAACGTACTAATTCAGTAACAGTATATAAAAAGATGGTGAAAAATAGGGATTTAATTTTATGCTGGGAATAGAACTCAGTCCAGAAGATGGATCGATGCGGTATTTTCACCCAAGGTTAAGAATTCGGAGTAGCCGTTCTTGGCAAAGTAGACGGCGCTGACAAATTTATGCATGCGCACTGCAATCGTAAATTTTGTGAAAAAACGATGAGCACTTGTCATGATTGTTGAACCTACGCTCAAAAACATGACTACAGTTGACACATAGGAAGAACAAATCTGGAATATTAATAACAGGTGAAAATAAAAACTAGCAAAATTCTAAAATAATGAGATATGACTTGAATAACAGATAACTTGATGATGAATATTATATGTAAAGCGTTCTCGTTTGATGTTCCGGCCACTTTGGCACTCGCTCTTATAATCGGTATTCGTTGTTTATCTTATGTAAATGACTTTTTACGATTGATATTATCTAAAGACTTGCAAAATGACCAATATATTGTACATTTGTTTGTATATCTAAGATGCTTGAAACAATATCAAAACAAAGAACTGGTCAGCTGATTCAGTGATAGCATTAATTGTTCACTTGTGTCTTTGTGTGTTTCATTCCTTCTATTATTGTCAGTATTATAGCCTTAGGTTCTCAATGTTTATACATTTTGTCTCGGCCCTCTTCTTTGATTTCATATAATGTGATTTTGTGTAGGGAAGAGCGGTTCAATTGAGCTGCATTTGGTAAACTATTGTAACACATGCAGACCTGTAATCTTGGTTTGGTGAAGCTACAGCTTAGTATTGAGAACTGAACTAACAATGTAACAAACTAAAGCCACAAGAAAAAATTGGTTCTTGTTTAGGATGTAGTATAAGATACGAAAAGAATAGGATTATTTGATCGGAAAAAGTAGATTTACTAAAGAAAAGTAGAAAATAGTATACACTTTACACAGAGCATCAAACCTTGACCAAAAAACCTCAATGCTTTTCCTTCAATTGATTGGCTTACAGATAAAATGTTACCTATCTAAAGAATTTAACTATGGTTCAACTTTATTTGTTGCGAACAGTTACCAGGCATTAGAAAAGGCAGGGGCCATGGACCATTTTGCACATTGGCTGAAATTATAGCCCATAAAATTTTGTAATTTACTTTTGAAATAATGGGCAATGGCCCATTTGAAATTCAAAAAATTACCTTAGAAGCCTGAGAGTAGCCCATTGTCAATGACGTTATTACCAATACCTGGATGAACATTAACAACCCTTATTATTACAGTTACTAAGGCTATTATGATTTGTTATATGAAATGAGTGAAATTGCTGTAATGCAAATCTTTAGTCTTTTCTCAACATTGTTGTCATTGACAGCTTTGCATTATAAATTTAAAGCAGGTGTTCCAGAAGTTTGCAGATTTCGGCTTGAAATGAAAGTATATATATGACTTGATTCAACTCCTCTTTCAGAAATAACTCTTAAGAAGACACAATGTACAACGGTATCGGATTGATGACCCCAAGGGGTAGCGGGACAAATGGGTTTGTGACACGGAACATGTCGTTTGTCCGGAAGCACAAGGACCGAGTAGACTACAAGTCTGAGGAAGAGATAAAGAAACTGGAACAGTCGCTGATGAAACAACCCAACCAGGATATTCTGGAGCATGAGCGCAAGAGGAAGGTGGAACTCAAGTGTATGGAGATGTACGAGCTCATGGAGGAACAGGGGTAGGTTGAACATGTTCAACAATGTTTGAGGTGGTTGTAGCCTGATAGGCCTTGTTTATTAACAGATCTTGATTATTTGTCTGACCCCATATCAACTGATGAAGGCTATTTTATTGAGCAAGTTCCAATGCTGTAAGTTTTGAATTGACCGCAATATTATGATTTTTTATTATCTAAAAAAATTATCAAAACATGTATGAAATAATTATAGATCTAACCTTGTACCTGGTATTTTCTTCACATAAAAACTAAATCTAAAATCAATAAGAAGCGTCACGATACAGAATATGCATCAATATCCAAAAACAATTATGTATTGTCACAACTCTAGTTGAAAGTACTTAATACTTAAGTGTTAAAAGAGTAAGAAAAACAGTAACACAGTTTAAATTCAATCATTGTTATACCCCCGCTACGACGTAGTCGGGGGTATATAGCGCTCCGCGTCAGTCTAAGTAAACCTAGCCTCACTATTATCCGTTACACTGCTATACTGAGTCTAGAAAGGCTTGGTTGAGAGTCGCGTCAGCCCACGTGACCAAGTTGACCATTCAGAACTGATCTTACCGAGCCACAATAGTCTGCCTTCGCACGTATAACGTTGGAGGGTCATAGGTCACAGAAAGGTCGGCTGACGCGACTCTCAACCAGACCTTTCTAGACTCAGTATAGCAGTGTAACGGATAATAGTGAGGCTAGGTTTACTTAGACTGCGCTCCGCGTGTCCGTCCGTGCGTCCGTCCGTCCGTCCGAAATCGTTTCCGGAGCATTACTCAAAAACTATACCACTTAGAAACTTCAAATTTGGTATGGAAGTAGCCTATATGGTGCTGTGGTGCCTTTTAGGGGTTTCAGCTCAATGGTCCCAATAATTTTTGAAATTTTGACCAAAAACGGTCCGATTTTTGGACTTTGTCTCGTTTCCGGAGCATAACTGAAAAACTATACCACTTAGAAACTTCAAATTTGGTATGGAAGTAGCCTATATGGTGCTGTGGTGCCTTTTAGGAGTTTCAACTCAATGGTCCAAATAATTTTTGAAATTTTGACCAAAAACGGTCCGATTTTTGGACTTTGTCTCGTTTCCGGAGCATAACTGAAAAACTATACCACTTAGAAACTTCAAATTTGGTATGGGAGTAGCCTATATGGTGCTGTTGTGCCTTTTAGGGGTTTCAACTCAATGGTCCAAATAATTTTTTGAAATCTTGACCAAAAACGGTCAAACTTTTTACTTTGTCTTGTTTCCGGAGCATATATAAATACCAAATGATTTGCACACTTCAAATTTGGTATGGAAGTATACAGTTGAACCTCGGATACCCAGACTCCGTATATCCATAAATCTCACCTTACGGACAAAGATTTTTCAAACATTGTGTCTATATTTCTTAAGAAAAATGACCCAGTTAACCGGACGATTTGCTATCCGGACGATTTTCACCTGTAACCAAAACAAGGTTCGACTTTATAGTGCTGTTGTGCCTTTTAGGGGTAATTCCAAGGTTCCCAGAATTTTATTCAAAAACTACATAGCCGGGGATGTTTTGAAGTGAAATAGTTTTTAGGGTTGCAAGATCATTGTGTTCGAAGTCATAATCATAAATTTTCAAATTAATGTTACGTGAAGGCGGTCAAACTACAGGCGGGGGTATGTGAGCCGCGGTCACTTTTGCCTTGTTACACTATTGGTATGTTGTAATTAAATAGAGTTCAGTTCAACCTATGGTTTCTGTTTCAGGTGACATTCACATGTATGTTTCACTGTTATCCCTCAACTTACTGATAAAAGTAGACTTTCCCCTAGTGATTATAGTTTCAATAGTGATCTTTGTAAAATATATCAACGTCCTAAGGTAAAACAATAATGTCTACACAACTTTGACTTGTTAACCAAGGTATCAAATAATCAAGTAAAGAAAAGACATCCTGCTACATGAGCGTATATGTCTCCTCGTTATGCTACAACCTATCCCCTGATATCCTTCTATCCTATTCTGCCTTATCGCTATATATAGCAAGCCAATCAAATGATGCCCTTTCAGCGATAGCGGGAAACTGGTTTCTGGACTTTGTTCCGCATGCTCACCGCGGGATTCAAAGTAACCAGTGGGAGTGCTATTAGACATTCTAACATGACACCAAAATTAGTTTGAAAATACTGCGTTCTGATTGGTTACTCATAAACATTTTGGAGTAATTATTTCGCCGAAAATCACCTCTAAATATTTATAACCGCTTCACATTCCTCCGCGCACGCGTATACAATCTGCACTCAGTGACTTTCTGTTTACAATAGACATGTTGGCGACGACACTTTAAATTTCAATATCAGAAACTTGTTGACATTTTGAAACACCTACAAATTTTAATCGAATAACCAGGTTTTTGGTTCCTGTTTGAAGTGTTTCTTACTGCTTCGCGATGTAAATTAATCACAGTCCACAGATCTATAAACAAAATCAACGATCGCACACCTCTCATACAGCGATTCCCAAGCTCGGTTTGAAATTATATTTAGGGGTAAAGAATGCACGACATACAACCCCAAAATAAAAAACAGAATGGATTTATCCCCTAAATATATCTGTTGACTTACTGCAAGTTTCCGCTATTACTCCAAGCCTCATCTCTTAGATTTCGACGAACGACATCATGCTGCATATTAAGAAATAAATTTTGATGTTGAAGTCGAATCTTTGGATTTATACTGATGGTCTTTTTTCCTGAAGCACAGTGAGATTTGTATTCTGCGATGTCAGCACATAGAACAAACATACAAATTGCAAATACATACAAATTCTCTAGAATTCATAATGAGATTCCCATCATATTTACTTTAGTGTAAGTTAAGCTTTATATATATATTTAGTGCAATTTCATTAAAATCATATCAAAGTTACCTTGTACCATGCTGTGTTTCTGAACTGAGTACTACTCCAGCCATTCAAAGTCATGAGAGCAATTTGACATTTTAGTTAGCCTCTCATCTTAAGGTTACAAACATGGACACCTGGCATGAACGCTAAAGAGCAGTACAGAGATTTGAAACACAGATTTTTTTTGTTATTTCAAGGGCATAACAGGACAGTGACATTTTCCCTCTACGTGATATACTGTAAAATCATTTATTTTCGCTGGGCATTATTTTTGCGCATTTATCAAAAGTGACATTTTTGCGCAAATCATACCTATTTTAAATATCATTTTATATCTCATCCTCCGAAGGTGCTGTCAGAATCATTTATTTCATTTTTGAAGCGACCCTCTTCAAGCACGAGAAAGGAATTGCTCGGCAAAAGACACATGTTTGTAATGAAATTTACATTCGTTTACTTACAGTGTTTTGTTAATTTTTTAATGCAATGTCATTTTCATCTCAGTTAAAGTGATATATATGACAGTCAATCAATTGAATTTTCTGTTTCATTTTGTCAAAAGTTGCTTTGCTTTTAGTGATTTTTACATCATTTGCATCTAGATATCTTAAAAAATGTTCTGTAATGTTTTTGTTACAAGCCTTTCCATTGGCTCATTAGTTGTAATCGACCAATCAAGCACAAAAAGCTCATTGACAATGCTATGGATGACCAACCAGTGTATAGGATAATGGATGCCTACTTAAAAATGTAAAAAAATGTGGCCTTGATATTTTAACAAAACTATTTTTGTAGTTGAAGTTATAAGTAAGATACGCAAAAATTCATAAACCACTATCAAAATCAGTAATCGCAGAAAGTACTTAGATGAGTACTTCATTAATTATTTCTTGTAATGTTTCAATATATGTAAAATTTTACTACCCTTTTGTCACAAGGTTCCATCTCATATGACACCGTCACTAACAAACATATGTTATCGATTGATATTGCCAGATAACACGTGTTGAATATTTCCTGTAGTCCGGTACATCAATACTTTTTATTGATATATTATTTTGCATTTTCCTTATTTCTCTCTATATTTTCATGAAAATGCAACAATTAGACTAAAGTTATTTATTTTACAAGATTTGTTTTGAAATGACATTGATGCTTCCTTTGTAAACAACGACTCGCTTGACTGGCTCGGCTGGCAGATATAAACCACCTTACTTGTGATTGTTTCATTGTGTTCCCATGTTCATATCATATATATTTTTTTCGGAGGTTAAATATTCTCGCATAATGCTTTTGCACTAATTGTGCGAAAATTAACCCTCCGCAAGATATAATTATTTTACAGTATTCAACAAATGATCACTGTTTTTGAGTTGCAACAATCATCCTGTAGCATATAGAAAATTGAACATGTCTTTATTTCAATTGATATCTTTTTACGTATCAATTAAAAAATTTTCACTGACACTGTATTTTTATGCCCCCGAATCGGAGATTCCGGGGGTATATTGTTTTTCACCTGTCCGTCTGTCCGTCCGTCCGTCTGTCCGTCCGTCTGTCCGTTTGTCCACAAAAACTTTAACCTTGGTCATAACTTTTGATTGGTCAGAGCTAGGTCTTTGATACTTGACATATGGATCCCTTGTGATGAGACCTTTCAGATGACACCATGGCATTTGACCTTGTGACCTTGACCTTGACACAGCGAGCAGGATGCATCCGGGGGCATTCGTGTTTCACAAACACATCTTGTTTTAGATCTTTTGCATCAAAGATTATAAGTGACAATTTCTGCATTTACTTACAACAAAGTCTTTTATCTTTGAGTACATTTTGATGTTGCCGCAGATGAAAGTAGTATATATATGTAGGAATGTTACAATTTTCACTGGTGGTTTTGACTATTGATTGTATTTCTTGACATGTCTCTGATTATGCTGTTTTTGCAAGGCAATATGATCTTTTTTGTTTTCGTATGCTTGATAAAACAATCAATACTTTTGGTGCAAGGGACATAACTCTTGTAGTCTTAAGGAATTCCCTTCTTTATGAATATTTGAATCTTTATATAAAATCTGTTTACGGTAAGGGCATGAAATTGGTTCAAAAGAAAAAAATCTTTAAAAAAATACCTCTTAAATTTCATGATATATAAATACAAAATTTGCTTAATGGCACAGTTCAATGAGGTAGATTTATTTATGTCGGTCTTCTTATGCAAATCAACACAAAACTAACACTTTAGCTGAGTACAGCTGTTACTTATTGGATTGTTTCAGTTGTTTCATTATTCATATAGTTTGAGCAGGTTTATTGCTTTTCACATGAGAAACTTCAAGGTATATCGTAGATCAATCTTGGCCAAAATTGAAATTGTTACTTAATATAGTCTCTCATAGTTGAATGAGAAATATGCATTGTCTAGTATGGTCTAGAAGGAACATGTTTTATAATATGATTGCAGATACACTTTTCTATAAGTGAAATAAACTCTCTACCCTCTACAGTCGCGAAGATCTTTATCATTGATTCATTACTCTACTATCTTAACATAGGCCCCTCAACATGAAAATGACCAACTATGAACTTTCGGGAAAAAATATTTGACTTGACATGTAATAAATAATATATTAGTCAATTCTTGACAAATACCGGTAATATGTTTATCCTTTCTGACAAGTTAGAAAAGTCATATTTTAACTTGTGGCTGAGCCACTTGTAAAAATATAAACTTTCTACCTAATTGATGAGATAAACATGGTATTTGTCAAGAAAAGACAGGTATCCTCTATATTATAACCGTCCAATATATTTATGTGATGACAATCATGCAGATAAGATGCTTTGTTCTCCTCACACACTCAAGATGAGGCACATAAATGTGTTGATCATAAGTGTGGTTTGTTAGAGATGAAAGGGTTAACATATTTGGGTTATCATGGATATAATGGTATGACAGCTCTATTTTGCTCATCAGGCCTATAACATCAAATAGCCTTATGGCTGAAGCAGCTTTGGCTGTCGTCTGTTGTGCTTAAACGGCTGCACAAATCATCTGAATTTGTTATGGTTTTGTACACCCAGGTAATCCAAGTTAGTAGTTTTAGGACTGACTCCCACAAATAATGGCATTCACACTATCTCAAATTCTTTTACTAGCTGACCCACTAAAGTGGAAACCCAAATTTTCAGTAATTAATATTGTTTTCAAGGAACTTAAGTTTGTGTATTAGATTCTGACCCCTATTTCAAACAGGGTGTGGCAGGGTTTCCACCCTCAAACTTTAATACATTTGTTGTCTCTCGAGAAACAGGTTATGCTAGGAATCTTTAAATTAAAAAATATCTTCTTTGCAAAAGACCAAGATATGAAAATCTCATTGTCCTTCTCCAAAAATAAAGGTTTTTCAGGAATGCAACTTTATCTTGGTTAACCAAAATCAAAACCAGAAAGCATAGGTACTTAAATATCTCAACATTTCTGATGGAACATTATGTTCCTCAAGTTATAGTCAACAGGTGAAATGACCAGGCTGTCTATTTGGTGTTATCTTGTAATACGCAATGTGTCAAAAATCATTTTGAAGGATTCTAATTTGAAGAAATTATGGAAAATGTTTTACATACATAGTGAGAAATAAAATTACTTTTATTAATTTCAAAATGTTGCCCCATCATCTGTCTGTATGTGTTTCTATAAACAGATAGGAAAGTGATGCAAAAACAACTTTGTATTGTACATAAGGCCTTAAGTGGGCAGGTTGGCCGAGTGACATTATCACCTGTGATGATGGAAGAGGGGCAATTAGTCGTCTCTCTCTGTGTGAAGATGAAATAATCATGATCAATGAGCAGCCCATCATCTATCAGTGTTTGTGTCGTGGAAGGATCAAACTCAACAACTGACTCTCTGCATCATTCCTCTTTTCTCTCTAACAATCGTTTGTCTTCTCTATAATTTTTGTGACTGTGTGGAAGAGGAATTTTATTCTTAGTATGCTTATTTTGTTGAAAAAAACTAAAGATGTTTCATAAGGAGTTTCTCAATTTAAATAAATAAAATTGGGTCCGACATGGTTAGTCGACATATATGCCTCATAATGCATTATTTCCAGTTGTTACTTGTGAATTAGGGGCTTGGGCTATGGTGATGGTTGGAGGATTGTGGGAAGATGGTAATTAATAAATCATGTTCTTTTCTAAAATGCTAAAGACTAAAAGTGATTAGAGATGATTGACATAATTATTAAAATATTTATTTTTAATTCTTCAGGTGTATAAGACCAAAATATTGTAATGAAGTGTAAGTTCATTTTTGAAGAACATAGCCTTGGTAACTTATGGTTGGATGTCTGCGTATGACGTCTGTTCAGTTTAATGCAAGAAAGCTAACATGTTTAGAGTCAAACTATCATCATTATTGGAATGGACTACGATTAACGAGTTTCATTGTCTTCACCTAGAATGTTTTGCCATTTTTGTAAACTGATTTTTGAAAAGTTAAAGTGCTTTTTTTGGGGCATTTGACTTTCAACAAGATCCATGGTTAGAAATCAATAATTAATGTATTTATCTATGCAACATGGGTTAAAGATGTAACCCTCTGTTTTCTATTGCTTTTTTTCTTCTTCTTAACGTAAAGGATTAGAATGCTGAGATCTTCTTTGACATGGAAGAGAAAATTATAAATGCATGTCTAAGAAGATTAATTGTAGATAATCAGCCTAGTTTGATATTTAATATGAACATCCTCAAGATCAGTTTAAACTACAAGTACATTGGCTTATATTGTCATGAAAGTTGTCATCATATTAACTTCATTAAAGTTGAGGGTATTTTTTATCCCCCGCAACAACGAAGTTGCGGGGGGTATTAAAATGGGTACCGTCCGTCCGTCCGTTACACTTTGTGTCCGGCTCATAACTTTCTAACTAATCAACCATTTCAATTCAAATTTGTTATGGACATGAAGAAACATGTAATAATGTGTCATGAGAAACAATTTTCTGAAAATCTAAATAAAATATTAGGATTTTGGAGAAAAAGTGGTAAATTTTGTAAGAAATCTGTTACAAGTCCCGTCCGGCTCACAACTTCTAAACTAATCATCACATATTGATAAAATTTGATATGGAGATACATAATCATCTGAAGGTGTGTCATGAAGAACAATTTTGAAAATATTTTTATAAAATTTTGCCTTTATTGGCAAAAAATGAGGACTCTGTTGGAAAACTGTTACAAATCCTGTCCGGCTCATAACTTCTAAACTAATTATATAATCATCACATATTGATCAAATTTGATATGGAGATACATAATCATATGAAGGTGTGTCATGAAGAACAACTTTGGAAATATTTTCATAAAATTTTGCCTTTTTTGGCCAAAAATGAGGACTCTGCTGGAAAACTGTTACAAATCCTGTCCGGCTCATAACTTCTAAACTAATTATATAATCATCACATATTGATCAAATTTGATATGGAGATACATAATCATATGAAGGTGTGTCATGAAGAACAATTTTGGAAATATTTTTTATAAAATTTTGCCTTTTTTGGCCAAAAATGAGGACTCTGTTGGAAATCGGTTACAACTAAACTAATCATCACATTTTTGATCAAATTTGTTATTGAGATACAAAATCATATGTTGGTGTGTCATGAAGAACAATTTTGAGAATACTATATAGAATAGAATACAAAGATTCACCTCTTTGCTCCTTGTGTAAAAAAGAGCTAGAAACTGTAGAGCACCTCTTTTGGAAATGTGAACATGTAAAACCAATTTGGTCAGATATAGAACAATGGCTTAAATCTGTAGAAGTAATTATATATTTTTCTTGTGAAAACGTATTATTTGGATTTAAAGGTGTTAACAATAATCCTGTAAATGTAATCATCCTCCTGATAAAACAGTTCATATTCAAATGTGCTCACGGAAATTTTGTGCCTCATATTGATTTTATTAAACAAGAAATTATTAAATACTATGATATCACCAAATGTATCAACTTATCAAATTGTACTGAGCAAAATTTTGTTAAATTTTGGTCAACGTTACACTTACTGTTAAGTTAGAAAGATATTATCTGTGAAGTTGTACACTTTATTTGTTTAAATGAACTGTATCGAACTGTTTGCTGATATTGTATGCCTGTAACTCAATAAATGGAAAAAAATAAAAAATAAAAATTAAAAAAAATAATATTTTTTTGAAAATGTTTGTTTAATTATGATCATATTGATCTTCAAGATCCAAATACATAATACATAAATTCATTTGTTTGATTTTAATTTTGTCAGTTAAGTCCAATTATGCCCAACAGTGAACATAAAGTTGGTATGATTTAGTTTTTTTATTAGAACAGTTTCTTTCATATCCTGGAATTTTTTTTGTTAATTTGTGCGACAAAAATTAATCGGCAGTATGATAAGGAAAACCTATACATATTGTGCAATTTGCGGGGGATATAGCTCGACCATGTCAGCTGCTTGTTATCATTGCATCTTTTATATTGTTGGGAAATATTCAACATTCAAACTTGTAAGTGGTTTGCTTGGCCAATTCTTCAATTTGACCCTCTTTAATGGTTAAAATGTCCTACTTTTCAAATGTGAAATGATGCTAAAACCAAAAACATTGGAAATGTTCCTTATGACCCCCTTTATGAACAATACTGGAAATAAGTAAAGTAAACAAATAAGTTGAAAAACCTGTTTCTTGATTTGTTGATTTAAACATATTTATTGATAATTCAAGAGAAAGGATTGGGTACAAGTTATCCAACTTAGTGAAACCCTCTCCTATGTACAGTGCTTACATATAATATTGAGATGCAATGAGTTGATACAATTATTACTATTATTCATTTATCTTCCATGAAAAAAGAGAAATTGTAAGTTCTTATCAGCATACATATCAGTCTTCAACTGAAGGGACCCCTTTGTACTATCATCAACAGTGCAGTGTTGCTTTTACATGCTTCCATTAAAGAACACTGCAATCAACCCCTGGAAAGCAATAAATTATGAGTCACAACAGACCTCTATGATGTTAAGCCTCTTTCAATCTCTTGACATGCCAACACAATTTAACAACTTCATTGACGTAACCTTTGTTTGAAAGTTAACAATGTTTTCATGTCATCTCAATTTTATGAACTTCATTGCTGTATCATTTGTTTGAAAATTGATGGAGCAATTGCCCCACCTTGCACAAAACATACAGAGAAGTGAATTTCAAAAGATGTATTACACCACTGGCTCCCGCCCAACAATCAATAAGTCAACTGAATGTTGTTTTTGCCAGTTGAGAGTGTTACAGTGTTGGCAAGGTGCTTGCCAGCTAATTGATAACCAAAGCTCACGTGTAGAACAAGAACACAAATTGTTCCTCACACTATTCAACAGCGGAAATCTAATTGTACAAGAGCGGGCCTCGTCCATTTTGAAAATGTTCTTTATTTCTCCAGAGAGTTGCAAGAAGGCAACAATAATTGGGCAAGTTTTCTTTCGTGTGGTCTGCAGTGGTAGTCACTGTAGCAGTTTCCCCCCTTAATTGTTCTCCTGTTGTAGAGGAAGAAACATAGATGAAGATAGATAGATGTACACAATAACCAACAGGTCCCATCTGCAGACAGGGTCTCACTCAACGTGATTAGAGGAAATGTTTTTCCTACTTAGGAACCATAAATGAATGTACCTACTATATAAGTTCGTTTCATCTCACCTCACCTCACTGTATTAATTGATCACCAAAGTTTAATGAAAAACCCATCTGAAAATTTTTCAAGATCTTAAAGAAAATATATAATTTTAAACACTTTAAGATGAGTTACCGCAACCTGCCTGTCCATTCAGTGAAAAAAATAAATTTGCTGTGAGACAAAACATTTCTTAAAGTGGATGTGTACATAACTTGTTAATGATAAATGATAAACTGTTTAGTAGACATGTCTGTGCCTTCCTAGTTTACAAAGACAAGATAATTGTTTGTAAAGAGATATATTTGGATTTAAATTTTAAATAATTTACTTTTGAAGGTATGCCTGCTTCTTTGAAACTGCACTTATTCACACACAATGATTCTGCTGTTAAGGAACCATCCCTTCAGCCAAACGGGTGTATATCTAATTGTCCTGGCCGTTCTGAAAGGAAACACGCAATAAAGTTGCATCTATAATGTAGGGCATTAGAAGCTTTCAGAGAGTGTGTTAAGGTATCACTAAACCACTAATGGTCAGTCTCACACCATGATCTGTCAAATCCTACAGTTACCTAAAGTGTCGCTCAATCTGGGAAAACATTTTTATTTGCGAGTGTGGATCTGTAGGTTAAGAAAGCTCCCTCTGAGACTTCAAACTCGTTCATCATGATCGGTAGACAATAATTAGCTCCTGATACCATGTATTCAGCCTCATTGCATGGCTCTTACATTCTTTTCATCACCTCTCCCTGTAGTCAATATTCAATCTTCCCTGATCACTGGCCAAATGTTATTACCAGCATGCCATACACCTTGCATTTTATTGTTCACGTTTACAACATTGGGAATCAATACTAACTTTATCTTCAATGAGATACGGGTTAGTGGGGTGAAGAATGGGTTTTGGGGCTGGTTAGTCTTATAGGGCCCAGGCTTCAATGGGATTGAGTTAGAGTCCGGCTTGATGAAACACATGGTGGACATTAGTAGGGATTAGTCAGGGAGATCTTCTCTGTGTCCCTTTCTTCCTTTAAATCTTTAAAGGATGCCATCGCAAATTGGGTGCCGGCATCCCTGTTGCTAATTTGATTTTTCACCTTGTCATCTTTTATTGATTTGAATGAACCATGATTAATTTCTATGTTGTATTTTCTTTTGGAATGATTAAGAGATGCTTTTTTCATTGCAAGTCTCAATCTGTAAAAACTAACTTTAGCATCATCAAATGGGAGAGATGATTTAAAAAAGTTTTATTGCATTGACTCTAAAATTCATTCTATTCACTAAGTTATGATTTTAACATTAATATGTTGAAGCCATTATTTTGGAATCGCTTGATTTTTAATGCAATATCAATTTTGTTATGATTAGAAATTTGCTGGAGAAAGCCCAGATGGGAAAAATTCAATCGCAGGTTTTTTATATAAAAGATATCTTGATTAAGCACATAATAAAGCAATTTGACAATACAGATTGCTTGAATTTCATTGGAGTCACTATTGCAATATTGGTTAATTATTTGGTCCTCTAAGAAGGTTGTAGGACGTTGTTTCAAATATGGCAGGAGGTGCTTAGTGGACTGTACTATGCAAACACACGCACAAGGAATATCTTGAAATTCAACCATAAAGTATTTACTTGACTTAAAGTAAAAGCTCCAAAGTTACAGGTACTGCAGTGAAGAATCAAATGCAAAAAGACAATTAAAACGCAGGGGAATATTGAGATATAAACCCATGAATATTTCCTGACTTCAAGTATGACCTCCCTATTGCAGGTACTGCAGTAAAGAAATTAAATTAAAAAAGACAATTAAAACGCAGGTGGATAATAAGAAATAACCCTATGACTATTTTACAACTTCAAGCATGACCTCCCTTTTGCAGGTACTGCAGTGAAGAGATAGAGAAGAAAGTGTCCATCTTCAGGAAGATGCTGATGGAGAAGGAGGGAGTCTCTGAGGGTGCTGTGGACAAGGACGAGTTTGGACGTCCACTGTAAGTACTCCACATCTGATCCTTTTTCGTTTCTTTCAGTCAGGGTTCGAAATTAGCACTAGCCCGGTAGCCCATGGCTAGTGCAAAAGATGCTGGGCTAGTAAAGTGCAATGACTGGTAGTCCGAAGGACTAGTTCAATTTGAAGAAAATATGATTATATCGGTGTATTTGGCTAGTCAGAATATCTTTGGGCTGGTGTTCTTAGGAATGCACTAGTCCGAATGGCTAGTCCCCCAATTGGACTAATTTCAACCCCTGCTTTCAGTGATAATTTGCACCCAAGTCCTGCTTCAGGTACTCATTAAATCAAGAATGGACCCATAAGAATATAAGCTGTGTGTCAAGGGCTGCCATTATTTTATGTGGCACTGTTTGCTTTACTATAAGAGAACGCATTTGCAACTGCTTGAACTCGCAAGAATGTGGGTAGTAAGTCCTTAGACTCAGCAGGTCAAATCTACATTTGAACCCAAGCAAGGTGTGTACAGTTCATTGCAGTTGGTGTTTGCTGACTCTGAGGGTGTGCATTAGACCCTAACAGTACACTTTGTACTATTACAGATAGTGTGATCCCAAATATGACAATGTAACATTTGGTCACTTTCCACCTTTGATTGGATTGCTCTCATCACAGACTTCTGAATGTCAAATTTTTAGCTCTTGTATATTTCTATAGTGTTTTTGATGTCTGTTGATTTTGTTGATTCTTCAAGCAATTTCACATTACCTTTGTTATTCAATGAGAATGAGAATATTTTTAATCAGGTTTTAGCTGGTCAGCTGCTCATGATATTTATAGGTGAGGAACATGAAGACATCTAGTTTTTGGTCAAGACAAATAACTCTACTGTGAATATAGTTTTCTATATGGATAAAAATAATTATTGTAAGTACTGATTTTGTTATCAAAATTATCTTCTACATTTCTTGATTGTTATAAAGACTTGAATTCTTAACAATTTCTATGTGATCTTCATTGTTCTAAACCAATATTCACTTCTGAAAACTTCAAGATGCCAACATATTGCCATTAAATTGCCTGATGAGAACTTTACATGTTTAATGGCTCAGGAATAACCAGTAGAGATAAGTTATTAGGAAAGAAGGTCATTTGTTCGTTGGAATTTATTAGCAACAGATATGTTAATGTTTGAGATGTCCCAATTTGAAAATAAACAAGTTTCTCTATTTCTGCTAATCATCTAATTTCAGCTCACATTCCTCAATTTTCTCAACCAATTACACAAGATAGTTAATATGTAATCATCTTGTTAAGGTTATCCCAAGAATGCAAATTCATCAATGATTTAATTATTATTTTGTAGAAGAAGACTGACAGCAATTTAAATATCCAAGTTTTCGTTTTGAAACTCTTCCAATATTTCCAAATTCAATTTTTGAGCTTTAAAGCATGTTAAATGAGGATACTGATTGGTATTATTTTAAAGATTTAAGAAGGAATGATAAATATCAGGGGAAACATTTTTGTGCTGTCACTTAAGATATTGTGTTACATCAAGTGACGTGAAGATGAGGAAATCTGAGAGTAAAGAGCGTCCATTTGATCCAAGTAGAGAACTGGATGACTCCAGGACACTTCAAATGCTTCAATAGAAGATGCTATCAGAAGTGTAAATGTTTACAGTGTTAATGAAAAGTTTTTATGAAGAATTGATTCATGTCATATTCTCGGGGAAAAGCCTTCTGCATTGTCTGTTGATAAGCTCAATCTTGGCCCGTAATAAGGTTGTGCCAGTTTGACAAGATTTGGTATTGACGTCTGCTGTTTGAAATGACGTCTGCTACTGAGATAGCATCAAAAGTCACACAAACTGCTTCACAGGCGTGTGTCAAGAACATGTTCAGATGTGGTTGGCCAGTTCTATTTAGTACATTCCAGTTAGCGGCTCTGGTTATTGGGAAATGTCATGAATTGAATATTTGCAAAAAACATTTTGTTCAGGTTTTCGTGTCTTGATTAGCAGTTTCTGTTTTACAATTTTTGACCCTCTGGATGTTTTATCTGGTAAGGGAGATGTAAAGCATTGCAAAGAAATTGTAGCTTAAGACCAGGTTGTGACTGTTGATTGATTTCATTTTAACTTTTTGATAGACCTTTTTTATGAGAATACAGATCAGATTGGAACATTGATTTCAAACAGTTAAAAATAGAGAATTTATTGTGGGATTAAAAACCTAGAATAGATCAAGAATGTATGTTTGGATTTGTGACAGGATCATTGTCATTGTTCAACCTAATCTTAAGAGTAGAAGATCAAACTTAGATAAAAAATGATAACAACATTAAATCTTACACACAATGAAAGTATGTTATATTACAACACTTTTGGTGTTTCTTAATCCGAATTTATAACACATCTTCACTCAGATTATCCATGAGGGAGTTACTTCATTACATCAGCAGCAAAGATATTTTTTCTCAAGAGTAGAGGTACATTACTGCTATCCCTGATGTCCGTGAGAGTGGATGCTGTTTCCCAAACAACTACTTCAGTCTAGCCACTGCTCCTGCAATCATAAGCAGCAGGGGAAATCTATGAGCTGCATTTGTTTTCACCTTGTTAATTTCAAGTAGATTGTCATATCAATCATGTTCCATTTCATCTTGTATCGTCAGTGCTGAGGGGAAAGAGTTTGTTCCAAGAGTGCTATTCTCCTGAAAACTAGTTATTGGAGTGTTTGACATCTGTTGGGTCAATAATTAGTTAATGAAGACACAATGGAAAGCTCATTCTCTTAATAGGCAATCAAGCACCCATGTGGCATCTGAAGTGTTGGGGTTTGGTTTTCTGTCTCCGAACATGACTCTTGGCACAGATTTGTGTAAGGTTTTAGCTTAACTGTTGATTCCCTGTGTTCCTCTACAATGTGGTATTAGCTGGAACATTAACTATTGTACTGTGCATGATTAGTTGCAATACAAGCTTTTATATAATGGGCTGCAATTATGAATGTTAACACATGCCTCTCACAGGGGTCGAAATTAGTCCTATTGGGGTACTAGCCATTCGGACTAGTGCATTCCTGAGAGCATTAGCCCAAAGACATTCTGACTAGCCAAATACACCGATATAATCATATTTTCTTAAAATTCAACTGATCCTTCGGACTACAAGTCCTTACACTTTACTAGCCCAGCATCTTTAGCGCTAGCCATTGGCTACCGGGCTAGTGCTAATTTCAAACCCTGCTCTCTTTTGCTATTTGTAGCTTTAAGAGCTTAGCGATGTATTATGCCGTTGAAGACACAAATCTAAGAATATCATTCTTCTGAAGTTATTTTCATGTATGGAGATTATGCCAACAACTATGCATTAGGATATGGAAATGTCTCAAAGCAAGTATCCACTTTAATTCAGGAAAAGTATCAATGATTGCATGCTTCTTGTATATTAGAGTATAAAGAAGAGAAAAGAGTGAAAGAGATGTCAATTTATTACTGGTGTTTTATTCAAACTTGTGCTTTTCATTCATGATACAGTTTAAAGTATAGAAGCAATTTCTCATGATATCTAAGATCTTCCTAAAAAGAGGCAAGTCCCATAAAACCAAGGATCTTTTTGAACCAACTCTCCCCTGATATTATCCACATGAAACTCAATATTCCATCTATCTATCTGTTACAAACTTATAAATGATGATTCACTGTTAGCTGACTGTCCTTTTGTAAACTTGTATCATTTTAGGCAATTGATCATAATGATTTTGTTAATAGGCATTTAAAGATACTTGCAGATGTTATCAAAAAGGGCATGGCAGTTTGTTATAGCAAGTGATTTGATGATTACATGAGATGATTCATAAGTAAGTTTCAACATGTTTGGAGATTAGTTTCTTATCAAATAAAGTTCATGTACTCATTTGGAGATATTTATTTATATATGTTTCATATCAAGCCAATGAAAATACATAAATATTTGCTTTGTCAACTGAAATTGAATATCACATGTTTGTATACTGTGATGTTATCTCAAGTTAATCATGAATAATGTATTGTATTCCTAAATCTGATTCATTTAACACATGGAATGTTTACTAGTTCAGTATTATCGGTTAAATAGGTTCAAACTTCTGCCAATCCAGTATATGTATTCAAATTATGAAAAAAATCCAAATTTGTACTTGAAAGTTATAAACCACAATTCACTATGAATAGCACTGAGAAGATTGAAATGATTTGAATTATTTGAGTGACTTGCTTGTTTCAGCTGATGCTAAAAGCCCCTTTCACCACATGCATATTTTGCAGATTTCAGATATTTCTAGCTCTTTGTCCTTGCAGTAAACCTAGTGGCAATACAATGATTGTAAATGATCTTTAAACTTGCTTAAAACCTTAATTTTCATACAGACCTTTTATCTTTATTATGTTTTCTCTTGTCATAGTTGTTAATTGTCCTTGACAAAAAACATGCATTTGTTAAAGAATCCTTAATGAATCTAAAATTGCTTAAAGAAATATTTGAATGTTTTCTAAGTTGCAACATGACATGATTATAATCTTTAGATATTAATGGAAATTTGAACTTGACAGTCAATATCTGCAGATGTCAATTTCAACCAGAGACCTGCTTTGAATATGTAAGGGCAATTTATTTGGGATTGTAGGGATGCCAATTTGAAAATTCTCTTCAAGTTAACCTCTGCCTAATTGAACAATGTTGGCATCAAAATGGCCTGAATGTTCCATGTTGATTTGGATCTAGTCAGAGAGACAACACTTGAGCTGGTTAGATTATGGTCCACGGTTTAAGAATACAAGATGAGCCTTTATTTTCAACAGCGGTAGATCGGACCTCATTTTCTTGAAACTTTCAGGGTTGAAATTTTACAGATGCAGCCACGAAGTGCGATGGAGATATAGTTTTGGCTCCATCCTACTGTCTGTCCATTCAAGTTAAAGGGGACAGCTTTTCTCAGAAACTATTGAAGAAAGGATACAAAATTTGATGTGTGACTTCAGAGTATCAATATCTTGATGGAGTTTGAAAATCAGAAATTTAAGGCTGCAATTATTTGTTATGAAGTTATTGTCCTTTTTGGACTCTTTCTGAGGGAATCTTCAACGGGGAAATTCCCCTTCTTGTTAGTTTTATTGTGTATTAATGTTTCATGAAAGTTTGTCAGCCAGACCCTAAAATAAAATGAAATTGAGGAAAGTCTATAATGACTTGAGAGCTCAATAAAAAATTATAATGAAGAAATCTCAGTCTCCTTTTCATATATTTATTCTTTTTATCCCACCGGTATGTAATACCGTGGGATATAGTCATCACCCTGTCCGCCTGTATGTCCGTCTGTCCGTCCGTCCGTAATCATTTCGTTTCCGGAGCAGAACTCAAAAACCGGTCCACATATCTTTTTGAAACTTTACATGTGTATTGCCCACCTACTGAAGTGGTGCCTTTTGATATTTTCACATTTCTGACAATCTTATTCTTTATTATTTCCATGGAAACGGCTCTTATTTGGACTCTGTTCATGAAAGGTTTCGTTAAAAAAAAAACGGTCCACATATCTTTCTTAAACTTTACATGAGTATAGCCCACCTACTGAAGTGGTGCCTTTTGATATTTTCACATTTCTGAAAATTTTATTTTTTATTATTTCCATGGAAACAGCTCTTATTTGGACTCTGTTCATGAAAGGTTTTGTTTCATATATATTAGCTTATACTATTATGAACCTTTCTTGAAAAATTTACAATTATCTTTCAAAGGTTTACATCTTACGATCATGTGGAACCGGTGGGATATGTCATCTTCTGATGACTCTTGTTAATTCAAGTTTTAGATTTATTGAAAAAATTCATTTCACAGTTTAATTGTTGACTAGTTTGATGTTGCTAAAAGCAGATGAAAGATGTGGTCAAAACAATTATTTGTAGCTATAATTTTTAAACTTCATTTGAATGAGCAATTTGAGTGGGTTTTTCTTCAAATGAAGCATGTAGTTCTTGTAGATTTCTAACCTGTATGATTAGGAGGAGGAAATGCATGTCAAATCAATTTAAAACTGTATATGTACCATAAAAAGCATGACGTTATTTCTAAATTTGAACAAAGAATTGAAATGACCAATCCTAGAAGAAAATTTTATTAATTGCAAAGTTATTAAAAATACGAAAGAACCTTAATAAATACCAGCACTGACCATAAGTAAAAGGCTTTATCTCAAACATTGTTGAATATCATTATTTTAGCATTTTTGACAGAAATTAGAGACTTTCTATTTACTATTGTGACCAAAATGTACTTGGACCAAGATGAAAAACTTAGGCCTTATTTTTGACTGCAATCTGTAATCAGTCTTTACATCACACATTTGTTTCTTCAGAATAATTAGCATTGCTCTATACCTGTTTCATTTTGTTTTTTCAAGTTGTTTTTTGAAAGAGCGTGTCAGATATAAGAAAAGTTTCCCATTGACCACTCAGGTGTACTGATCTGAATGAATTATTGAGGAGCAGCGCATGCTTCAAATCAAATTTAGAACTTTCTTTGAGGTCCATGTTAACAGCCCTCCATCATCAAATGATTGAAGTGTAGGAGCAGTGGCATTTACAGTGCATCGTCTTCTTCATAGAACTTTTTTATGTGTCATATCTTGGTGGTTCTTGGAGAAAATATTTAAAGGAAGAACTTTTATTTTAGCTTGAAAATATATTTTACAGAGTTTTGTGTTATTGTTTTTCCAAAACTAATCTTGAACATTTTGACACAAACAAAGAATATTAGAGATATGAATATGAAACAAAAGCTTTCATGACCAACAAAACAGTCTTTTGACAGAAAAATTTAATAGACATCAAGCACATGGTTTCTTAACTTCAATCAACACAGTTGACACTGTAGCTTGTTTACTTGTTGCTGTGAGTAGCTGAGTAAATACCATTTGAATTTTTCCTTTCATAGACAATTTACACAAAGAGTAAGATACCATTGTTGTGAAAAACAATAATTTGACTTTCCATGGCCATAGTTTGACATGACATTGTCCCATATTCTAAAAATTTCAAGCTTTAGGTGCCAATTCTTGTACATGCCTTTTCCCTTTGACAATGTGAACATGTTGAGCATGATAAATCACAGGCTGTTTGATTAGCATTCCTCTTTGATGGGTGAATACAATGATCCTCCAGCACAGCTTATACTGAAATGCAAGTGTTGATGAAGGAAAGATTGTCGGCCTTTGTGTCTTTGTTCTAAAGTAGCCTAGTTACTTAATCCCATGGTGATCTTACAATTGTCCCTGCGTAATACTCTCCATCTGAGGTGCTGCAAGTACCGTGATACTGATGATAAATTCGCATGTCCAATCGAGATTATTTCCCCGTCAGTCTAAGCTTGATTAATGTAATTGAATCGATTCTGATCAATTATTAATTGATGCTTCGACCAGTAGCCTACTGTCTGGGACCCATGCAACTTTTGAAAAGTTTTTTTTGGTCGACCTGGCTTGCATATATTTTGGGTTTATTTGATAAGGATCTTATTCTATTTTCCTTGATAATTGAAAAAAGTAGGCAAACATGTTTGATTTAATAAATCTTGCTTGAGCTGTCGCAATTTTGAAGGCATTGAAGTGTGACCTGGGACCTGCTTCAATAAATTTACTCATGATTGGTCAGAAATTATAAAAAAATTAAATGTTTTGAAGTTCTTTTTCTAATAAATTTTGGATTGTTGTTGATATTTTTTTACAGGAAACCCAAAGTCAAAAACTTGTTCATCAGTTTATTTAAGTTTTATTCCTTTTTCTGCCGCGGTCAAGAACTTCATTATCATTTTGATTTTTCTTTCCCACAGGTCCTTGATTACAAGAACATTGATTAAAAACTACTTCATTAACATTCCCACTGGATTTAGAATGGCATCATATGACTTTCTGCAGAGGGGAATAAGTGGATTATTGTTGCCTTATTTTAATCAGCTTAATTCTGGCATGAAGTTGCAAGGTTCTGCATTATTTATGTAATGTCATTTCGCTATTGTTTGACAACTCATGGATTATTCTAATTTGATTGTAGTTTTTCTGATGCAATATTTTGCAGTTCTTAAATCCAAATAGTTTTGTACTTCATTGTGACAGATGACATTTCCAGATAATGAAGGATTATTCGTGGGAAACTTTGGGGTTCATGAAGAAATTTTTCAGATTCCAACGTTGCTAATATTTTTATCTTCAGTGACAAATATTTTCAGCATGTGCAAGTTGCATATATGATATAAAATTGATGCTTTAGTAATTAAACATATTTAAATAAGGATCCCTTTAGAAAACATAAATTCAAAACATTTGAATAAAATCTAAATTTTGACAATGTAACTGCTCGAACAAGCAAAGTGTTCTCAGTGCACTTAGCCAAATTGTTACAACTCTAGTTTAGAGTGTTAATGTTATGTAATACGGATACCTTTGCAATTGTCATTAGCGTACAATACAACAGTTGTCAAAGCTACATCAAAAGAACAAGAGCCTCAAGCGGTAAAAGCTTTGTCTCATGGTGAATCTCAAGAGAAATGTCTCTTATTCAGTCCAGCATGTACATATGCGTGAGAAACAAATTGCAGTGGGAATGGACTTTTTTCCGGCTGTTCTACCCAAGGAAATTTGATCATTAATTCATAATGGACGGGCATGTTTCTCGTAAGGTGTGTTTCATCTGCCAGGGCTTGATGTTATTAAGTATTTAGTTCATCGCAACATCTCCAACATCTGCATAGGCATTCTAGTTATCTAATGGAAATCTCTGTCAATGTTTTCATTGTTGTTCACTTTTCTTGTACTTAATTGTTTTAGAAATACTTTAGTAATCATCATCATCATCATCATCATCATCATCATTATCACATTCCTTTTTACCATTATCATCTTCGTCGAATTGATTTCAGTTACCGGTAGTTTTATTTTTCATCATCTTTATGTACTATCTGTATCGGTACCTATACAATTTGGTGAAATAAAACTTTTAAACAGAGAAATTTAAGAAATTTATTTAAGTCAACAGAAAAGGAAAACGGGAAGATATATTTAGAATGGCCAGTGAAACCAATTAAACTGAAATTAACAATTGAAGAAGCATGTCTCCAGAGTATGATAAGAGGTAAATGATTTAAGAGAAATTTAGAGGTGACTAGAGCTAATGAACAAGCTTGTCAACTGACTTTATCCAGAGGTTTGTACAGTGCATCTGCTTTGACTCATTAGATTTGGATATCATGTTAGATTGATTATTCTACATTATTTGAACTATGGCTGTTTTAGTGTAAATTTGGTCAATTTGGCAGCTCAAGGATTTTGTTGTGTTTTTGGCTCTCACCATATAAGTGAATTCCTTTTCTTAGGAACAAAGCTCTGTCTCAAAGTGTTAAGCAGAGTTCCTTTGTTTCATGAAGTACTTCACTACTTGGGAATGTACAAAAAATGTCTTTTATCAACTTTGTCTTTATTGTCATAATGAATTGCAAATAAAAGAATAACTTCAAAATACAAATGTTAACAAGGAATGGACTGTCAAATGAATCTGTATTTCAAACATTGTGGTATTTTTATTTGTTTCTCTGGTCCATTTTAACTGTTAAGATAAGCTTGTTAAATAGTCTTAGTAGATAAATATAGCAATGAGAGAAATAGTATGTTATGGCATTGATAGGAGTAAGACTAGTTATTTTATAATTTGAAAACATTGGTTACAACTCAGTAAAAATGGTATGTTTTCACTACTTTCGACTAATAGAGGACTCAAGGTGTATTTCACTAATAATAGGGTGAGTTATCCAACAACTATACTTGACGTGCAGTTATTTAGGAAATGCGTTACATTTTTGGTATAATTATCAAGTCAAAAGTTTACAAAAAAAGTTTTGAACTCAAGAAAACAAATGTGCCAATGAATCTGTCAACATAATTTTTCACGCATAAAATTTCAAAGTCTGAAAATTTGTAAAATCAAGCATATACATAGCCTAGTTAAGAAAGTCCAAGCCCCCTCCCTCTTCAGACACTGTGTCTATTGTATTAAATGAAGCTCTTCTGTATCTGTCCAGCTGATTAGAGCCGCGGATTATTTCCAAGCAGTTTGATTCTCTGGCAACTATTTTTGTTGTTATAAATCTAGTTAGCACATTTTACAGCCCTCACCAGATGGAGGTCCAACTTGTACAATTGAATTTACCTTGATTAGAAATGAGCCATGGCTTTTAAAGGAAGAGTTATAAGCTTGCTCTGCTTGCTAAATCACCTTGGTCGTAATGGACTGATTCTGGTTAACATACCACACCTGAGCTCGTTAGTGATCAATCACTTCCCTGAACTACCTGATGTAATTAAAATGTGATAGAAGTTCAGTTTGGTCAGTAAGTCAGTTGAAAGATATTGATTTTCAGAAATATAACATCAAAAGAATTTTAAAAAAAATAGTTTTGAAACATTCATACTTGTATGAAATATGGAGATATGATTCTTTCAAGTAAAAAAAACCCTTTGTAACACTCTCATATAACACTTTAGTTTCTATGCAATTTTTAAGCCAATCTTAGTGGCAAACTGACAGAATCAAATTTTGTTGTCACTTGCTCAGGATATAATATCATGAAAAAGTTTTGGACCACCAGGGGAAGAGCTATATATACCGCTAGACAAAGAGCTTGATGTAATGTCTTATTTTCTATTGCAATTTACATATCAACTAGTGCCTCTATCAACTTGTAGAGTAGTATAGGGTATCATTGTGCCGATAGATTGGGAACATTGAAGGATCTGTACAGTAACTTTGTATATATACAAAAACTAAATTAAATTTTGTTTGAAGAATCATTTATACAATTGCTTACCTTCTTTTCTTTCCAAAGTAAAAATTGAAACTTTTCGACCAAAGAATTTCACCTTTTCTTTATTAAGTTTCAGAAAAAGCTTACATAAAACATCTTTAAGAAAGTAAACTTTAAAAGACATCAAAAGATTTGACAACATTTTATGTGAAATTAAGAATGGTTGCATCAGTGCTTTGATTGTGAAGCTATTATCCCAAAGACTATTAATGTGAATAATAGATAGCTACTTGATGGTGAATTGTATCCTAAAAAGTTTAGTGTTTCCTGCTCTAGGGTAATATAATATACAAACCATATTCCAACCTTTTAGAACCTTTTAGCTTTTTGCCCAAACAGCTGCCTCTGTGATAGTATCAGTTAACTATTCCAATCCTACTTCTTCCAACTGAGGGTAAATGTGTAGACATTCATCAAGATATCTTTAAAAGGGGATAAAATCAGTTTTGGTACAAAGATTTCAAGATTTCAATCAAACATTAAGAAAATATTTCCATTTAAGCAATAAATTTCCAGTGTTCAAAGATCTAGTTTGATTTGAACTTAATCACTTGTACATAAGTTAGAAGCGATTATTTTTTATTACCATACAGAATATATTTTAGTTACAGATGAGAAACTTCTATCTCCATTTTGTTTTTAAGTTATTGAAGTTTAGTGATTGTTTTTTGTTGTTTTTAGCAATAAATCATTCATTTCCTTGTCTTTTTTTGTCATTCGTCCTTTTGAACTGTTTACACTGAGCTGATTGTGACAATTGCTTTTTGTTATCAATTTGGATTCAATCTTTGTTAACTTTATTATGCCTTAGGAGTAGCTGCAAGCAAAGATTTCATTGACAAAATGCACAACAGGAAGTTGATTGGCTTTCATATTTATTTTTCACAGATAGTTATACAATGAATTTGTTTTATTTTCTTCTTTCTACTAGTCAAATTGTTAGGAAGTAATTATCTTCAAAGAAATGAACATCACTAAATCAACCAAAAAGCGGCAATATTTTTTAAAGGCTTCGAATGATTTGCTATTTCCTGTTTGCTCATTCAACAGCTTCTAGTCATCTATGGCAATTTGTCAAGCCATTTTTTTAGTGGTTCTTAAAGAAATATTCCTTAGGCCAAAATATTGCTTGATGACATCAACTGTGTAACTTTGTAATCCGTAAAGAAATAGCAATATGGTATATACAACCAGGAAAATAAGTGCCATGCCAGTGAATTTAGTTTGTTCATGAGTTTGGATTTTCAGGCATTCAATTATCAATGACTGTCACGATATACAGTTAATTGAATTTTGATACAAATTTTAGTGAATATTGATCCTACTAAGGTGAATATTTGGAAATAATTAAAAGTTAGTTTCTGGTGGGACAAATAAATATTAATATGGTTTTGTGTTTAACTGTTTGTTACTGAACTTGCATTCTCTTAATGGAAATATTGAATTAATATCAGTGAAATAGTATCTTTCCGTAAGAATGTTGTGTTTACTATGTCTTGTTATGTCTCATATTGGACACAAGTATTGCAAAATCTATCATATCATGTGGTTGCTAACTTACTGTATTGGGACATCCCTATCCTCAACTTATGAGATCAATCAAATCAATAGGATCTAAAAAAAGTTATATATCATTATGATTTACATTTTCAGATTTATATTTCAATGCATTAAAGAACAGTGAATATCACCTTGGAACAGAATTAAGACATTTCATGTGAAAGTGGATATGAATCAAACTCATTAACACATTTGAAACGATAAACAATGAAAGAAAGTAACACTGTTTCAATTTCCAAACATTCCAAGTGTAATTTTATGCAGATTGTTATTCCACACAATCCATTGAAGACACTGTGGAAGAGTGGAAGATTTAACAAAAATGGAGAGGTTTGTAGTGGAGTCTGAAGATCCTCCTGAAGTCATTGGTATTCTGGTCCACACAGAGACTTGGGATCTTCAGGTGTCAGAAGAACAGGCTTACCAGGCTTCAGGGACTCGGGATAATCAAGATGGCCGCCCTTCAGGTCGTGGGCAGACGTCAAGTTAGAAGTGGTAGATACAAGTTGTATTAGACGATTATTGGATGAAAGCTGATGTGAAGTTACAGTGGAGATTAAACTATGCTTTGTAGATTTTTGGCCTTTTTCAAAAACATACCTTCAATATATAAGATGGGACAACATAAATCTCAAAGAAATTAGGATGTTTAGTTAAGTTGTATAAGAAATAGATATTTAGTTTACTTCACGCTGCTGCAAAATTAAAAAAAGTGTACTTTAATATTTATCATTTAGGCGTCTCTTGGACAAAACCTACCCCAATGCTTTGCTTACTTCTCTTTGAAATAATTTTGTACATGAACACAATTGAGGAACGATCCTGTCATAGAAGCATCTTTATGTTTCTTTGTGATTTCTTTATGTAAATATAACTACTGTACTCTCTGCATGTGAATTATAACATTAAATGCTTTGAACATTATCATCTCTGACATTTGAGTGAGATCATCTTGAATTCTTTGATCATCAAATGATACATGTCAAATGGTGCTAGATCATGATGAAGTGTCAGAGCTGGAAAATTCATACATTTTTGAGGACTCAATCAAGCAAGGGAGATGATATTTTCTCATTGCTCAGGGACACGTTTGACATTTTTGCAAAGAACAAATCTAAGTATCCCACATTTAACAGCAACTTGTATTGGTACTTTTCTAAATATCATTCATACCACTTTTATGATGACCATCAAGGAAGCTAGGTTATTTATAATGTCATTGTATACCAAAGTTTATTTTATTTCTCCCTGTATGAAAATACCATTGCAACATCAAAACGCAGTGCATCATATCCTTGCCACAAATGGCAACTAGTTCAAGCTGATACACAGTTTTACTAGCATTGCGTGACAAGTTGTTTTCTTCCTGTAGTAGTCCTGTACTAGTTGCCAATTTCACCTTACTAAAGCTCTGTTTCTAAAGAGATGATTTGGTACCTTCACCTGTGTGATACACACATATTCTAAAAGGACAGGATTCTGTGATGTGAGATTTGAATTGATAAATGTAAGCATGAATTCCTGTTCCAAATTTTATCACTAAGCCGTACTGCTACTAAGGAACCTGTAAGTTGTATAACCTGTGGAACAGAATACATATAATACTTACACAAAAAACACCCACCTAAAATGATTTTGAAGTAATAATTTTATCATAATGTAACAGTCATGGTTCCAGGGTCATACCAGGTAGATCTCTCAATCGCTCACTACAAACAATCTCAATCCAATGCTACAAACAAGTGACATGATGACCTAACCTTTGACCTTCGTTTACGACATTTGATTGGTTACACTTCCACTTAACATACAGTTATTCAATATTTTGTTTCCGGTTGCAGCATCCACTTGTGACTATGTAATTAATAAAAATCAGGCAATAAAAACATATTTGTCACATAACAGTCCGTTATTACACGCTGAGGTCACATTATAGAGGTTGCAAGTTACGCAAATTTAATTGATGTTTATGATCAAAAGACGTGGCCGTTTCACTGTTTATCAACACTGTCAGGTTGGATTGTTATCGTGTCTATAAAGTAATGTTAAAAAACCTTTGTGTCCAATTAATTGATTTTATTTTTGGAAATTTATGTTATGAATTATTGACGATGTAGACTTAACAGTCATTGTGAAAATTAAGAAAATAACTAAGCAAGTGTGAAAATATCTTACTTTGTATTTATCGATTAGTTCATTTAGTTGTGAATCGCACAATGCACTTGACTCGCATTTGTTTTGTTATTCATTTCCTGGTTTTCACATTTCATAAATTAGTTATATATATATGTGAAGATGTTCAACTTTTGTAAGTGTTTTGCTGAAGTTTTTGACTTACTTTTTAAAAAGTAATTCTATTTTCAAATCCCAATAGAAAATATGATCCCGGTAGATCAGTAGATAGACCCTGAAACCGATAGACTACCTGGTAAACCGATAGACTTGGCAAGTCTGATTAATAGCCATATTTATCAAGAAGCATGTCAAATGTAACAGCTAAGGCAAGTGCAACACGTAACAGATGTGGCGCCATGGATGATTAAACACAGCATGCTTGTGATTAAAGCAGGTTTAATCTTTCATATAATTGGAATATTGAAATCAATAGCCTAATCTGTCTTGTGTCATAATTTTTTTTGAAAAGCAAAATGTTTCAAGTTTTACATTTTCAGATTAGAAGAGGGTTATGGGGTGAAAAAAATGTCTAATTTTTATGCAAGAGTATTTTCATGTCACAAGAATTTGAAGATGTATTGGCAGAATGATGTCATATATTCTGCAGGTGGTCGTTTTTCTAGTTTGCACCTTTCATTCATTACTGTTACCTCTAAGAAAATTTGAAGTTGATCATCTCATTTATGCGAACAGTCTTTTTGTCCAAGTCTCTCTGCCAAATTTACATCGATGGTTTTTTGGCAGTCACCTACTCTCTCAAATTTCATCCAGCTCTAATGAACACCAAATTTCTATTAGTTTAATTCAGTTATACTCAAAGTCCCTCAAGAACAATATTCATTCATGAAAAAGCCTTCATTGAAGTCTTATAGAGGTAGCAGTAACAAGTGTTTTAATGAAATCAATACAAGCACTGAAAGATTAATGACGTTGCCTCCATCTCCCCCAGATGACATCAACAGAAACATACCACTGCCAATACCTGGCTTTGATCTGACAAGCAAGTGCTAATATCCTGACCACATATATTAAATATGTATCAACATCCACTATTGATAAAACCTCTGCTGGAGTTCACCCAAATGAAATCTGATTATTTTTCTGTCTTGATTGATAAAAAGAATGTTGATATCTAAAAGAACCATTTTTATAATGAAATCAGATTATGAAAGATGACAGAGTAAATTAACAATAAGATGACATCATAAGTGTAATTTATTTATTTTTCTTCTGGACTCGTGTTTGTTTTAATAAATAAAAATTATTGTGGTGTCTAATTTCTTTTTATGATTTATTCTTAAATATAACTGCTTTAAATAGTCTTAAAGATGATAAGTACCATTAATTTGGTCAAATGAGTCTAATCAAATACATAAAAATTACTGTTCACATTCTTCTTGTATGGGTTTCATCAAATCAGGATGCATGTGTCGCATGTGTTCCTGTCATTTTTCAAATCGCTTCATCTTCGGAAATGATTAAAGATTTATCCTCGTCACACTTACAATTTCAATTCCAATTTGTATGAAATTGAATTTATTCATTGTCATATTTTCTCGTCAGAGAAAATCTAATATAAATTCGAATCACGCTGATTGAAACCCTTGTATGAAGACAAGGAGTTTTTCCTCTCCACGAAAGAGAACGTAGGCAGAAATTACCCTGCCATGTGAAGTACCCTTACCCTAACCGCCTAATACAATTAACTTATCAAGCAGCTAACACAAGCTTTTCATGAATGACAACATCAAATCAGACTTGATCGTGAGCATTTGCAAATCAGACATTCAAACACCCGGAGTGTCTTAGAGTATTAGGGTGTGTTTTTTCGCAAATCCCAGCTAGATTTTACCTGTGCTGTGTTCTGATTGGCCAATCAGCTTCGAGTACAGAGCAGGGGGTTGGATTAAAGCGAGTCAATAATAGCTTTATGTGAGCTTATTAAGCAAGGGTCGAGTACCCAGCACTAGCATCAATGTTGACTCTGGTCTTCATCAGTGCTTAGGGAAATACCATATTCATGATAACTCCAGTTGTCAGTGGTTAGGGGAATACTATATTGTGTTGGTCATCTTCCAGCTGATTGGATAATATCTGCTTATTAAGTTTTGAGAGAAGTGTTGTGAGTGTGTGGAAAGTGTTACCAAAGTTTCATGGGATGTGTTGCTTCATGGATAAAAGTATCTTGACAAGGGCAACTTATCTTTGATAAAATACTAAAATTGAAAGTTGAATTCTTAATCAGAAGTCATGGAAAATTTGTTGTCATTAGTTATTTTCCAAATGGAAACCAAGTAAGTTTTATATCATTGGATGTAAACGTCGAAAAAGATTAAGTTTGTAAGTGTCATCTTTTATAAGAAACTTTCTAGCAAAAGTTTACAGTATATTATGTAAATTTTGTTCAAAAGACTAATACAGTTTTTGAAGGGTTACATAGAATTTATATTAAAAAAAGAATTATGAATTAATTCTAGATGATTATGAGATTGACTATCATTTGAAGTCTTGGTGTCCCCTCTTTGATTTGCAAGTTGACATTTCTAGCTTTTCTCAGAAACTGAGTAATGTAGTATTTGGAACTCACCTTAACATATTATATAAAAGCACACCTATTTCTTCTAAAGAACTTCAACATTACTTCATCATTTCCATGGTTAGACAAAACCGATCCAGAAATTGTAAGTAACCTCACTAACATGTAGCAAGAATCAATCATGAAACTAGATGTAAAATCCCTTGTAACATATTTTAATTCATCAAAGCAAAGCTACTGAAGAGTATACCCTTGTACCTGTACGGGCCTGTATTCACTGACAGTGTAAACAGAGAAGAAGGGATGCACTGTCACTCATGCTGGGCCGGGATCAATAGCGAGGAGTAATCTGGCGGACCACCAGTGCCAATATGAGTACAGTGAGACCAAGTGAACACAAGTGTCGAGGAACTCTCGTCTTCAAACATATCAGCCAGGTGTCCTCACATATCTGTGCCTGTTGTGGCAAGTCAGATAGACCCTTTTCCTATGGAGGGACCGGAAATACTGACAAATCTTACTCCTACAGTGAGGACCGAAACGATGAGAGATCATTTCCGTACAGAGGGAATAGAAAAAGGAATGTGTTTTCGGGTGGACAAACTATTTTTGACTACTTCTGGGAACAGGCTCATTCCAGTGTTCAAGTTTCTCTTGGAAAAGGTTACAGTGTGGCTTACTCAGATCGTCCTAGAAGACGAAAGTCCCGATTTTCTCCGTCCGAACCATATGGTGTTCCCATTGGCTGCTACCAGATTTTCATGTAGGTGATGCTTTCTCTGCCATTCCTTGTACAATCTATTTCTCATTCTTTCAATCTTTCTGGTTACAATGGAAATTTTGTATGTCAGCATCTTTTCTGTTAGTCATTTACAACTTTTCAGGTTTGCAGCGACTAATTAGAAAAAAATTGTCATGTTAGTGCTTTCGAAAACAAATGTGATGTTTGTCACTATAAACAAACTCTTGATAAATGACCCTATTAGGATTCAAGAAGGATTTCTATAATATCTTTAAAAATAAGATTATACTGAGATTCAATTATTTGCTTCCCTATCGGATCCATAGTTATTTTTACCACTTTTTCAGGTGTTTGAATCTAAAGGGATTTATCTAATGATATTAAGGTGGTGACACTTGTATCTGCCACAATGCTATTAAAGATAATTCTCCCCCTATCACTCCTTGCTGTCGCTAAAGGATCTTTGTAAGACTTCTGCTTAGTTTGAGAAGTTAACCCTCTGAAAGCCGTGGTACTGATGAAATAAACTTTTATCACCCAACTACATGTAATTGCATAGTATCTTTGTCGTGATGGTGAAGCAGCTTTTCTATAATTCATGTATGATAAAGAAGAGAGTTTTTTCCATACTGAAAATTTGATCAAAACAACACTGTTGACACAAAAAATGACAATATTCACGAGGGATGCCAAAATTTGTAAAGGATGTTTGCCTTTAGCTCATGATGATATGCTTTTTATTCAGGTAAAGGGGCCACAGATCCATTACACATGTACAGGGCATGAAGACATACAACATTGATTTGAGCTCATAATGATAGAACTTATCTAACAGATCATTGAGTTTGACTAAGAAACCTGGGCCCAGATTTTTGAAGCTCTCTTTAGTGCCAAGATAGGCGTAGGCCAATGTTAAAGTATGGTACTTACGAATATCTTAACACTAAGAAAGCTTTGAAAATCAAGATCCAGGACCTACATATTCGAAGCTCTCTTAGTGCTAAGATAATCGTAACTACCATACATTAACATTGACTTACAACCATCTTACAACTAAGAGAGCTTTTAAGGTTTGAATCCTGCCATGCAGCTCCCTAAAAAGATTATATATCAGCCAATAAGATCAGTTTGAATGCTGCTTCACACCAAGAATCACCTCAAATGACTTTGGCCTGTTATGGGTCAATATGCTTCCCATTCATTGATTTTGATTTATTCATACTGCGTGTTTGTTCATCTGTCTAATTACAATAGGCTTAAAGTGATCGATTGAGTTTCTTATTTCTTGTTTTTGGACAATTATCTATAATTATCACAGGGGGCTGGTTCCAGGTGTTAGGAATTAAGCCTATTTGTTCCTTGAACAAGAAAATTTCTTTCTTTAATAATCTTATTCCGCAAAGAGGGACTTAAAACTTAATTGTTGCCTTGCGTGCTTGTCACAGCACATTACCTTTAAAAGGTCAGAATTCATGCAATCATCTCACTGAAACTACATTTTCAACTTTGAAAATATATGTATACATATGTTCCTCATTTCACTTATCTACTCCATAATTTTTATAAGGTTTTTGTGCTGTATTGAAATTTGAAATTTTTCTAGTTTATGCAACAGATTTCAATGGTGTTTCTTACACCAATAATATCTACAATGTTATTAGGGAAATATTCTTGACCCCTTAATTACGTTGCCTCTACCTCTCCACCATGGCTATTTGTTCAGTGTTAGAAATTGAATAACAATAATCTCCAACCATGCAGACAAGATCATGAGTGAAATAGCTAATGTTTGTGGGAGACCATTCCCAGATGATCGAAGTCTAGCACCAGGGATAACTACATTAGTCTGTTTTCTGTGTAAGTTACAACTCCTGCAACTTTCTCTGCATGCATTTCTAGTAGGTATGGGCTTGAAGTATTGATAAACAAAGCTTTGAACTGTAGTCTCTTAAAGGAAGGGTATCGTTACTCATTTCCATATTGCAAAAATTGCGATACAGAAGAGTATATTACAATATGTTACTATTGCAATATATTGCTGCTTTTAGGATTTAGGATTTTGGATGTTCTCTTTACTCTCTAGCAGCGATAAGAACAGTAATGATTTCTTAGCTGTCCATCAGTTTTAAAAAGGAGATTTTGTCATTGAGTGGTTATAAATGACATTTTTCATATGTGTGGTATTTTCGCAACATGAGTTTTCTTTATAGTCCTGTTAAATTGGGCTTTGTTTTTCTTAAATTTTTAGATGGAGTTTATTTTGAACATCCTCTATTTTGTATATTTTCATAATTAGGTCTTCAAGACAAAGTCGTGAAGACCTATTGTTTTTATCCGATTTCTTCAAGTTCTTTTTTTTTTTTTATTATTATTTGTACTTTTTTTGTGAACGAGCTACAGCTCAAACGGCTGCTCCAAATGTGACGAAACTTGGCATGCTGACAGCCCCTACCCTGGAATCGACATGCTAAGCTTTTGGATCAAATCGACCAGTACGTTAAAGGTCAAGGTCGAATCCAAAATCGAAAATTTAACATTGATTTTTTTTTCAAAATGCACTTAGAGACTTGAAAATTTTTTTACAAGAAGCGCAATGAAAAATAATGAAAAAAAGAAAATCATGACTAATTCGTAGGTCACGTGGTTTTGCCGCCATCTTGCTTTTAGTGCATTTTCGACCGTTTCGGACCCCACCCGCCTTTGACAATCTTCTCCTCTGAAGATACTTGCACTACAGAGCTGAAATTCATACTGAATGTAGCTGAAGTATTGTACATAAAAGCTATGTCGTTTAATGGTGCTAACATTAATACTTTTTGTGCTGTGACCTTTCAAAGTTGACCAAAATCGAAAAATCGCTAACTTCAAGGGCAGATAACTCAAAAATCAGACCTTAGAATTAAATGATTTTTGCATGAGAGTTAGACATTGGCAAGGTCTTCAAGATAAAAGAATAAAATCTCTCGCGAACAGTCATTTCCGGTCCTGAGGAAGGGTCAAACTTTGCATTTTGGAAAACGGATGTTTTGGTGGTTATGTTTGAAAAACTCTTGTAAACCAACGACACATGATAAATACTTGTTCTATATATCAAATGAAAGATAAAAGATCATAAAATCTTGGATAAATCTCATTAAAATTAGATTAAACATTAACATTGAAATTCGCAGCATTTAAATGTGGTCAATCCTACTTTCGTTTTGAATGATTATGATACATTTATGATTGAAAAACTGTACTTCATTGGCAATAAAACACTAGGCAATGTTTTATCTATCATCAGGCAGCAACAAGACTGTATAACCTGAGATGATTCATGTTTGCAGCCATGTTGAATTTTCTGTAAAGGCTTAAACGTTGAATATCAAGTGAAATATGGTAATTTTGATAATGGAGTAGTTACTGTTTACCTCTTAGACAAAAAGCCATGTGAAGGTCAAACAGTATGTGAAGGTCAAACGGGAATCTTGAAGACCTAAGTACTGCCGCGGCAGTCCTAGTTTTCAATTATTATGTTTTTTCTGTATTGCAATATACCAATTTACCAATAATACCGCTCATTCTTAGTCTCATTGAACTTTGTCAGTTTCAAAGGTTTTGGAGGTTCAATATACAAGCACTTCATTAGTTGAAAATGATTTATAAAAAAACGCCCTTTCCTTTTTTCCTTACTATTTATAACAGATACTTTATTAAATCATTTTATGTTTCTCAATCTTAAGTTTCTCCAACTATTTATGTCATTAACTTGTTAATAAAAGAATATCTATAGATCTAGCGAATTTGTATTTGAATTTTGAAAAGTGATTTTGTCACAAACGTAACTTTCGAACAACTACTCAAAAACTGATTCCTTATGTGAATTAAATCTAAGTTTTGATTATGAATTTTGACTATTAAATGTAGGTCTAGCAAAAGGGTCAGACATGGGTACCAAAATGATCTTGATACTTACTGGTAGCAAGCATAGTCTATTACACTTTATCACAAAAATTTGTTAATCATCTCCAAAGATCTTTGTAGATACAATAACACAAAGTGAGAGCAAGCACAATAGAGTTAAGTTACGAACAAGGGAGATATTTACAGTAAGCCTTGTACACTAAAAAGGAAACCCTTTTGATCAGGGATACATAAGCATAGCGTACTCTTCTTTATAGGCAATGTAAGTGGGGGCCCAGCTGGCTGAATGGATATATCCTACCATCTAGAGATTGATTTACTCTTGTTTATGTTAAAGTAAGAATGAGATTTATTGAGCGATAAAATTTTGTTTTGTATTTTATTTTGTCAATCTTTATGTCAAAGAAAAGATCCTTCTACTTATCACCCAGATACAAACTTGCTTGGTTACATATGCTAGGGCTGTACCTGATAATCTAGATCTGCATTGATCTTCTTAAAAGAATTCAGCTTGAAATACAATACATCAAACGAATATGGGAAGTTTCTAAAGTAATAAATGGTAACTGTTACATGTATGTTAAATTTGCAATTTTATTAACAATTTTTTTTAACAAGTGTACTCAGCATAGAAAGGTGAATAAAACTAATGACATTTAAATATGCTTATCTCATTGACTCTTTTGAAATGTTTCATGCAGGGAAATTGGCAAATTCACTCATAATGTTTTGTTTAATGTATCTTTTGTCAGAGACATTAAATCCAAAATTATTCACCTGATTAGTGATTCTGTATGTGTTGATATTAGCCCCTCTAAAAGGTTTTGCATCAATTAATCGAGAAGACAAGAGAAACTTTAGGCTTTTACCAAGGGTGTCACTAGGTCAGACTGATCATCTAAGATCCTTCAGTTGTACAGGAACGCTTGGAACGTCGAGGAATGCATTGTTTGAACTGGTAATGCTATAATTTGATCTAGGACGGATTAGGCTTGGAATGTCTGCAAAATACATGAAGTTGGTCTGTACATCCTCTCTCTTTGGTCCCATGTGCTCAATATAGCAGCAACTCCAGCTTAAACAAGACCCAAGGTCAGACAGGGTCAAAGGGTAAACAAGGTCAGGGGTCAAACAGGTTGAAGGTCAGACAGGATCAGAAAGTTCCAGGTTGAAGTTCAGACTGGGTCAGTTCGATACATTGTTATGCACTTACATTTTCCATAAGAACTGAAGATGGTAGTCTTGATTGGTAACAGTGACTGTCCTTCTGATCTAGTGTTCAAGTTCCTGTTTCGATCAAGATATTGTGTCCTGATGATGAATGGTGAAATTGTGTATAACATTTCATGACATCATTGGTTAAAAGTCTTCAATTATTTTTTCATTGCAGTGTGATCTTCTGTTATTTTGAGAATGCTATAAAGATGCCATGGCACCATTTTCATGTTTTACAGTTGAATAAAAAAAATCTAGAAAGTGAACATTTTATAACTAGTTTCTTTTAGTTGTTTGATTAAATTTTCAATAACAAAACACGATAAAGTAATTTCAAATTCATAGGTGCAAGAAATGGTACCTTTATCTGTTAGCCCTAATGTTAAAGTTCAATATGAATTACATATGCAAGTGAACCGATTTCTGCATGTCACATGGCCAAAGAACCTTGTTACAATCATGATTGGCTGTAGACACTGCAACTGTGAACTGCTAGTGTTCTAGTACCAGGTAGTAAACCCTAATACAATTGGCATTTGTCTATTATTCATTTCTAAACACCCTGACACATTAAGAAACATTTAGGAGGGAGGATATCTAAATATGATGATGCCTCATGCCAGGCTTCGTTAGCTTTTGAAGAGCAAAACTGACAAATTGTATAGCTTTTGTTTCGGTTGCAATGAATATTTTACAATTTCTTGAGTAACAGAGGTGTTTCTAGGCTCTATCATTGGTAATTTGTTGGTTTATCTGCAATTGTTATTTACATAAACTGAATGCCATGCTGTAGAACACTGAACTGACGCCTGAACTTTGGTTCAAGGTGCCTGGAAAAGATTCTTTGGAAAACAATGCACTGTGAGACTTTGTGAATAAGTTATGTAGGGCAAACAACCTCGCACCGAGATTGTTGTCCTTTCTACTTTTGCTGACACTTTATGTGTGAGATGAATGGGAAAAGATTTTTTTGGTCATACATTTTGTATTATTTAAAATGTACTGATTGAAAAACTTTAACTTGATGAACTCAACTCAAGTTATTTTCAGGTTATTGCATGTTCAATCTAATAACAAATATTGACGGCAAATTATCTCCCAATCATGAAGATAGTCTTAAAATTTATACACAGGGTAACGCTTGCTATGCTTCACCTACTACACTTCATCATAGTATCAGAGTATTTGCATATCGGTTAAAAAAAGCAGTTAAACTTTCAATTGCTCTAGTGATTCTAGTCCTTACTTAGTCCTTAGGTTCCTTTGCTATCAGAAATTGAGAGTTCAGCAAACCCTGGTTATAATGCCAAACTGGATAATGCCATGTTTTTGCCAGAACGGATTTCCTGCCCTAAAATCTCACTGGCTATAATGACAAACTGGATATAGTACCATTTGCCAATGCCTTTTTGAACAAAAGTCAGTTTTCTCTGACTATAATACCAATGAAAACACACTGGTTAGGATATTATTTCAACTTATTAGGTTGATTGGCATATTGTATAGGTACTTTGATCTGTGGTTTATATATGCATTGATTACTTGATTGACATTCTACTAGCCTAAAATTGATTAACAAAATTCATCACTCCTTTATGTACTGGCTTTTTTGCCAACATGTTTCTAAATGCCTTACCTGGATATAGTGCCATATTTTCTCTGGTGGCATTGTAACCAGGTTTTACTGTATTTACATTTTAAAGACACAAGACAACAATTTAAATGTCCTCAACTTCACGCCTAAAATTCAAATGCGATCTTACAGAGCGAAGGAGACTCACCAGATAGCTGAGGCAAACCAAGAGAAGAATGCCAAGCTACGAGAGGCCTTCGGTCTTGGTGACTATGTTGAAGGAAGCGCCTTCGACCCCGCCCGCAAGGCTAAAGAGGAAGCTGCTAAGGCACTGGCCATGGCACAGAAGAAATACTCGTAAGTACATAATATGAGGATGTTGTGCTTGACAGTTTGGTATGTGCTCATTATAGGCAGAATTTTTTTTTTATGGTATAAAATATCTGTTTTGGGGATTTTGATTTTTTGTTTGTTTTCATTTTTTTCTGACCTGCTTGGGTTGAATGAATATACTTGATGCTTGCTGTAACAAGTACATTTTTTTTTTTGAGAAATGCAAATGCTGTGTTGCAAACACTTTAGATCTGGGTAAACTAAATGAAGCATCTAAAAAGAATTCATACATCATAAAAAATTACTTATTGCATGCCAATTTGTTTTGATGATTTGTTCTCAAATGTTTAGTTTAGGGTGATGTTTAAGATACAGCATGTTTGCAAGGAAACCAAATAATATAATGGACAAACAGTATTTGGCGATTTATGAAAAAGTTGAAATTATGAATAATTATATGAAACCTGATTAAAGAAGTCATAAAAATGACGATATCCCTAACTTACTTGGTCAAGTATTATAATGAAAAATGTTCTTTTGTGATATTTATTGTCTAATCAAACTTATGTTGAGATTGTATTGATGGTTTCCTCTTCAGAACGGTGGAAAGTTCAGATTCAGAGGAAAGATCACCATCCCCTCCTCCCAAAAAGAAGAAGAAGAAATCTCGGTAAATATTGTTCAATCTTTATTCAATTTCATTAAAGGGGCCGATCGAGCCTCTTTCTGAGAAATAAGCTTTAGATCGGGAACGAGGCTGTTTTCGAATAGCGCGTCATAGTTTTTAGATCTATAAATAGCACGAGAAAAGCCCCTTCCCATAATGCAACGCTATTTGTAAACAACATTGCTCGTTTGTGTCAGGGTGTCAAATGAATTTTGGCATTTATTTATTTATTTCTATGTCTTGCTCATTCCAATTATTATGACTTGGGGGTATACGAAAAAACTACAACATAAATTGTAATATCAAAATATTTCAATATTATAAATGACATAATTATTTATATAAATTTCCATTTATAGATTTCTTGCTTATCTCTGATGTAAACAAAGTATTTTGTTTGGATAATTATTTGTGAAATTTCTTTTCCATTTTAATGCAATATTTAATATCACAATATTTCAATATTAATTAGAAATGAAAATTATTTACATATATATTTATCAATTTATGGATTTCTTGCTAATCTCAACCCGACTCATAGTAAAACATTTTTTCTTCCAAAATATATCTTAGTCACTTAAATCACATGAAGTTTTTATGTTCGAAAAAGTGCAATACGGACTATGTATATTTCGGAGTGCGACAGCGCTGACGATTTTTTTATATTCGATGCGAATCAACTATTCTTCTCAGTGTCACATTGATTGAGTGTCATATGTAGATTTCAATAAACAATCTGTTTGTCTGTCAATTTTCTTATGCAAACATAATTAACAAATTTCCTACAAATTAAACATCCAAGTAACTACAACACCGACCAAACCATCAGCTGACAATAATCCTAGTGGTCGCCATGATCAAGGCTTCGAGTTCGATCGGCTTTCCTCCGCCATTTTGAATTGTTTGCATTGCGAGAAAACAAATGTACTGTATCATGCTAATTCATTGAGTAAATCAAGAAAAAATAAGTGATTGATAGAAGAGGGACATGTTTACACGTGATGCATAATAAAAGTTATCAGTTAAGACAGTATTTTGTTGCAGTAAATGCCAGTAATGCATCTCACGCTCGTAGCTCCGATGATTGGCTTCATTTCACGATGTTTTTCTTTTTGGGGAGCGATACACTTTATTCTTTATCAAATTGTTAAATCATGAACAACTTGAATGATAACCTCATTAACATTTTGAATTTTTTGAAATTAAGTGTGAAATAATCATGTAAAAATCGTATTTATTAGTTAACAGGAATGTCCTCCGTGAATTTCGTTTCCACAAACAAACAAAATCACCGCTCGATGTGCTTGTCAGTGGCTTTATTTATTTTCGCAATTTTTTTGTTTTGAAGGGCGGATTAGAACAAATTACCAAATATGACATAGTTATTAACATAAAAAAAAATAGAAAACAAAGTCGAATATATAAAATTTGACGTGTCGTGTGCAAAAGGGAATTCCCTCCCGAATATTTGTGGAACAGAAAATAGCCGCTCGATCGGCCCCTTTAAAACCTTGAAGTTGCCAGTCATAAGTGTTTGGCAATCTAATATCCATGAACAACACAGTGTTGAGAGATGACTCGATGAAGAGCTATGTATATCAACCAGTATTAAGTTGCCTACAAATGTTAGTAAGGTTGATACTTTAGAAATTATTCTTCTAGGTAAATCATTACCATTGATTATCATGAGCATTGCAATTAACAAGATGTAAATACTTTTACTGTAGGTCATATGTTCAACATTTGAATTTAATTTTTCATGACTTAATTAACACAGTTACAAAATAATACATACATCATCATGCTAACAAGCATGAATTGCTCAACATATTAAGTAGGATATGGATGTCATTAAAAGATTCTTATTAGGCATGCTTTGTATTTCCAAGCAAAAAACATAGAGAGGAGTTAAGGTAAGGCTGGGTGTAGTCTTATGGTGTGTGGATCTCTTCAACTGCTAAATCTACAAATATTTGGTTACATAACATTATCACCTGGGTCTAGCATTGCATGAAACTGCTTTCCCAACCACTCTCTTGTTGGAAGATCTTTACGAATATTTTTTGCAGAGGTATTCTTTCTTCTCAGTGATGTTGATCAGCTGAGGAGTCATTTTGGCTTATTCTGAATTATTGGGACACCTTTGCAATGGTTGAAGCAAAAAGGGTGGGCAAATTTCCAGAAGACCCCCTTTAGGAACAACATTTTCTGATAATTAAAAGTTTTCTAGATCACCTTGAAACAAGGGAGTTTTTTTACATCTTACATGACGCCACTAATGGCTGAAATATTGCCCAAGCAGCGTAAAACAACTCACTCAGTCACTAAATCTTACAATGTTGGGTGTCACAGTCTTTAAACATTTGTATCAGCAACATGTGATTTTAAATTGAATACATCCTTTATGAAAAGTTGCCGATTGTCAAATTTGTGAAACTCACCGTCACTGCATTTATTCGATCACTAACCAGAATTTTTAGTTTGGTTATTAATTCAGTACCGTGTGGCGTTAAATGACATTGACACACAAATAAGCGAAGTAATCAATAATACTGAATACATTTATCATTCATAGGTGTTGTATTTGAATGTTTGCCAGCAATTTTGTAATCCATTGGACTCCCACTGATACAAATTTGTACTTGTACTTTCGTATTGATGCATGATACGTCATTTTGTTACATAGTTGTGTGATACTTCTTGTCTTTAATTTTGTTAAAGCTCACTTAGGTATAAGATAGTTGTAAGATCAAGTAAGTGTAACTTGTCAATGTTAAAATAGCTTAAATCTTTGTGGGTAATGATATTGGTGCCTTTTGAAAATATAATTTCTTGACAGTTCCAAAAGATTCCTGTTTCTCACTGATTCCTTCAGGAGATGCAGAAATCCTCCTCACTGTGATTCATCAACGTCTTTGAACAGACATATCAAACATGTCATGAATTTTAGAGAACTCTTTTGTTCATGAATCTTCATTTCTTGTGTTCATTGCAATTAACTCAAATGGTTGATTAATTGATAAAATGCAGATTATTGATTGATTGATACCTAATTTCTGTTTATTTGATCTTGCAGAGAGGCTAGCAGTTCACCAGAGAGACGAGAAAAGCGAAAGAAATCGAAAAAGCACAAGCACGATCGGTAGGCTATTTTGTGGAATTTCCTTATGAGGAGAGACTATTTACCCTGCAGAAGAACAACTCCTGTAACTGTTGTCGTTTGATTATGTTGACTATTTACGTTGAGGGCCCAATACAGTCTGAAGTAACCTAAAACTTGCACTTCAGTATAATCCTTTCAAAATATAATTTCATATTTTCTGTTCAGAAGTTTTATTCTGTTGTTTTGGGGCATATAGAAATTAAATTCGCAACAATATGACCTGGTAGACTCTATGCAATGGCCACTTTTTTATGAGGCATATGATAATGAGATTCACAATATAACTAATTATGGCCACTTATTAATGAATCAATGTTTTAGTTTCTTTGTTGAATTTAATCAACACTAGGTATGTATTCATCTGATTTATCACAAATGGAGATGTTGCACTTCATCTCATAGAGAGCTTCTCACACCATACATAACAGTAACAGGTTTGTCATTGCTTCGTCCCATACTCTCCTAACATTCAAGGTATCGATATATTCACTGTCTACAGAGCTTAGTCAACTCTCGTCTTCATAGGTAACCCCTGTTCTAGAACACTTTCCTTGAATGAGCAATTCACACCGCTTATGGCTGATATTTTTGCCAAAGCAGCGGTTAACACCAATTCATTTACTGAATAATAGTTACAACTCCTGATTTTTAGCTCATCAGGACTGAAAGTCCAGATGGGCTTATGGCATGGCCCGTCGTCCGGCGTCCGTCCGTCGTCCGTCCGTCCGTCGTCCGTCCGTAAACTTTTGACACTTTCGACTTCTCCTCATGAACCATACACATTAGAGAGCTGAAATTTTGTGTACAGGTACCTTAGCATATGGAGATTCTAATTTGTAACTTTGGTGACACTGTGACCCCAAATAGGGTCACAGGGGTCACAACTTTAAAAACCTATTTTCATCTTCTTCTCCAGTTCCAGAAGGACTAGAGAGTTAAAAATGATATGTGCAGACTCCTTGGCCAATGGGGATTCTAATTTGTAACTTTGGTGACTCTGTGACCCCAAATAGGGTCACAGGGGTCACAACCTTTAAAACCTATTTTCATCTTCTTCTCCAGTTCCAAAAGGAGTAGAGAGTTAAAAATGATATGTGCAGACTCCTTGGCCAATGGGGATTCTAATTTGTAACTTTGTTGACCCTGTGACCCCAAATAGGGTCACAGGGGTCACAACCTTAAAAACCTATTTTCATCTTCTTCTCCAGTTCCAAAAGGAGTAGAGAGTTAAAAATGATATGTGCAGACTCCTTGGAC